>VWZO01014004.1:80871-194020 GCA_013396975.1 Bucco capensis
CCCCGCCGCCCCCCCCCCAGCGCCCGCCGCCGCTCCGAGCTCCCCCCGCCGCTCACTTCCGGCGCGCAACCAGCACCTCGCCCCGCCCTACTAGGCCCACCGCCAGCGCCCGGGGGCCGGTGAGGGCCCTGCCGCGCCGGGGCAAGCGCTGGACGTTAGGTGGTTGGGCGCAGTGCCGGGGTGCCCTGGCAAGCGCTGCCGCCTGGCCGCCGCTGGCGCTCGGCCCGGCGGTCGCGTTGCCGAGCCCCGCGGTGCAGGTCCGGCCGGAGCTGGCGGCGGTAGGCGCGCTTTCGGCGGGCGCTGACTGTGCCCCGGGCGGCTTGCGGCACGGAACGCACGGTGCGGTGCCGTACGCAGCTACAGGCGCTGGGGACGATACCGGTCCCGCGCCGATCACTGAGTGTGTCTGTAGGCAGCAAATTACTAAATCGTGGAATTGCTGCTGAAACCCTAGGTCGTGTGTCCCGCCCGGCTGCTTCGGCCACGCTCTCCCATGGCTGGAAGTTTACTCTTTCTCATCCTAGCACAACTTCAGGGTCGAGATCACCCTTTCTTTTTTATATTATTTGCCAAATGGGATGAAATGCTAGGTGCAACTACAAATAAATGCTATGCGAGAGATTTGCTTAAATATAGTGTGTTGCGTGGGCTGCTGGGGAAGATGTCAGTGTGCTGGAGCTCCAAGCTATAACACAGAGAAGATGACATTCATGCTGCCTTTGGCAGGGAGAGGACTTCTCCCCTTTGTAGAATTGCTCTCATACCATGCTAGAACATAGACATGTTTTACATCAGGTTTTATCTGTCAGCAAGTGACAAAGAGAAAACTTCACTCAGCTAAAGCACAGTATTTTCCATAAGTGAGAACAATTATGCAAAATCATGTTGGTTGTTTTACTTCTATAAACACTACCTTACTAACAAGGTTATAAGCTAGGTTAAAAGCAACATGAAGAGGCATCTTTAAAAACCCAAGTTGCAATGCCAGGACACAGAAAAAACTATTCATGTGTACAAACAATTAAGTCATATGAAAGACAAAGTTCACACATTCTAATATATATAGCAAAAAATCTTTCCTGTATAAATTAGCCTTAGCATGTAATCACTTATTTTGGAACATAATAAAATGTTGACAACAATATCCCAGACAAGCTGAGATCAAAGTTATGGTTGCACTTCAACTGCAACTCTTAATGTCTTTTATAAATTATCAATATGGACTGAAAATACAAGTGTTCATCACCAAGAGACTACTGGAGTAGTCACCATTATTAGAGTTGCAAATAATCCAACCATTCAAAATAATAGACCACTACTGCTACACGGCTTCATAGTTTGTGGAAATGTTCCACAACTAATAAATGTCTGAGCTTGCATTATTTAATAAAAGTGGTAAGTACTTCAATTTTCAATGCTGTTCTGCACTTGCTGAATATCAGCAGGGAGAGTGAGCTGGCGGTGACTATGAATCTGATGTTATCAGCAGATTTAGACTGTGTCTCCAGGTTGTATTAATTCCGTCATCCTTTCCTAATGATCCTCAGTGACCCTGAAGGGATTAGAATGACAACACCTCCCCTAGAAGCAGACTTGAGATTCAAGGAATAAGCACAGTGAGTGCATGGTAGGCAATACAAGGAGCAACTTGTGTGTGCCATGGCCAGGTTAATTCTGTGGTTCCATGGCAGCTCCAGCTGTGTCTAGCACCACAGCAGCTCAGAACTGCATGGCCATGGACTGTGCAAAGCTTCATATACTCAGCTAAGAAACTCTATCAAAAGGAAAAAGAGGATGCAGCTGACTAATGCAAACTCTGCTTTTGGCATGTGGAAATGGTATTCCTTTATATCAAACTTGCTAGAGCCCTGAGCGTAAGCAGACAATAGACAACACAGTTAATTTAACGCAGAGCAGAGGTCAGAGCCAGACCATATTAAGCATGAGAACCAGATTGGATCTGTGTGCATCCTACAGAACCACTGTCCAATTATATACATCAGTTACTAATGTAAAATTATCCCTCAGGCCAGGGAAATAGTGCATACCTGCAGCAGATGTTGGGTAGTAGTACAGGGGATTTAGTCACACATCTGCCAGTGAAACAGCTAATGAAATAATAAAAATAGTTACATCTTTTGACTAGGTTAAAAGGTCAGTTTAAATGTGCATCTGCTTCTAAATAAGAAAGGAAAACTATTGTTTTTAGTCAGGGCAGCAAGTCCATGGCTACTGACTCTTCTTTCTCCCTAAATGTTGTCTATCTCAATTTCAAGTATGGCTAAGCAATGTTGGCAACTAAGCTTAATTTTGAAACCTTCAAAGGTTTTATTTTCTGTATTTAAATAATTCTGATTAAGAAAACATAAATAAACAAAGGTTACATAGGCTGATACTCTTTTTGTAGAAGCGCCATCGTTACCATAACACAGACTAGCAAATAATCTACCTATAGCATTCATTATCATCATCACCATCACTATCATTATCATTAGACAGTCGGGATAATTTCCATAAAGGAAACACCAGGCAAAGGTTGGAAGTATGAGAGTTCAAAAAAAAATAAAAAAAAAATCAACAACTCCCACCTTGATTGCTTTGTTGGACCCAAGAATGCTCAGTTTTGGTGAAGACCAGCTGGATCTGATTCAGACTCTATCAATC
Organism: Bucco capensis; assembly: GCA_013396975.1. Lineage (NCBI taxonomy): Eukaryota > Metazoa > Chordata > Aves > Piciformes > Bucconidae > Bucco > Bucco capensis. The sequence goes on from VWZO01014004.1 coordinate 83,536, forward strand.
AAAACTATATATATGTTCATATACAGGTACATCTATATATACATGCAGCTACCCCATCATGGAACTTCGAGCGCCTGTGACCTCTGGCAGCTCTAACAAGGAGAAGAGCAGTCTGATGGTTTCCATCTGCTTCTTTATCATTTTTTTTGTCAACTGTTCAAGGTACAAAATCATCGAAAAGCCTTTTCTGTGCATCAATAGCTTTCTCAACCTGTATTGTGTCTATTGCTGCTCAGCTAGCTATAATGGCATTTCCAAATGGGAGTTATGATGAACTATTACAGTATTTCTTAGCAACAGGTAGAGCACCCATAGCCATTAACATAAATAATTCAGTTCATCCAGCCTATACATCAAAAATGCCTTTTCTCAGATCTTATCTACTGTTCAGGGTAAACAAGAATATATTGAAGAAGATCTGACCTTGAAGCAACAGGTGTAATGACAACAGTAACCTATAATAGGAACAAAGCATTGGACAGGAGCTTCTGGGCTTTCGAGCCAGCCAGCATGCTCCACTGCAGAAACCACTCATCTTCTAGGTTAAGGCCACTAAGCTGTCTCAGGGCTACTGTTCTTCTTGGGAAAGCTGCTGCTATTTGCATGTGGGAACAAGTTCAAACAGAGGAGCATCATAAACAGTGGAATGAAAACACTGACTTCTGAACTGATTTCATCAGTGTAAATCAGGAAAAGCTTGACTAATTCTAGCTAAAGTACTCCTGATTTAAAGTAGGATGACATCTCTGAATTCAAAGAACAATATGGCTGTGAATGAAAATATAACTACTCTCTTCTTTATGCACTCTCCCTCTCCCTTCATTCCATCTCTGAGAACTAGAGAAGTACTGTCTTCCCACTTCTCAGGTGATGATTTAAGTAAGGCACACAGAGAGAAGGCTACCTGTCTACAGTCAGAAAGGAAGTCACAGCCAAGACCTTATTTCTGCTCTCATCAATGCCAAACCAGTCCTTTGCTTGGGAGATTGCTCTTCATCAGAGACTCACTGTCTGATACTCTTTTCGTGGAAGTTCCATCATTACTATAATACAGACTAGCAAATAATCTACCTATAGCATTCATTAGCATTATCACTCCTTTTAGTGAAAACTCAAACCATCCCATCACACATCTCAATAATCTAGGGCTAAAGAGGTAGCACAAGGCAAGAAAACATTTCTTCTTGGCCTTCAAAGCAATCAGCTTATGCTGCTGAAGCAGGAAGCTTGTTTGTCCCTTGCATTGTTGTAATCTAGTGCATGCAGATGCAAATGTTGTCTTTGCTCACAAAGCTTCCTAAATCCCTTTTTTAATTCTACTAAACTCTTTGCCTTGATGACTGCCTATGGCAATTGGATTCCATAGGCAGAAAGTATACTGTGTGAAGTTGTACTGAAAATATGTTCTGGAAGGTTTTACTCTGTGACTTGGGGCATAGTCGTCGTCGTGGCTAGGCTTCACCAACGAAGATCCAGGGAGGGCTNGGGCATAGAGGCTGCAATTAACTGACTTCGCTAGACATTTGATGAAGTTTGAGCTTGTGTGAAGTTTCCCTTTCCTCCATGACTTATATTACTCCCCATTACTCCTTACTCTGCACAGCTGATATTCTGTTTCTTTTTCAGGTCCTATGAGGAAAATCTTTGCCCTTGGGAATGTATCTGTGCACCTGTGCAGCTGTGCATACAAAAATAAGGAAGCAACAGCACACCAAAGATTAGGATCTTCCAACATACAGGGCACCACAGGGACTCTCTGGACAATCCTCCAAGGCTGAATTCACTAACTGATTTTACTGGGAGCAGGGCTGAGCTAATTCTGGCACTTTGGAAAATCCCACCCAAGGGATTCAGTGATATTGAAAGTGCTTGAGGCAGGTTAACTGCGGGGCATTTCCACTAATGGGGAATGGTGTAATCATCTTTACTAGTTTCCCTTCTCCAAAGTGCAATTACAGTGCGTGTATTTTTATATCTTTAGGAACAAAATAATGTAAAATACGTCTATTTCTAGAGATTCTTACTGAGAGATAAAGGAGTGACTTTACGCAGTGCAGTTACAGGCCTAGAGATCTATCACACCCCCAAAATCTATTAATACTCTCTAGCTGCCTCTGTTTTTCTGCATCTGACTTAACATGATTACAAGGGAAAATAATGTAGCTGTGGGTCCCAATCACAGTAGTTGCACTGCCCATTTGTAAAACAAGGATTTTTACTGTCGTTTTGGTGATAGAGGAGCCAATACTTTCTATCTGACTGTACCTTTAAAACTCAGTGGTGAAGATGAATGGGAAAAGGCCTATCAGCATAGTAAAAAAAAAAAGGCAACAGGAACTGGAATGAGGTGCCAACAACAGTAAGGGGGATGATGTAAACAAATGCCTAGGGACATTGACTTTGTCATGGTCAGTTTTCAAAGAAGTCACTGTGTGGTAAGGGTGGTCTAAAATAAGAGGCCAAAGCTATGGCAACAGATTTGCAAACAACTCTGCAAATAAATACAGCCTGGAGTATCTTTGCTTTCTTTGAATGATGCCTCTGAAAATGATGAGGTTACTCATTCATAAGAATTATAAGGTTCTGACACATAATTCACTTAAAATACACACTGTGATTCTTTTCCACACATCGGTTCAAACCACACTAGAATTTTTTAGCATAGGAGCAAACATCACACATTACTTCAAAAGCATTTAAACATCTCATTTGCTATGGTGTAATTGCAAAGAGTTGGTCATGAACATCACAGCAAAATGACAAAAGTATACCAGAAGTTCTGTGGTCATGAGAAGCATTGCTTTACAGAAAAAAACAAGTCCACAGTATGTTCAAAATACTAAGGGAGGTGAATGGCAGAGTGGGCTGGAAAAGAAATTGAGTTTGTTTCTGCTTGCTGCTTCTGTTTTGCAGCTCAAATATGTCTTGTAGTTCTGATTAAAAGTTATTTTCTTCTTGTGATGACCTTTTTGATATGGCTTTACTGACTCTTTAGGCAAAACAGCTGTGCTTGATGTCAAACTGGAAGAGTTTAAGGATAATCCAGGGGTCTGGATTAGGCACTTCTCTGGATCAGGCTGGAAAGCACTTCTCAAAAGGTCTTGGGAGTTCATGTTATCTATGTTACCATTACAGAGTAAGCATAAGAGAAGCAACAAGTAGCCATTTACCTTTCAGATTATTTAGCCTTCTGTTTTCACTTCTTATATGATAGCATTTCTCATTTTACACTGAAAATGTTCTTTCATCTCACTTCAGAAGTGATATCTCCTGCTTAGTAAGAAAAAGAATATTTTAATGTAAATATTGAAAGTGTCTTTCCTTCAAGACCAAACACCTTATATGCAGTTAATCCCCACTACAGAATAATTACCTGCTAAGTTCAATTTAATAATTATTAAAGTATAAGCGATTTTATGGATGTGCAATAATCAGTCACATTGCTGTCTGAAATGGAACAGAATTTTGGAGCCTCTCCTGCTGCACAGTGAAAAACTAATATACTACATTTAGCTTCCTTTCCTTCTTTCACTGGCCATAATTGCAGGGGGAAGTTTTGCATATATGTACTGCAGCAATGTATTGCAGGGATAGAGATATACACATCTCTGATATATTCAGTGCTGGCACTACTGGTTTTTTTTCCAGTTAGTATTGACTATTCTTTCCCACCTATCTTCAGTCATAGCTTGTTCTCAGATCCCATTCTGGATAGTGACTTGCTGGAGTGCAGGTGTTTTATTATTATTATTATTTCAGGAGTCAGCTGGCACCAATGAAGCTGCAAGACTGGGTAGTAAGTACAACTTTCTTCAGAAGTTCTGTGTTATTTAACTACCAAATGTTTACAAAGCAGAACTACTTTTTTCTTCTTGTTTTTGTGCATATGTGGAATATTTGGCATATGCCTCACAAATCATACTTCAGGATTTACTGGAATTTCTGTCTTGACCACTTAAGTGACATTGGCTGAACTTGTCCTATTTTGTTAAAGAAGTAGTTTGAATTACTGCAGTTGTTCTTTAGCAAGCAACTGAAAATAGTTGTGGGAAGTTTCAGATTCTTTTTTGAACAACTGTGGATTAATGGGCAGTAGATTTCTAAACAGTAAATTTTGTCTTTTTTCTCATTATATTTTGAAACTTTTACAATTTATTTTAAAACTCTCATTCTGAAGCGAAAAGTGGAAAACAAATATTTCAGTATTTTTAATATGATCTGTATGATGTTTCTGGGACTTATCAGAGAGCTGTTATGATTTTTTGAATAATTTTACTGATAAGGTAGGAAAAAGTAAATGGCACTTCAGAATAACTTTGAAGATTTGTATTCAAGATTTGATGGGCAAAAATCCAAGCAATCCTCATTGATAGTTCTTTCAGAGAAAATTTCCTCTTGAATCTTAATGTGTACTTTTGAGGTAGATGACTTAAGAACATCTGTTTAGGAAAATTCAGCTGCCATAGTTCTGTCAGTGTGATTTCTCTTGTAGTCTGAGGGACACATACATAGTGTTATACACAGGTACACCCATACACATAATGTACATTTGCATCTAATTTGTACTGAAGTACTCAGGGATTACCTTTAACTAAATGAAGAGTGGGATTAAGTGAACATATGGCGTTAAGAAAGCTGGAAATAAAATCCCCCTCCATCTTACTCTGCCACACTTATATTGCTTATTAGAGGATTACTTCTTAGTCTATGTGGACAAGCTTTCTGAGAAAGGAATTGGCAGGCATAAAGTTTCACAGATTGGTACTAGTTATGAGGGAAATAGTGCAAAATTATGCTGTCTATGTTAAAGGTACTTTGCCTTCTATTAGAATCATAGTACTCATTTTTCACTTGTACTGTATCAATATGTACATGTAGAGAAAGAGAGGATCTGGTGGTTTCTTTTGACTCATCATCATGAGTAGGTAGTTTATTCTGTAAGTCACACTACAGTTGTAAGTATATGCTGCCTTCTTATTAAATGCCTTTCTATAAATGTGACTGGAAAGCTCATAAACCTACACTAAACAGACAGATTTTCCACCAGAAAAAAAACTATACATTTACTTTTTAAATTTTTTATTATATTCGATTTAAAACTCATGATTTTCCTGATTATTTACTTGACAACTAGGCTTAAAACACATAAAAAAATCCCTTACAATGCTTGTTGTATATACCAACTAGGAGCAAAATGCATATCATGGTGTGAAAATGGTTTCAAAGGGCAGAGCCCATTGTTCCCCAGCAACATCTGTATTTAGCTAGTGTAGCTAGTTCATGTTCAGCAGCCTCAGTGAGTTCTTCCAGACCATAAGTTGGAAGTCAACTTAATGGCACTTATTTTTCTAGAGCTGTATGGATACTAGGTTATGCTACAGTTCTGCCTGTTTCTCCAGATCCTCCCACAGGTCCATTCACGTTAACTTTTTTGCCCAGTAGATCCTCTTCATGTAACTTTCAAATTCTTCTAAAATTCATCAAACTCTAACCATTTCTTCCTTTTCTACTGACCAGTTGTCTTCTTCTCCTACAAGTACAAGCTGTCTTCTCTTTGTGTCCTAAAATAAACTACCTGGACCACTGCATAGTCCTTACTAACCTCTTCCATATGCACTCCATTTTGAAATCTGTGAAGTTGATAACTCCACCAAAGCAACTAGTAAGAATATAAATGTCTCAAAACAGCAATCTGGCAACGCTTACAATGCATAAAATCAATGTGTGCAACTGCCTGTTTTTATCATTGCTATTCTTGTCCTTCCTTTCCCATTTCCTCCCCTGGATACTCTTCCACTTTTTGTATTGTGTCAAAACTGACTGTCAGCTGTTTAGTAAGACATAGATCCTCTGTTACGTATCTGTGAATATCTGGTATAAAAAAAGCACTGAGAGTGGAGACAAGACCTGGGTTACCACACTCATACTGCTGCCTGGGGTGGCAGTACTGACTCATGCAGCAGGCAGCAAGTCCCATGTATCCAGGCTGCATGAGCTGTTCAACAGATGTGCTGCCTTAATGGCCAGTGTGCAAGCAGTACGCCTGATGCTGTTGGGCACGATGGACAGCTGTCTGGTCAAAGTGGCCAGACTGGAGACACACAGCTATCAAGCTACCTGGGCAGAGTGACAGCTTCCACAGGGTTGCTTCAGCAGTTCCAGATGAACAGCCTCATCCATCTTCTTTCACCAGGACAACATTTTTGCAGAGGAGCCTGTGTTCTGTTACAATACAAGCAACAGATGGTATAAAAGAAGTCTGGTGTTTCAGGGACTTACCCTTGCTGATTTACAGAAACATTGGAGAATGTTCACAGTGACTGGCTGTGCTCCAGTCTCACCAGAAAGGAGGCCCATGTTGCAGCTGCAGGTCTGTCCCTGGGGCAGGTTGTGTTGTGGTAGTGATGTAGGTCATGGCTCTCCAAGCTGGGTTGCACTTGTGCTGCAGCAGGCAGATATCCTACGCTGCCTGCTCCTCTACTAGGACTAGGGAACAGTGGCTTGGTGGGGAGTGCCAGGCCCTTTGAGGATGTAGGAGGATATGGCAAGGCTTTTAATGCAGCAGCTGCCTTCTGAGAAGTTCTTCTCTGCCAGAGCCCCAAAAGGGTGTTGGATAGATTCTTGTGCATCTGGGCCAGGGTGGAGAAGTGGTGATGATTGCAGCTGTGCCTCCTTTAAGTAGTTTATGAATTGTGCTCACTTTGGTTTTTGTTTTACGATCAACCAGAAAGCAGCCCCATCAGCACCCCATGTTTTGGTTTGGTTTGGTTTTGCTTGTATGTTTGTTACGTGGGTTTACTTAGGATCCAACTATGACTATGTCATGGGTTCATTGTGTACACTGTCAAAGATGTGAGTCTGAGCCCAACACTTGTGTTTGAAACATTATGGTTTTGTCTGGAAAGTCAGAAAAATAGGAATATGATGTGTTCTGAGCTATTCTTACACCTTTGTAAACAACTTTAGCTAGCTAAATGGAAGTCTTGCCACTAAATACAAGTGTCAAATTGCAACCAGATCCTCAGCATGCCAAGACCACATCACTGTAGTTCCAGACTTCCTGTTCAGTGAATAACCTGGTAGTGCCTCATGTGAAGCAGCTGATAGCAGGACTGTTGTCATACTCCCTGCTCATCTGACTGCTCCTGTGCAGATCCACCGTTCAGTATGTCACAGTGGACTCACAGGAACCCCGGGGCATTCTGAGGGAAGAAACATGACTTATCTTCCAGACGAGAGGTTACACAGAGCCTGAGATACTACTGTTCAGAGCATTGTGTGTAGGACCATGTAATTAAGACGTGTCGAAGCTCAGCCATATCTCTTGGAAACAAATGTCCTTCTTTCAGTAGACTTCAAAGAGACAAATTCTCCCTCTGTTACATCCTTAGGTCTCCAAAATCTTCCCTAACCCCATTTGACCCCTTCACCATCTTACCCTTGCTCTGAGAAGTATGTCTAATTACTTTTCTGTTTCTGTTGAGCCCCTGCTGAGACATCTTTGCAACATCCACTCCACTGTGAAGTTACAGACTACTTACAACCTTCTGTAAATGCTTCCTACTTTAAGATTTCAAGATCCAAATGGCTCCCTGAGTGTTGATGTATTTGTTCCGTGCCTTGAACTTAAAGATTCCACAGATGGCGAGGAGATACATGAAAGCAACACATGCTGCTGTTTCTCTCTGAAGGTCTAAGATTAAGGCTAAGACCACTAAAAACCTGTGTCATTATACAGGTATCAATCAAAGAAAGGAAATTTTGCAGCATTTACAGCTCTAACATATATAAGTGTCCTAAGAGGAAAGTATTTTGGTCACTGTAACTAATGCTGAACTAGTGTAAGCTGTATGGGTTAAAGTATATTTGTTTTTCTTCGTATTAGTTGTCCCTCCAGTAGGACTGTGTTTGAACAGTTGGCACATTCAATCTGTGCAGAGACCTGGCACATTGTCTCCTGCTCCATGCATTCCTATTCCTTTCTGATCAAGCATCACGTGGGATGAGCACAATAAATCTAGACTGAAGTTAAGAAGCAGTGCTCTTTTTAAATTTTTTAGTGTTTTCTAGTGCTATTTAGTTTGTGATACAGTCCAAATACACACTGGCTGGAACCCAGTGTGTGTGTTTAAGTTTGCTATGTGTGTAACTTTGCCTTTCCCACTGAAATGTGTCATCTGTACTAAAAAGAACAGTTCTGCAGCACAATTTCCCTTCTAAGTAGTAATTGCTGTATAAAAACGAGGTCAATCTCTCTGTAAGAAACATTTTTTAAAATGTTTATTAAATCTATGTTGCATAAAAAGTTAAAAGGAATATTTTAAATTGATTAAATTGTAGTTTCATTGTTTGCATCTGCAAAATCAGCCTTAAATGAATGCTTTGAACAGCATGCAAAAGAAGGCTGGGAGGGAGTAAGCCAAGGGTACTTCCTAAAGGAAGTGGTTTTCTGGTAAAGTTGAAGCAGAACTGAGTGAAGCTAGAAAATGTCTCGAACCTGGCTGCTTTAAGTTAGGAATCTGTGTGTCAATGACTAAGTAAAATGGCCTGGTTTTCCAAAAGAGTTGGCAGGCACCTATATTTCTCATTGAAATCAACAGACATTGCATATCCTTAACACCCTATAAAATCAGGCCACTCATACTTAAATTTCATCTCCTAGAGTTAAAATATTAAGGCAGAATATCTAAAGCCTATTTTGAGGTAGGTTGTCTTATCTAATGGTAAAGGTTACAGTTAATTAAGATAAATGATTCTCATGGTGACCTCTCACCACCTTCAAAAGCATTACTCATATATTGAGATACCTTTGCTGTAGCTGAGGTTTCTAGCAGAGAAACATGTTTGGAGAGCTCTTCTTGGGAACTCTTCTGACAACAATGTTCTTCATGAATATGAGCCCCAGAAGTCAGCATTTTCACAAGTGAGAAGACATTTGAAGGAAATCGCCATCAAGATAAGGATTTTACTATTTGGTCCATTTGGTTTTAAATTATAGTAGCAAAAAACATCTCTGCAGCTTCCATCCTTAGCAGTAGTACCATTGCCCTCTGAGAAGAGATGGGTGCCTGGAGCCTCAGTACTCTGCTGACCTGTTATCTGGGTCCTCAAGTTGGGGATGAATGAGGGTTTGGGGGGAATGCACTTCTCACAGGCCATACTAAAGTGGCATAATCATTCTATTACACTGCCCGAGTCCTTTACCAGTAAATGCCTAGCCAAAAGTAAACACAGGTAAAAGAGTTTCCCTGCTTCTAATTCATGAAATAGAATATTTTTTTCTCACTGCGTGGCCTGGAAGGCTAAAAACAGGCGAATGAATCTGCTTTTCTGGTTAACCATTACTATAGTGACTGGCTTATTTTGAGGGAACATAGCAAGAGGTAGAATCATAGAACTGTGTTGTTTGGAAGAGACTTTTAGGATCATTAAGCTCAACTGTTAACCTAACACTGCTAAGTCACCAATAAACCATGCCTCAAGCACGGTATCTCCACATCTTTTAAATACCTCCAGGGATGGTGGCTCAACCACTTCCCTGGGGAGCCTATTCCAATGCTTCACATCCCTTTTGGTGAAAAAATTTTCCTAACATCCAACGTAAATCTCTTACAGTGCAACTTCAAATTGTTTCCTCTTGTCCTACCACTTGTTACTTTGCAGAAAAGACCAACAACCAACTTGCTACAATCTCCTCTCAGGTAGTTGTAGAGAGAGAAATAAGGTCTCCCTTCAGTCTCCTTTTCTCCAGGGTAAACAACTCCAGCTGCCTCAGGGGCTAATCATAAGACTTGTGCCTTACACCCTTCGCCAATTTCATTGCCCTTCTCTGGACATGCTCCAGCAACTCAATGTTTGTCTTGTAGTGAGGGGCCCAAGACTCGACATAGTAAAGGGGCATGATCACTTCCCTAGTCCTGTTGGCCACAGTATTTCTGACATCAGCCAGGATACTGTTGGCCATCTTGACCACCTGGGCACTCTGCTGGCTCATGTTCAGCAAGTTCCTTTTCCACCAGACAGCTTTCCAGCCACTCTGCCCCAAGCCTGTAGTGTTGCATGGGGTTGCTGAGACCCAAGTGCAGGACCTGGCAGTTGGCCTTGTTGAATCTCATCCCATTAGCCTCAGACCATTGATCTGGCCTGTCCAGATACCTCTGTAGGTCAATCTACCCTCAAGCAGAACAACACTTCCACCCAACTTGATGTCATCTGACATTGCTCTTGATCTCCTTGTCCAGATAACTAATAAAGATATTATAGAGAACATGCCTCAAAACTGAGCCTTGGAAACACCACTTGTGACCAGTCACCAACTGGATTTAGCTCCATTCACTACAACTCTCTGGGGTCAGCCATGCAGCCAATTTTTTATTTGGTGAAGTGTAGGCACATCCAAACCATAAGCAGCTAGTTTCTCCCAGAGAATGCTGCAGGAAACAGAGTCAAAAGCTTTACCGAAGTCTAAGTAGACAATACCCATAGCCTTTCCGTCATCCATCAAGCAGATCGCCTTGTCACAGAAGGAGATCTGGTTTGTCAAGCAGAACCTGCTTTTCATAAACCCGTGCTGGTTAGGCCTGATCACCTTGTTGTCCTGTATGTGCAGCAAGATGGCACTCAAGATGATCTACTCCATAACCTTCCCCGACACCAAGGGCAGGCTGAAAGGTCTGTAGTTCCCAGGATCTTCCTTCCAACCCTTCTTCTAGACAGGCGTCACATTTGGTAATCTCCAGTCAACTGGGACCTCCCCAATTAACCAGGACTACTGATGAATGATGGAAAGTAGCTTGGTGAGCAATTCTGTCAGCTCCCTCAGTACCCTTGAGTGGATCCCATCCGGCCTCATAGACATGTGTGTCTAAGTGGTGTAGTAGGTCACTGACCATTTCCTCTTGGATTAAGGGGGCTTCATACTCCTCCTCATCGCTGTCTTCCAGCTCCAAAGGCTGAGCACTCAGAGAACAACCAGTCTTACTATTAAAGACCGAGGCAAAGGCGGCACTCAGTGCCTCTGCCTTTACCTCATCCTTAGTCACTGCCTTTCCCACCCACAAGGTACTGGGCCTTAGCTCTCATTTTGCTCTGAAAAAGAATCAAGCACCACTTCCCTTCAGGACCTGAGAACCTTGTGCCTGCATTTGTATGAGGAAAAATCATTATGTGACAGGGTGAACCTGGCTTCATCTTTCTGTTTGTCACATGGTGCATTAAAAGAGAATGCCAGTTGCCACAGCAGTACTTTGCAAACCACCACCATATGTTAGAGTCCATTCTCTCATCATTATGGAAGAACAATGGGTTATTACTTCAAACACTAATCACAGCATCATACACAGCTCAGCTCAAGACTGCCAGCCTTTATGGATACAGAATCCCAGTATTTGCTTGGTACTTTGCCTTTGTTAAGGTATTGTGGGTACTAGCAAAATATCAGGCAAGTCTCTACAGTACTTTGTAGTTAGCAAGGGCCTAGCAGCAGCACCGCAGCCATGGGGCTGTGGAGACTGTCCTCTGCAGCTAGCTGAAAGGTAAAATTGCAGTCACAGTGTTTCTGGAGGCTCAACAATGCTCCTGATTCTACACAGCAATCTTTACTCAGACTTCCAGCATGTAGCACATTTATTTTGCATGGTTGAAAAGAAAAAGTCCCTTAAACAAATTCAAGCTCTTTCACAGATTTTTTCAGAGAATTTATCTCATCACCACTCTTTTCTAAATGCCCTGTCGAGCATGAGATTCCTACACAAAACATTTTCTGTTTCCATTTATTTCTCCCTAGCCCCAAGACCTGGTGGTCATAGCCCTCCTTCTCTGGTTTGTCTGGTGGAAGGGAATTGACAAAAATTACTACAATGTATGGTCTGTTTCTGTGTGTTTTGAAAAAGGTTTTAAACCATAAGTACTGCAGAGAGATTGCAGGAGTCTGAGTGTTATTTTTTGAATACCATTTAGACAGTGCCCATGGTAGAAAGTCCTTTATCTTCTAGAGGCCAAGACTTCCCCAGTTGTGTAAACATGCTCTCAGAAGGCAGCTGTGTGTTAGATCACCACTGTGCTATCCACAAGTGGGGAAGGCTGGAGTTCATGCATCCTGCAAAGCTGTGACTCCAACCCACTTAAATTAGGAAAGACTCATGCTAACTTTAATGAGCTTTGGACCAGATTTTACCCATGAGCTGCAGTGAATGTATGTGCAAACCAGATTCAAGAATGAGGTCTGATGGGTATATTTTCCAGGTAAAGGCTGAGTACTGGGGACCATGGTGACAATGCAAGCTCCCTAGAGCAACCTCTGAGCACTATGTGTGACTGTAGTCTGCCTCAAACCTTGACCTGCATCTTCAGAAATCTTTCTGATATTGAATGATTTATACTTCCAATGCAGCTGCAAGGAAAACTCTATTACTAGCTTATACCAAAAGAAATGGCCAGAGAAGTAGGTTTGATTTTATAGGTGCTGAAGATCTGGAACTCTTGAGGAATATGAAAAAAAAGATGAGGGTGTACCCTCTCTGTGAAAACAAAACAAATAAAAAAAAAACAAACCAAACCAAACAGGCTTCTACTTACTTTTATCCACAAAGTGATTTTGCCTGAAAGCCAGAATTAAAACCCAAAAGTTCCTGGCTTAGACCAAAACGCCATTGTGGGACAGTGTTTCATTATAGAAGTCATTTATCTACCGAAACTATTTAAAGACAGGAAGTGTTATCTGTGGCTAGGATTAATCAACTCTGTCATATAGTCTGTCTCCTGAATGAGAGATTAATGCAGAGTATAGCTTCCTGACAGGCAAGAAGAGTGGTATGGATTTTCTTAATTTCTGTGGTAAGAAACAAAGCCAAGTAAATTGCACAACGCATGGCATGTTGGGACAGTGTCAGCAAGAAATATCTCAGCTGGGACTGCTCATTGTACCAGATTTAATAGACAGAAATGGGCAAGGAAACCTCTATGATGCCGCAATATCCAAGTTTACTCTGCCAAAAAGGGAGAATGACCAAGATGTTGGACTTTCAGTAGAGAGGAGGCAGCTTCCACTTCTGTCAAATTTCTGTGCTCCTTCAAGAAAATATGAGAGTGTAAGAAAAGCAAGGCACCACAGGAAGATGTGTCAAACACATGGAATGGCAACATCAAAGATGCTAGTGAAGGAGCAGAGACAGAATGGCAGAAAATGTGGCAGCATGAATTGGCATTTGCTGCCTTGTGTGCTCAGCCAGCCCCAAGCACTTTGACCACACACAACAGGCGCACAGACAGGGCACAGCAAGACCTGACCACAGAACATCCGCTCTGGGCTCTTGTCATGCTGCCAAATTGCAGATATAGTGCACTGCCCTTTGTGCACATTCACAGAGGAGGGAAACTTAGAACAATAAGCCAGGTTAAGATTCTACTTGTTTAACTTGAAGGAAGGTGGTCATCACATGTATCCTTTTTCTCCCCAGGTGAGGCTCCCTCGTCTGCGCTGCTATTTGTATAGCTGTCTACACAGCTGAAATATTTGCATCTTTTTCCTGGGCCCTGGAGCCAGTGCACCACTATTTGAGCTGGTATGGTGCCAGACTCTTACTCAGTTGTAAGACTGAGCTGGTGATCTGGTTGGCTTTGTTATGTTATTGTTGGGCACAGCAGCAAGATAGCAGACACCACCACCAAGATCATCAAAGAGAACATTCACTCTGAAGAAAAAAGAAGTTTAGTCATAAATTACACCACAAATCTATTTCTAGCCAAAAATTATATCTATTTTCACAACATGTATGCTAGAAAAAGGACAGGGCTTGACCTGCTCTTGTTGGATGATATGATGTGCCATGGTTAGCAATGATATGATTGGAGCCATATGGGATCTCCAGAAAATTATGTGCTAATCATGCATTAATGTGATCAGTTCGTATGTGCCTAATGACTGGTTCTCTAGTGCTGCTGTACAGTTTATTCCCCAGTAGATTGATTATGTGTGAGAACTTCAGAGATAAATGCAAGAATCTGTTATTTGAAGGAAAAGGAATCTCTGGGTGACTCACTTTTTTTTTTTTCCATGTTAAAAAGGTGATGGGGTTGTTAATTTCAAATTATTATTTCTGCTCTGGTGAGGAAGAAGACAGTTTTTGAAGTATAAGACAGTAGAGCACTGTCTTGTATGCTACAGCCTGAGAACAATAGACCAGTGCATATTTCCCTTTTATTTTAGCAGGACATGCAAAGATTATTTTTAGTCTTTGAGTGCTATGTACCTTTAAGACTGTTTCTGAAACCAAGAAGCACTCATAGTAACACTAAGTACTGATCACTTAAAACACAGCTCACATTCACAGGGTTACTGAATTAATACAATTTGTATTTTCACTCTGCTCTTCCTGAGAGGTCTCAAGTTTCAATGAAACAATGTGCAGCTCACAGCTCTGACACACTTGTCTTCATTGTTCCTTATATACTGTTTGGAAGGGCTGGGCGGTAGCTAACATCCCTTCCGGTCCCTGATGACACAGGTTCAGACATCAGAGCTGTGTTGGAGCAGGCAATGGAACGATAGGTACACACACCGTACACTCTGAACTGCTGCACCCTTCAGGTAGAACTGATTAATGCATTTGTTACCAGTTAAACGTTTGGAGTGAGAACTCAGGATGTAAAGGTACTGTCTAACAGCTCAGCTTCCCTTCATTCTCAGCATGACTCATGAAAATAACGTGTATCTTCTATACTGCACTAGACATGACAACTGAAACTGTGCCGCAAGACACAGCTGGCCTTCTCTCTTATTTTTCCCCTCTGTGCTGCTTTAGTCTTTTCATCCAGCTCCTTAAGGGCAGCAGACTGTGTGTATGGGTTTCTCTGCAGATAGCATTGTTCCCTGCCTGCATGTTTTAGTTTGCTCTTTTCTTCACGCCTCCCCATGTAACTAGAGGGGTGGATGCTTTCTAGATAAGGACTAGGAAATGACTCAATGTATATGTCTAGCAAACATAATCAAAGTGAAAGCTGGGACTGACCCTTGAAATTTCAATGCATTTATGCATGCATGTGGCTTAGTTGACTTCAGAGAGGCTGCTAGTGTTCATAAAGGATATCTATGTGGAAGAGACAGCAAGGTGGGCACTTCATTTTTTGTATGATAATGTAAGTAGCTTGAGGCTGCTAGGAGATCATGATAAAAGATGTCTAAGAAAGATAAGTTCATAAAGTGTTTCATTTTAAGGCATGTAAAGAATTATTAGCAGAGCAGCTGTAGCTTTTTATATGATTTCATAATGCATGTGATGTGGCATTTTGAAATGAAAACCCTCTTTGTGGCTGACTTTTTGTTATATATATCATGGACAACAGTCCACCTTTTCCAGAGCATTCTCCAACTGACTCTGCAGAAAGGCTCAGACACCTTTGAAGGATAAGGACCTTTAAAGCACAAAACTGTTTTCCAATAAGATAGTTAGGTAAGTTTGCCAGGTTGAGCTAAACAGCTGTAAGAAAGAAAGACTCTGTGTTTCTGCAGCAGAAGAGCTGAGACATTCCAGGCGTGGCCCTGGCAAAGTCCTGTGCCCATGTATTTCTGGAATGAATGCCAGCTGCCTCCGTGTCTTCTTACTTGCACATTGCAATGCTGTGCAGTCAAAGTCACTCGGACTCACAGAGAGATCCACAAGGGATCTCAGGGAAAGTAATCTAGGACCTTTTGTTCCTAAAAAAAGAGACCCTTGAAACTGGACTCACATTACTGGAGAAGAAAAGACCATTTTGACTAAAGAGCAGAACTTGCAAATTCTTTATGCTTTCATGTCTCCAGGAACTCCTGGATATTTCAGCTCAGTCACTAATTCTTCCAAACACAATCACTGTAAATTTAGAACTCATTCTGATTGCTTTAAACAAAAAGATGGGCACATAGAAGTACATAGCTGTAACATAACTTCTAGGTCACAGAAAGGGTAAAGGACTCCTGCCGCTAGATTCGTCCACAAAACCTGCCTTCTTCTATTAGAAACATGAAATAGGTTCCAAATAGTTGTGTGAACTTGGAAAAACCACTGAATCATTTCTTGCTTTAGTTTCCTCATCTCTGAATAAGGAAACCTTTCTGCAGGGAGTGACTTAGCTTAGAGATTCATGGAAAGCTTCTTCTACTCTGAAGGAAAATATGAAAACCATATGACAATGTTGTCACAAACATGCAGAAAGCAGCACTAAGCCCAATTCCCTTATAGTAGGCTTGTAAATAATCAGCAACTTCCAGTGAAGGTTGAAAATCAATTATATCTTCACACATATAGAAGATCTTTTTGAGGCTCAACCACCAAGCATGACCTTGTAAAAACATTACATTCCTATGAAAAACAAGTTTGGATCCTTATAAGCACTGCTGTAAAATTACATTTGATCAGGCAGACCGAGAAGCATTAGATTGTTCATCTCTCATCCCTTCAAAGACCTTGTCCACTTGGAAATGAAAAGCCGTTTTTACAAAGACAGTGAATGCACCTTATCAGTGGATTAACTGCTGGATACCTAATGTCTTTTGTTCATATGCCAAAGCCTGTGCTAGGACAGTGTCCTCTATTTTCCCTCCCAAAATACTGCCAAAAACGCAGCTACTGCTTCCTGAGAGCCTCTACTGCCCGCAGGCCATCCTGTCTGAGCCACCTGTGAAACTAGTCATTTTATCTTCTGCTATACTTCCTGCAGCAGAAGGCAGGTTCATACAGGCTCCCCTGGTCGGCCTTGCATATCTCACCCTCCTCATTCAACTGTGACAATACTTCTGCCTGACAGTTTTGTTTGGGTGAGCCACAAAACATCAAGCAGGACTGCAGGGTAAGGGTCCAAGCATAACTGCCACATTGTTCCCTATTCCAGTGGTTATCTATGTGGTTCAAGGACACAGTCTTACCTTACCTCTCCTTGCCTCATTCCAATCCCCACCCACCTGCACCTTAATCTACTATTTGACATTTAGATTTGAATAACTTTTGAAGTAAATGGGTCAGGTTATTTAGCATAGGCTGCTGGGTTGCGTTCCCAGTTCTCATGCTGAGTCACCCTGACAGCAGATGTCATCTGCTTCTCATTTGAGGGAGAGGCACACAATGAATTAAAAATGTAATGTGCACTGCTAAAATCTTACACAGTTGTATTCATCAGGGAAGAGTGGGAGTAAAAAGTCAAGTTACAGGGGGTTCTACTATGAAGGCAGACATTCAGGGAAAAATCTTTTGTACGAGTGTTTAGTTCAGTTCTCCACATGTGCTTCAGTGAACTGGCTAAATATAGAACACCCAAAACATTGGAAAAGCAAATGAAATGGAGACCCAGGAAAATAAACCACTGATGGTGAAGCAGGAAATACTTTTGAATTAAACCATTTCCGCTGTAGCCTTTATAATGTTCTCAGAAGACCACAGTTGTAAAAAATGAGTCATTCCTGGTCTTGAGGGTAGCAATGTTGCTCAACATTGTTGACAAAGCATTGCAAGGGATCTATGTGGCAGTAGGGCAAACTGTGTTTGTTTTTACAGACATGTATAAAAATACACATTAGTAGAAAATCAAAGCAACAGCCACAACAGACCAAAGACTTTCCATAGGAGACAGGGAGCCTAATTCTCTGAGAGCCAGTGACCCCAGCTGCTCTCAGAGCTGCGAATGTCCCTTGCTGTCAAGACTTGACCTAGAAGAAAGGAAATCAGGGCTGTATTTCATTATTTTGGAACAACGGATTTCAACAGCTGTAACTAGGGTTAATGAACTGCAAGTCAACTTCCAGAGGCACAAACTGCATCAGCAGCCCCCTAGAATCAGGCACATTTATATCCCTGAAAATCTATCAAAACCATTGCAAAACCAAGGTCCTTTGTACGTGGTTCAGGCTGCTGAAGTGGGAGAGACACCCTGAGTAAGCACAGGTCAAATGGGGTTAAGCTCTCTTTCTTCAAAGAGTTATCTGGAAAGGATTATGAATCCAGCAGCAGCACTAGCCATCAAATGTGCTCAGACATCTCAGCTGAATTCATGGTATCTTCCGGTAAAAAGCTTGGGTTTTATTCCTCTAAATGTGTTTATTCTTGTAGGTATTTACGATACTTACTGGCATGTTGACATTGGAAAACCCCCCACTTCTAGACTTGTATTTGTTGAAAAGCAGGAAGTTTTTACGGCAACATTTACCTCTATTTTTCACAGAAAAGAAATCAATAGTTTTCTACGAGATAGAAGCTTCTGTAAGTGCAGCCTGTTGGCTGGCTATCTGGGTTCATGGTTACATCCCTATATCACTCTTCCTACACGGCACTGCGAGTTCTGAAAGTAAAAGTTTTTAACCTTAAAACAGTCTTGGTTGTAACTGCAAAACTTCTGCCTTATTCCTGGCCCTTGAAATCACCTTTAGCCAATATCTCCCTCCAATTTATATCAATAGGATTCCAGCTGATCACTGTTCTGTCTTTTACAACCTGTAAGATGGAGACTTTAAATGTTTCTATAAGAATGAAGAAAAATCTTTGTAGGGCTAACTAGGAGATTTGGACTACCTAGTTGAAATGACCAAGATTTGAGGCAGCAATTTCCCAGAAGCTGGCTTAGAAATTCCCTCTGTGTGATGTAGGACCCTCCCCCCCAAATCTGGGAGACTCATATGGGTGAAGTTCGTACAGATCTGTACAGCTTCATCTTCCTACAGCCCAACTCTATGCCAACACAGCCCATGCAGGAGCCAAACTCTCAGGGCTTCCCACACACTGTTGGTAGGCAAATTTCACACAGTGGAACTGGAAAGCACTTCAGATCATACCATGAACTTTGGATTATTTTAATTTTGTGGGTTTTAGGACATTTGAGTACAGTGGAGAAAAAATTAGAAAAAAGAAATAGGAAAATAGACTCCATGGAACTTTCTCATATTTGTTGGGCAAAAGATCATATTAGCTCATGGATGACTTCTGTCTTCTTTTCCAATGATATTTTCTCTTTCAAGGCTTAGGAATCTGTTTCATCATGTTTACCAAAATAAAAACTATAATATTACTGAAATCAAATCCTTGTAAGTAAGAAGATAGATGTGCAACAGTTTTCTTCAACTAGTCATAGAATACATGGTCCTGCCTATGAAATGTCTCTGGAGAGAGTGGCACAGTCTGCAAACCAGCCCTAAATTCCCAGCATTTTATTCTGCCAAGGGCAGGACACAAGATGGGCTACAGTGCCTTTCTCCTGCCAGAGGGCTTTAGTTGCTGTCACTGTCATGATCTGGATGGAGCATTGCAATACAGTCTGTTGCTCCAAAGTGATCCTAAATCAAACCTGGTGCAGCAGACAGGAGGTATTAATATCCAGTATTTGGGTTTGAGGCCCACTCTGAATACAAAGGGTTTTCTTTAAAATCTTATGCTTGAATTTAGTGATGAGCAGCACACATTAAAAATTACTAGGCCAGTTTCCAGTACACTTCTTCACAGTGAGATGTACTGTATGCAGTGGTGTTATATAGCTTGATTACTGTAGCATAGATGAGTCCCATAACACTACCTGTATTATTAGGGAAGAAGTGCCCAGGAAACAAAACCTTGAGCCATATTTAGTCCTGGCATAAGCATCTGTATCTTCATTTTCTCTGATATTTATTTTGCAGCCCGGAGCAGAAGCTTAATCAGAACTCTCTATCTTCACTGCTTATATAACAACTTTCTTCACTCCGCCTCTCCTTCTGTAGGCTTTCACACACACACGCACACAAAGCACAAATGTTCTTCAATACTGCCAAGTTGCCTAAGCCTTGCTACTTATTAGGGGATATGGAGCAGTGGGAGACTGCAATTTGAGCAACCAGGGCAAGTACAGAGGTACCTAAAGACATGTAAGTTCTGATAGGACTACATTTGTCTTTGAGCATTGTTAAATCAACATAAAATGTGTTTAGCACATTATTTGTTGCAATTTTTTCTGCTCTTTCTTGCCATTTGGACTCAAGGCCTTTGTGCATCTGTTTTGTTTTTTTTTAACAGCCAATGGGTGGTTTTCCACATTCTTTCAGCTCTCAGAGTTAGACCACTGAAGCTATTTTCCTTGGATGAGTTTCACGCACATGGACTGTTGACTACCTTCTTAATCTGGTTTCATTCCAGTGTGAAGATTTTTGTCATGGGAGCTCCCTCCTATAGTGGTAGAAGTGTTGTAGGTGGGTGCTGGGAAGTGTCTAATTAAGTGTCTTTTGTGAAGTAAGTGGAAATGTAGAAGAAGGGAAATCCATGCTACTCTGAAAACATCTTGCACTGTCAGGAGTAAACGTGAGACAAACTGTAATCTCAAATGTCTGCTCTCTTGCAAAAGGGCTTAGTAAGAACATGGAAATTCAGTCAGTGAGGAGATAAGAAAGCCCCCAATGTCAGTAGACTGGGAAAGTTTATATAGTGTGGCTCAATCACTCTTGCTTTCTCACATTAGAGATACAAAGGTCAAAGGAGATTACGTGGTTCTCAAGAAATTAAAACATCCAGTAAAATTAAATTGGCCCTAACTACTGCTTTCAGAGAGAGTGCTTCTTTCTCCTCCCTCTTCTCTCCATCTTACAAAACCAACATGGCCAAATTTATGATTTGTAGTGAGAGGCTGTAGTTTAAATTTAGAACCACAGGAAGCCTTTTAAACCTTCAGCAAAGGAAAAATGAGCTGACACCATCATCATGGGTTTATAGGGCAGCACCAAAGCTAGCACACAAAGTATCCAGCATTTCAAACAGCTCATTCACAAAATCTGTATGCTACGTTCTGGAGGGAGTCAAATCCTGTTTGTCTTTTGGGAGTTGTCACATTGAAGCCAATTGGATTACTCATTTTTTTGAGGCAAGCAAGATTTAACCCTCCAAGAAAGAAAATGGATTTGCTAAATAAAAATGATTAGTCTTTTCTACACAACGCTGTGTTAAAAAAACCCAACAACAAACAAAAGACAAAAGGCATATCTTCTCCCTCCTTTTTTTGTTGGTGCAATGTGAAGCAAGAAGCTGAACATGACTTTCCTGTGTCCTATGCATCTTAATCTTGCAGTATTTAAATCAACATGCTAATGCAAACAGATATTTTTCAGTATGCAGGTCATACTGGGCTAAATTATTTCTGGAGAGTGGAGCTGCTCTTTTGCTTTGGTGGTTGAGACAGGATATACTGTTTGGTCTCAGATCCAGACTAATTTGCTGTGGATTTAAAGTTGCGCATAGTTTTAGATTTGGCAGTGCTCAAGGCTGGTGAGCCAGCTGTAGGTTTTCCCCATTTGTGAGATATGCCAATACTGGAAAAATAAGCTGCCTGTAGTGATGGCTCCCAAGGTAACAGCCACATGTTCAAGCCTTACTTGAAAAAGAAATTAACTTACATTCATGATCTTAGTGTAGGTGAGCTCTGCAGAATAAGACAGTTTGCCTGGTAGTCTCTGCATTTTTACCCTTATGTGGCCCAGTAAGGCATTTTTCTGCTAGACCTATGCTCTATCATGAACTTGCTCCTCTTAGCACTTGTAGTCCGTTATGAAACATGAAACCCTGAGTGTAAACTTGGAGCAGCATCTGTAGTACATATGATGAAAATTCTCTGCGGGGTAGGAATAAGTCCTTAGAGCAATGCCAGATTTATGCTTCTTCTCAAGACAGCGGGCAATATTCAAATGAGTGAGAGTGTGGTAAGACTCTTTCTTTGGAAGATCCCACGGAGATACAGAAGTGCTTCTCTTCTGTCAGTGTAACAGAAGTTTTGCAGAGAGAGGAACAGACTGCAGGCTTTCCATATGAAAATTTCTGAATCTGATCAGCATGAATCTGTTGCTGATTGTAATCATATCTCTGTATTTTTCATTCCTTCCCCAGTTCAGAGAGACCCAACAGAGGAGTGATTTCACAGCAGATAGTCTCTTCAATCAATGGTAAAAAGTTTTGGATGTTATGACAGTTCTCACCAAGGCCAAGATTCAACACAGGAGGACACAGCATACATGGGAAAGAGATTTGCATGCACGTTAGTTCTCTACATAAATCTGTCTTCCTCCTGAAAAATGGCTGTGAGCTTCACAGTCCCAGGATAGCTCTAAGACACAAAGGGTGGAAGATTTATTATTTCTTTTAATACCCGAGCAACAATGTTATTCATCTGTCAAATGACAGACCTCTTGGTGGCAAGGATTTCATGTTCAACCAGACTGCCATTTGAAATACACTGAAAAGTTTGCAATCTGCTAAGCAAATAAGAGAAGGAGAGAAAAATTTGCCCAGGAAGAGCTGAAAGTCATGAAAATCAAACCAAAATCCACTCTGGCTGCCCCTCTAAATCTAGCTACCACAGTCTGCAGAACAGATTGACAACCTCTGTTCTCCCCTCAAAAAGGCCTCTGTTTTACCCAAGCTGGTACCAAGAAGGAGCAGAATGCATTAACTGAAAAGCAAGTGAGGTCAAAGATGGGTGTTCTAAATGAGGTGAATGATCAAACTGCGCTGCAAGCTAGATCCAGGTTAGGGTAATAGATCCTTTGGCCTATACCACCTTTTCATGTTGCCGCTCAGGCAATCAAAGACTAAGGTCTATGTTGCTGAGGAATGGGTAGTGCAGGATTGCTTATACCTCCACTTTTGCCCAGCTGCTGCAGAAGGCGTCTGCCCTGTGGTGACAGTCCAAGTTGTCACATCATCAGACAAGGTATCAGGAAAATGCAACTTTCCTCCCAGGAATCTCAACACCTCAGAGACAGAGGTAAAGAAGTTCAATCAGGAGAAAAGTTCCCATCTTGTCATGATGAGTGTTACAGAGTTAGCCTGTGGATTTTCCACCATTGGTGAGAGAAGGCAGCAGGAAAGGCTTGTCCCTGCTTCAAAGGAGCAAGGAAAGCACTGTGTGTGAGGGCATGAGGCAGCTGATGGGAGTGAGAACTGAAGCTCTATAAAACATGGGAGATGCTCTGCTCTGCTGGATCCTGTGCCCATTCCTCAGTTACATGAGGAGAAGCTGTGCCCACTCACAGGCAGCATTGAGGGTGTTCCTGCTAACCTGCTCTTGCCCAGCTGAGCACTGACCTTCCCTGCAGCCTGGACAGGGCTCAGGCATTTGGCCCTGCAGGGTTTCCCTCCTTGGCTTTGCTGCCCCAAGGCACAGAGGCATCTGTCGCTGTACAGGCAAAGACCTCTTCAAGATTGGCCTTATCTACACTCAAAGCCAGACATGGGCAATGCTGCCTGGGGATTGCATTAAACTGTTTACTTTTTCTTCTACTCTATCAGAAGACTTTGCTTGAATGCAGCAGAAATGCCTGTTATTCTTGGACCTTACTAGTGTCCTTAGCTCCTGTAAATTACAAGAACAGTGAGTGACACAGAGTGTGCATTATGTTCTAAAGAGGCTTTTTATTATTGCAGTTACAAGCTAGGAGAGAGCATGAAAAGAACAAAGCAGGCAGTGACTATTATTTGAGTTGTGTTGTTCAAGGCTTGAAATAAGGTTTCTCTGAGCCATTGTGAAATGACCCCTGCTTTCACTGTGGCTGGGTGGATACTTTCTAGCATAGGGCTGCTGGGGTGAATCCAGCTCTAAGTCTTCGAGAACAGGGCTGCTGTGAAAAGTGACACACAGTGTTTTTTCTACGGGGGAATATCAAGACAGGAGTAGCTTAAAAGAAATAGGTCAGTCTTTCTATTTTAAGTACTCATCAAGAAATAAAGGGGTGCAACTTGTTTTTTCTGGTTTGCATTTCAACATCTGTGAGGAGTGACAGTGCCAGAGCTGAACTGGAAACTTCAACTCCAGGGCACCCAGAGCTGCCCGCTGATGCTGCCTGCAGTCTGGCCACTTGCAGGCTCCTGTGCCCGGAGCTCCTGCTTCCTGGGGAGAAATGGTATGCTTAGGAAAATGTTTGCAATAGGTAAGAAATGCTTTTACAGTTTTTGCTTTGTTGATGCTAAATATCTGCCAGGCTGCTCTAGAATAAAATAAAGCACAGTATCAGATCAAATTCACTAATAGAAAAATCCTATTAACTCCACATTTTCTCACCATGCAAAGGCTAGTCACGGGATCCTCAGTTACAGTAGTCTCATTCTGCAGAACAGATCTTATTTTACATTCTAGGGGCCAGACACTTAGCTGATGTAAGTAAGTATATCTCCAAGTTGTAGCTACCCTGATTTATAATAGCTGCAATGCTGACCCTGTGTTAATTGCACATTACAATTCTCTGGAATTTCTCTTGCCACAGACTGCAATGAAAAAATATTTTCTGATGGTGAAAGGTCAGTAAACAGATTGAAGATGAAACAATCTCTTTGCAATTTTGGTTATTCTTTAAGAATGATCTTGTCCTTCCACAAACATACATGGTCTGCCTAGGAGTTTTGAGCACAAATGCTTGTGCACAACTACAAATAAATCAATAAAGTAAATTATTTCCACTTCTAAGCACAATTGTTATTCTTGACTTTAAATCTGTCTATCTTCATGCCATTCATCCTCTTAGAAGCTGGTGCTGATTACCTGCCTGTTTCCTTAGCTCATGGCTTGTAAGATCATCCCCAGGGCAATGCCTGTTAATTTCTCATTTAGCCTGGTTTAACTAGCCCAGTTGTTCAGCAACCCAGAGACAGATCGAACTAGATTTCTAGACTTGCTTTTCCTCAAGTCAGCTGCGATCAGGCTCAAGGTGAAGGGCTTGCAATCATTTAAGTACAATATCAATTTGCAGACTTACACCTGCATCCTTCATGGTACTGATTGGTTTGGCAGGGGAAGATGTGTCCCTGGTGGCAGGGCAGGCCGAAACAGCTTGTACAGAACAGCTCATCTTCCTAGCCTGAACTAGTTTAGTTTTTCATAGAGCAATGTCATTGTTTCAACCTGTGAGAAATGCTGAACCAACAGTCTGGGGACTATAGTCTTGTGTTTCCCCTACAAGGGGCAGCAGCAGGACAAGCACCTTTGGCCCATTTCGCCTGGAGGGTTTGTCTTGAGGCCAGCCAGTGTGGGCTGCCCTCCAGACTGTTTGCTCATGAGGAGCTACACAACAGCCTACGTCAGTGACAGGCAGTGCAGGAGGAGACTGGCAGTACTCCTGAGCTGCTCTGAGCATCAGGATACTCTGTGCCATCAGTGTCTCATCTTTGCCTGCCAGGAGGCTTCCTTCCATTGACATCCCATTCTCCCAGACACACATGTAGGAGAGGTTTGGACCCTGTGAATGCCAGATACTGTCCCATCTCAACCTGCATCTGCCCAACAAAGTAAGCATTACACAGCTATTAATATCCTGTGTTCTTTCCACCCTTCATGCCTGCTCTGCTTAAGCTCCAGTGCCTGTTAGGCAGCTTGCTATGTGATGGTGTCAGGTTTTGGAGCAGGGGCTGTCATTTTACTGGGCTAGAGGCTATTTCCCTTACTCTGACCTTACCAGTGGGCATTTCCAGTAATCACCAAAAATTTCTTGTAACACTACAAGAAGCAGACATTTTGTGAGTTGTGCACACACACACATATTCATGAGTCTTCAGAAAGAAAAGAGAGCTAAAATCAGCAACAGACATTACTACTTAAGATTTCTTCTCTGGATTTCTAAATTGATGTTATGTAGTGAAAAAAGACTTTGTAAAATAGAAGGAAAATAATTAGATCCCTAAGTTTTTGCATCTAAATTGATGCAGACACTATAAGCAGGTATTAGTCTAAAAACTCCACAGGCATTTGCCCCTTTATATTTTACAAATCACAGAATCAACTCTGGATTTTCGTCTGAAGTATTAGCAATGATTTCTTACTGAACCTCCATCTAGTTGCAAAAAGGAATAAATTTACTATTTTCTTTCTCTGTTTTGGGTTTTAGCTCTTCCATCACACTGCATGGAGGTATGATTTATTTGTCTTTGTAAGCACCCGTAATTAAAGTACAGATTGATCACACAATGTCTGACATAGCTGCAGACTGTGCATTGCAACTCAGTTTTGAACCAAGGGACTATAACACAGTTGAGACTGCATATGGTTTAGTGTTATATGGGACGAATTTATGGGAGATATCTGAAAGCAGAAATCATATTAAAAGAGAGAATTATTATTCTTTGCTTGCCTAAATATGAACACAAATAAGGCTGTACACAGATTTTCTGCATTAGTCAAGGAAAAGGATTATGAACATTTCCTCTAAGCAATGGCATTATTAAATGTTCACATGATATGTGAAAAGCTTTATTCTGTGATTTAAAAAATAATGACATAGTTACTAGGCCAAACTGACCTGTATTTCTTCAAATGTTTGCCACGTGCACAGAAAATAATTAGAGCACAACTGAATATGGAGCATTCAATTGACATATGAATAGTTCTGAATTCCTTCTTTGGGGTAAAGTTTCAATTTAACAGAAGGAGTAACCCATCAATAAATAAAGAAGAGACTGTATTCATTCATGCACTGCAAACACATTTGAATATGGAAACATATTTCAGTTTCAAGCCTCCAAGAAATGCTTTATAGGATGGGGAGAAAATGGCTGTAAAATGTCAGCTACCTTGATGGTCTTTTTTAAGTGAGAAAGTAACCTGAATCTGTTTTGCCTGCAGATCTGGATTTACCTGTGCCATAAGAAATGATGGAAAGCCTTTACTGGGAGTTATTAAAAAAACCCACATGTACAGGATGAATTCAGTCCTTTTCCTGTCCAACACTTGCTGAGACTTTATTAGCCAGCATTGTTCACATCTGCTTGTGGGGAGCACATAGAAGCATGTGATCCAGCTGTTGCTATGGTATCTAGTGGGATTTCAAGAGAACAACAGAAGAAACAGTGGTAAGAACCCCTCCAGCTGACACCTGAGTTAAAGAGACATTGCCAAAAATGATGAGTTGAACATACTTAACATTTATTTGTCAGATTTTTCTGAAGGAGTCAAGTATTTAGCACTCCAGTGAGAATTAAGAGCACCTGGAGCCTCTGGGGGAAAAGGATAACAATATCAATAATACTGTCTTGTGATTTCTTTTTAAATGCTTCGTCAATTTAGCAGAATGACACCTGCTTTAAACTGAGGTCTGAAAACATTCAGTAAACCTAGTTCATTATCAGTGCAAGAGGATACATATCTAGTTCATTACAGAAGTCAATGTGTAGGTGAGTACACAACAGCTAGCACCTTGAACCAACCTTTCCTTGTCTCCCCCTCATTCCTGCTGGACTATAGATAATACAAAGACATAAAAACCTCATTACCCAGATACTTCTAAAGCAATACTTCTCACCCTAATGCCCTGCTGCTGCATTATGCTTCCAGCCTATCAGAAAAGAAGACATACAGAATGAGGTACATACAAAAATCTTTTGGAAGGATGGTTTTTCCATCTTCTTCTTCAGACAGAGGTTTTCCAAGAGCTGTCAACTAACAAGCAGTGATATTCCAATGAGTGTTTGTTTGGCTGAGCACAATATTCAGCCTTTTGTGAGCCAGCTAGAAATTTGGAGCCTGCAAAGCCTTCAGGAGACTGGGCTTTCCCTTTGTGTCTGCTGGTACTTCCCTTCAGTGGGCCTGTCAGAAATACCAGAATTACTGTTCTGCTTCTGTTGCATGCCCATGGCCAGCCAGTCTCAGTCTGTGATAATCAGTTTTGCGGAAGTGAAAACAATGCATGGATCATCCTTTGCTCTGGGCCCTGGAAGACATAAGTGGATAAGATAGCACCTGTTTGATATGATATTTGGTCATGAAGTGGCTGTGAAGCAGCTGGCCTTGCTCCTGGGGAGGTTTTTTGTTCCTGCCATCCCCTCCTTGAAGTTTCAGAGCTACTCTCTATGCCTGGGCATTGGCCTACAGCCAGTCAATATGCTCTAAGTGGAAAGACTCTGAGGCAAAAGCTCAACAGAGGCCAAAGCAATGAGCACCCAGGGGGCTCAGTCTGCTGTGTTGCTCTACCCACCTGCCTAGAGTAAGATATAAATCTCCCCACTGAATGCCTGTCCTTTCCCTCTGTCATGGTATGCCTGTGAGTGACTGTAGTAGCATCAAGGAGACCCTACAGAACTTGTCTCTGTGCAGTGCCCTGGACAGTTGTTGGGAACCAGTATACCAAGGGGTGCCAGTGTCTCCCCAGCTGAAAAGAGCTGAGGTTTAGGATTTCACCTAGTTGTGGATGAAGCTTCAAGTGAGGCTGACTTTGTCCTGATGTTTCCTCTATTGCTAGAATTAATCTTGATGATGCTAACCTATTAGAGCCACCACCATGTCTGCTGCATAGCTGTAGACAACTGTGTGTTACTTACAAAGACAGAGGATCAGACATGATGCTAATGCAAGAACAATGCAAGCTGTGTTGAACACAAATGATCAAGGAATCTGCTTTCCTGACTTGAACATGGAGAGTTTGCTCTGGTAAAGCTAGGAGAGGGCTTAGAAACGTATTTATTCTCCCTGGTTCCTTTTGATTATTATAGTCTTCATGAATTAATCAGTAGAATACTTGGTGTAGTAGGTGGAAATATAAGAGGCTGTTTATGTTCAGCAGGAGCACAAAATGCTTTATAAAGCTAATCTATAAAACAAAGGCTTGCAAGAATTGTATGCAGTTCAATAGATCACTTATACAACTTGATAATAAAAATGTATAATCCAATATTATATTGCCTCCTCCCCCCAAGAGAATACAAATAATTTAAGAAGTTGGAGTTTTTTATCCACAAACCTCTTGCCATGACCCAGTCAAACATTATCATCCTAGAATGTATTACCCTGCAAATCAAACCAGGAGACATCTCAGACTGCACAAGTAGTCGTGCTACACACATGCTACAGGACAGCAAGGCTGGGCTGAGAGCTTGGATAAGAAGAAGTGGCTCTCGTATGCTTCCAAGATATTTCTTACAATTGGCCTCTGAAAGTTCATCTGCTAATTCCACAGTGGAGGAAGGCTGTAACTTCTGGTAACACAGAAAGAGGCACTTCACAGCAACACTCCTCAGTTCAGGAGTGCCAGCTTGTCAAAGTGCTGATAAAGAAGCAACAGAAAAGCAGATTGGGAACTTCTGCTGAAGTTCATTGTGCTGGTGAACAGACTGAGCAGAAGGCAGGAAACTCTACAGTTAGTGAGGCTGCAACCCAGGTCGTGTCTGTCCCTTCCTCTCTTTCATTGTGTCTGGCACTAAACCTTTGCTTCCTTCAGAAAGGGAGACTTGCCAGACACACTACTGAAGGTGGGAATTTGTCCCTGATATCCTGTTCTTATCTTTCTTTTTTATACAGAAACTACCTAATTGCACTGCCTATTGCCATTACAAGTGACTATTTCCAGTCTAGATTTTCCTTTGTCTATGTATTTTTGCATCTTTGCCTTGGCTTTCTTTGCCTAAAACTTTCAACAAGCAGAAGTGCTTTTCAATTAAAAAAAAAAAAACTTAAGCCACAAGAATTTTCTCTGCCTTCTGCTTTTGTACATCAAATGGACTTGTCTTCCAACATCCCCTACACCTTTGTATTTGCTGTTATGTGCTTCTGCTGCTCAGCCTGTGTACTAGTGTGATCTCACCTCTATTACAGTTCTTAGTCATTTCCTCCTGCCCCTTCCAATCCAATTTCCCTTCATTCCCTAGCTGCCAGTTCTCTATATCCCTGCATATGCAATAGGCTCCTATTGCCATTTCCACATATACAGTGGGAGGTTACAAATATATATACTGATACAATCAGCTCTTGAGTGGCTGTTCAGCTGCAGAGATCTCAGTCTCTAATTATTCCTGTGGGCATGCAGAATAGAAACCTATTGACATAGAAGAATATGAAGGTCTAGATTAGCAATAGCAGACTAGTATAAAGGTAACTCTGGGCATGCCTTGTATGCCCCCAAATGTGCTCTTATGTCTATTTTAAATTCCTAATCACTTGGAGACCAAGGATATTATTCTTTGTAAACAATTTGCTTGGAAAATATCCTTTGTAGTCTTGGTGGTTTAGTGAGCATTGCTCAGTCACCCTAAATTATTTCCTTAGCTACATTTTTATTAAGATGCCCAGAGTGTCGTGAGTATGAAGTAGGTTCCCAGGAATTAGAGATTAACACCACCAGGGTTTCCCTGGAGATTTTAGAACCCAAAAGGGTAAATTGCTGGTGTACAGAAGGCAAAATCCTATTACAGCAATGTGTTCCCAGCTGTTACAAAGGGAGGCAAAGCCTTGCAAAGTGAGGTCAATAAACCAGACAGTAAATCAAGTTTATGAAAGTTGTGACTGGTGGGACTACATTAAAATGTTATCTGGGAAATGTATGACAGTCATGGATGAAATAACTTTTGTTTCAGGAAGGCAGATGGGAGCAGATTGATTTAATATGTTGAGAAGGAGGGACGAAACACTGAATATTGATACTCGTGAACTGTCTATGGACTAAACGACAGTGAGAGTCAAAGGCAAAACAATATGTAGGGACAAAACACACAAGGCTCTGTTTAAAAGTTCTTACGTGTCAGAAATGGAAATGAAATTTTGCAAAGAGGCTTGTTCTTCTGGAGAATCCCATTCATTTCCCCCCCATGTTTTATACAGTGTTTTGTTTGCCAAATATACTTCCAGAAGTGATAATTTGTTTTTTTCAATACAGAAAGCAGGTGATATTAAGAAAGGATTCTGAGCATGATGGTAGGGAAGTTAAATTTGCTGAACCTTTGTACCAGCTTTCACATATGGCTTTCAGAATTAGCTTCAGTGAACATCTACATCTGTTTGGAACCTAAATTTCAGTTAGTTCAATTTACAGTAACTAGTGGTTAAAAATATAAATGATAAATAAAAAGATAAAATAATGAAGTTAGTAAGTCAAATTATCCTCTTTATAAATACTCTAAACATGCCTGAAATCTGGTAACAGAATTTGATCATTTACTTAAAAAGTAATTAGGCATCTGGTTGGTTTGTCAGAAACATATGATCCTTCCCCAGAACTTGCTAACTTCCTCTGAAAGCTGTAACTGTTGCCATTTTGCAGGGAGAGACTCTGAATACAAAGAACAAAGTGTTAAATGGCTGTGTTCCAAGCACACAGGGTAGTGGCTTTGTTATGATTGAATTATACACTGTGTGAGGTAGTGTTTTTTAAGGAGCAGTAATGACTATTATTAGACCAATATAATTGAAAAACCAGGTAAGTTTTGTTCAAGTCCAGAATAAAAACAGTTGCCCTCAAATCTAAACACAGGTTGAGAATAATTGCTGTGAATTTAATTTTCAAACCTCTGTAAGATTCTTTGTTTGAAGTTGTCTTAAGGTTTGCAGCTCCCTAATAGAGAATGAATTTACACTCCAAATCCAAGTGTCCACCTGATTTTTCTGCATGCACCAGTTTGGCTGCCTGTCAGTTGTTTTAATCTACAGCCATTAATAGTACATATGATATGCTGCTTTATAAAGACTACTTATTGAACAGCACTTAAGGTTTAAAATGTACTCAGCTGACACAAGAGCACTCTATATCCAACCCCAAAGATCTCAGGCATCTTTAAAATTTATTCCTTACATCCTGAGGCTATGAGTAAACTGTCTTTATTAGCTGGGTTTGAGTTCAGGCTTGTTCCCCTAGCTGAGTGCTATGGAAAGCTATAGAAATCTACAGAAAAAAGACCAAACTGGAAGGAGCACAAATTAGAAGAGGAAAAGGAGGGATGTGCCAATCAGCTCTGTAACCTGTTTCTCCCCTGGAGGGTGCCTGAAGTGCACTACCATGGAGAGTTCACTACTCTGTAAATACAGACATGTCAAAGATGTTATGTGTTGCCCTCGGTTACTGGAAACCTCTTCTAAAGGAGTCATCCATCCTAAAAGTGTTAACTCATATGTCTGGTCCAATTTCTTTGATCAAATATTGGCAGCCCAAAACACCACTCTGGGTGGCACCAGTTCTATCCTGTGATTCAAGGGAACAGCAAAACACCATCATTTGAGTTACACATTTGGTCCCCAGGCTAGATGACCTCTAAAGGTCCCTTCCAACTCTAACCTTTCTATTATTCTATTATTCTAAGAACCAAATCTCATGCAGTAAACATCTGTAGGATACAGAAGTGAGGCAAGAGCCATTAATAATCATCCCGCTTGTCCTAAGTCCTATATCCTCTTACACTAAGATTTTCTGTAGATGCTCCAAGCATAGGGAAATAACAAAAAGCAAAGGAGAAAGAAGGCAGTAGAACTTAAAAACCTGTGCTGAGCAACATCTGCTCTTTACAACAGTTCCTATTATGTACACACACTCACTCATCTTCCCTGTCTCTACTCAGTCAAAGACTAAATCAAATTCATCCAGAAGGTGGCCTAATTAGATTGCTTTTATATTCAAGGTAACACCACCTGGAGTCATTAACACCATAAATTATAGGAGTTCTGTCATGACAGAGCATTACAGTGCTTGAGGAATAGGAGGAGACAGAGCTGAGTGGCTTTAAAAATCAAGACAGAAGGAAATGGAAGAGCATAGGAGACTTCTGGGGCTGCATCCTAGTGAGTTTTATGAAACAACATTATGTATTAAGAATAAGAGCCTGGCTTAGAAAATGGAAAACATTGGCATAGATAGTGTTTATGCTTTATGCACTCAGCATGAAGTTTTAGGCTCTAGATGTGCTTTAATTTTCAAAACAGAGGTGGGGAAGAAGGAAGGTTTCTCAGATATATGATATTTTTAATGCCAAACAACACTTCTATATGGATATTTTATCAAAATGCCTGGGCCACACATATTTCCTGGATCCTCATTTTGTATGACATAGATAGCAGAGAAGACAGAGTCTTTGACTGTTATTGCTGCTCTTCAGAGGTATGGAAACACAGAGATGCCACACAGCAAACTCCTCAGCAGGGACTGATGACATAGCGCCACCAACTTGAACCACTTTTGCATGGTCTGATTTAAAAAAGTTTTGGCATTTAACAAGATATGAAAATAAGGCCTTGTTTTCATGCATCTGCAGATGCACCTAGAAATCAAGCCACTAATCAAAACCATCCAGGAACATTATTGACAAGGAACTTCTGCAAAGTCTGTCAGATGTCTGATATCTGGCGTGCAGGTTAGCCATTCTATCTATGAAGCACGTACAAACTAGATAGAAAATTGAGGCAGATACAGGACAGCATCAGGAAGACAGAGAAAGGCACAAATGTAGGAATGTGTCTGAGGATGGAGTGGAAAATACCTAGCCAAATTACTTTAAGTGGTACTTTTTGTTAGAAAGTCAACACGGCTATAGATCAGAGAATTGAAATTCCATACACACAATATTATTTGCATAACTGAAGTTTCCAAATGATGGAAGTATGGGATCTTTTTTAAGAGTTACAAGAACTATATGACCTTGCACATCTTCCAGATGATCCATCATCCCAGGCAAGAATAGACTCCTGTTTTTTGCAGTGTGGAAATAGTTGATTTGGAGTGTGTGTGTGGTTACTCGCTCAAATGCATGTACACTAATGCATGCAGGTATGGGGAACAAACAGGATGAGCTTGAGATCTATGTGCAATCTCAGGACCATGATCTCATCGCAATCACTGAGACGTGGTGGCACAGCTCACATGACTGGAACACTGTCATGGATGCCTATGGCCTTTTTAGGAGAGACAGGCTGGCAGGGCGAGGAGGTGGAGTTGCTCGCTATGTGAGACACCATTTGGAATGTATTGAACTCACCTTGGGGGGCAANGTGTGTGTCTCTGTATACATATAACACTTGTGAAGCACTTTAACCATGACATTGGCTTTCTTTCACAGAACAGTAACAGGCATGGAGATGACACTGAAGACCAAACTGTGCAGCCTGTCTGTATCAGGACACAACAGTGAGATAAAGAACAAGCAGAGAGGTGAACTTTGAGGAAAAAATGAGGCATTTTCAACATGACCAGGCTTCCCATACAGTAAATGATGTGGTCATTTTGAGAATTATTTTTAAAGAAAATAGCACAAATTAGGTCTTTTGGTATTTTTCTTTTGATTCCGTTTCTCTTGCATTTTCACTGCTAAATGTTGTACAGTTTGAAATACGTGAGAGTCAGTTCCACTGTGTTCACCAAAAGTATTACAAATCACAGAAGGGTTGTCATGGAGTTAGAAATTCTGAAGTGAAGCAATTGAATCCCTAAAATGTTTAAGCAACACTTACTCTGCAGAAAAAGCATGACATAGAATATTTGTAACAAGAAGCTAGGTTGTAATTTCTCATATTGAAATTGAAGAAGAAAATAAACCAAACCCCATATTGGGAAAAAAAATCCCAAGTGGCTGATAGTTATGTATAAATGAGAAAAAAATGTGCACATCCACATCTGTGTCTACACAAGGACATGTCAACTCTTCACAGAAAAAGAAATAAGCAAGGTATATCTGTGATTTTTCACCTGCTTCCTGGCTGAGGTGGTGTGACGTGTCTTTTCTGATGAGGAATTCAGGTTTCTCTGGGTGGACCTTCAAGAAGAATGAACTGTGTTTTCATTTTGCCTGTCATTTATTTTTGAGTGACTGCTTAACCTCCTGAGTTGAAACAGTGAGTTGGTGATATTCAAAGGCACAGGTGCTTTTATGAGAGGACAGTAAAGAGCTAGCTCAGACATACAGAAATCTAATTTATACCTAGCATTGTTTTAACACCAAACCTTCTCAGACCTGAAATAATACAAGAGGTAATCTGTTGATTACCTTTTCCATCACACTTCATTAAGCTAGCTTTGACCTGGTTGGTAATTACATCTACAAGCAAAAGCAGTAAGTTTTGTGGGACAAAAATTGGATAGCTGAACTCACAGTGTACCCACCAAACTGTCTGTTTCCAGCATTGATGAAAGGTATTAGGAAATGAATTTTGACCAAGTTTCCAGTCTTTCCCATCACTCTTAGCCCTTACTGCTTCTTTCTGAAAGGTTTCTTTTTCCTCTCTTTGTATCATCTAGCTAGTTCCTCTTCTCACTTTGCACTAAGCAGCAAGGGAAGAATAACAAGGAGTCAGAGGAAAAGAGCAAAATACTGGCTGAAAAGAAGAAAGCAGAAATGGAAAGCTAAACAGATGTCTTAAGCAAAATTCCCATGGATCTTCACTGGGATATCTGCCCAACTAAGGAAGCATTGGGAGGGCAGGAAATGGCCTAGAGAGATCTTTAAAATACTGCAGAGCTTGTAGTTAATTCAGATTAAGTATTCCTGGGGACAGTTTGTGGTAATGAGGAGAATGTACTGAAGGTGTAGGAGGGATACATAGCTTTTGCAGTATCACTGCTTTCCCAGGCTCTCCCAAGCCTGTCATTTTGAGAGGTATATATTTTAATCCTCAGGAGAACACTAACTAGAAAATGAAAAGGTTGGGTTGAGACAATTTATGGCAGGCCAAATACCACAAATTTATCCATTTGGCTTTGTAATAAATCCCCCATTGACTAACGCAACTTCCTAAAGTTACTGATAGAGGAGCCCTGCTTTCCCTGAAAACACTGAATGCTTAGAGGGCTGCAGCTCTGACAGCTAATATTGATATAATGGAAGTGCCTCACCACCTCCCATTGCTAACTGACAAGAAAAGAAGGAGATGGGCAGTAAATAAATGTTCCTCATCCAATAACTAGCCTACCCCTACATAAACCATTGATACCTGATACTTGTCACCCAATGCAGGGGAGTATGGGACCGAGAACTTGTCATAACTTGGCACTCTCACAGTAAGTTTGTATCCTCGCTTAATCCTGGCTTCCTACTTCCATTCCCTTTTTCAGCCAGCTCCAACTTTCTCTCCTTGTTTTCATAGCTCTTAATGTTTCAAACCTTGCTCCTCTCCTTTTTCCTTTCTTATTCCTGAAGAAGGTTGCTCCAGACCTTTCAAACAGTGTCAAGTTTTTTCACACCTACTTGTAGCAACTTGCTCCTCCTTGCTTCTTCATATGCCAAACTTCTACCAAAGAGATTGCCAAACTTGACAATCTCTCTTTGACAAAGCATTTACAGCAATGCTGCTCCCCTAAAATGCAGAGTGTCTAAGCACTTGTTCTGTTGTTTTGCAAAAGGCTCTTACAAATCTGAAAATCAGTGGTTATCTCACACAGCTCAGGGAATTGGTTGGCTTTTTAAAACGCTTACCTCTGTACAAGTGCAGATTGAATGCAAGGATCCACTTCCTGGGCCGCACACAAGGGGGCTTCAAGGCAAAAACTCACTACATATAGTGACTTCACCAGTGTATCACTATTATGGGTCCTCTAGGCTACTCAAGTAGTCCAGAGTAATCAGGGTGCATTGTGTTCTGGGTGCAAAGGCCTTCCTCTCCCACACACTCCTGGTGCCATTCTTGCACCCTAAGAGTTGTGCAACAGACCAGCAGGATCACCCTGTTCACCATCAGCATTTACTCCATGAAGCTAGCCTCAGTAGTTGCTGTGAGGGTGTCATACCTCTGCCTTTGGGACATGCAGCACACACAAGCCATTGCACTTAGAATCAGGGTCTGGATTTCACAACTCACATGAGTCTCTGCAGTCCTTGCACAGCCTTAAAGGAGCTTTTGGGCAGGGTCACACTTTGACCGAGCTGACCTCAGCACAAAGATGGCACTAATTAAACAGTTATACCAATAATAAAACCTTTTGGTTAGTTATCAGGCTCAGACAACATATCCAGCTCCCACAAAACACTCTCTTCTCCTACACACATGCAAGCACTGTAATTTGTGTATTGTGCTGATTCAGTAATTTGCTAATCCATTAACTGAAACATTCATGTCCAACAGTGGCATAGTAGCTCATCTTTGCACCTTCAGAAACCCTCAAGAGATGACTAAAAAGCCCCAAGCCCTCAGAAATGTCAGTGTCTGGGAATCCCTTTGTTTTAACTGAAACTGAAACCTAATGATTTCCCTAAAATGCCCAGCTTGTTTTGAATGCCTGTTTAAATCAAATAAATATGCTCTATTCTTTCTGCAAAGTCCTTTGCCTATTCAGAGACAGAGAAAAGAACATTGCAATGTAAGTGCGTGCATGTCTCTGTATAAAACAAACCCCACACCCAGGTCTACAACCATTTGGGTGTCCCAGGGGATGAGGAGGTATTTTAACAATGCTGCAGATTGTTGGAAGAGAAAAAAGGGGAGAAGTGGAGAAGGCATGGGGAGGCAGAAAAAGGAGAACAGATTTTTCATTATAAGGATGACATTTACAAATACCATTCCCTTTGGGTGAGGTTACATTTAAGCTAGACAGCTCAGGCAATATTAAAACTGAGAGGAGGCTTTATTTCCAAAATTTTTTCCTCTGAGGAACCTGAAACACATTCAGAGAAGTATGAATTAATCCTCACAGTATCAGCATATATGAAGCAATGATTATTCCCCATTTAGTAGATGGGGTATAAAAATGCAAAGAGGTCATGTGAGAGGTTCAAGGGCTTACAGGAAGTCTGTGGCACAGCACAGAAATAGAATCCAGACCTCTTGACTCCTAGACTTGTACTTTAACCACAAACTGATTCTTCTTCCCTTGAATATTCAAAAAGTTGAAAGCCATGCAACATCAACAAGCCAAAGATCTGAGCAATGCTTGCCTTATATTTTTTGTATGTATATACCTAAAATAGTATATGCGCAGACAGGAAGAGATAATTACCTGGGGCATTACACAGTAAATGTAGTACAAATGGCAAATTTGTTTTCTTCCTTGGTGTGCTGCTGGAGTAGAACTTCCTGAGTTCATTCTTGTTCCCAGCTGGGAAAGGATTTCAGGAAATGGAGCTGGGAGAGGAGAGTTAGCACATGTTTGTTGACCTGGATCTTTTTTACTTCAATCAATATGGTATTTACAGCAAAAATAAATAAATATGCATAAGTGTTGTGCGCTCTGATAAAGATGACTCTACAAGAAGAATGCAGGAGTGAAGGATGAGCTGTAGTAAAAGCTTCTATGGGGTTTAAAAAAACCTGTTAAATTGTAACAGAAAGAAACAGCAAATAAGTCTGGAAAGATTGTTGCTTATTATTGTGTTTGAATGAAGGGATGGCAGCAAAGATCATCTATTTCTGAAGTGTAATTCTTCAGTATTAAACAGGAAAGGCTACTCTCAAGGGAGATTTCTAAATTGAAAAGTTATTTGTGTTTTCACTGTATAATGCTTAAAATCTGTCTTCTGGTTTTGGTTCCCCAACTTAAACTATCATATAAAGAAAGCAATTTTAGACCAATTTAACCTTCTTGCATGACTAAGGAAAAAATTCCAGTCATATTTTCCAGTGTTTGATCACTATGCAGTTTTGTGTGACACTGGCTATTTACTTTTGGTCTGAAACAAGGCCCTTCAGAGACTGGTATGTGCTCCTTACTGAGACACCTTTGAATTCTGAGACACAGTTGCATCTCCAGCACTTTTATTTCATTTATGCCTTATGTAGATTTAACAATCATTTTAATCACATTAGTCACCCGGAAAAATCTTCCTTGATATTGCCATTGGGTAATACTCTTTCCACATAACTTCCAGAAGTTGCAGAACAGCTAAAATACATCTGTTACCTATAACTTGGTATGTCCTATTAATTGTATTGTAATCATGTCTAGGTGACCTGGCACAAATTGTGTTCCTCTGGACTGCCCAGTTCTTGACACAGAAACACCCTTGCTTGAAGGGTTGTGAGAAATGGAAGAAGAGACAGTGAAGAAGACCCCTGAGACATTCAGGCCCAGCTCCTCAGACATTTCCTTACTGTGAAAGGACACAGCAGTGTTTTCCTCTGTTACCATGGCATTCTGCAAACAACTCCATCACACTAACTAGATATTAAGTGGGCAAACCTCTAAAAGTTTGGCAGTTTGAATAAACATCTGCAAGGAGGTGACTGGACTTGGGGACAGGCTGTTCTTTGCAAAAGAAACCAAAGAAATTGGTAGAGACACACTCCTCTTACAAAGGCCTTTGCAGAGTCTAGAGAAGAGGGTATGAGGCAAATAAGATCTATACCCAGTAAAAGAGAGAAATGGGGCAGTGGCCGGAAAAACATGACCCCTGTATGGTGCAGAAAGGTACAAGCGATTAAAAAACAAAGAGATGAATGGAGAGTGCTTGAGAGAGAGAGTTGGTCTTTATTCACAAAGAAGAGCAGGATTCATATTATATAGCAGATGACAACTGCAGTGCCTTACATTATTGTATGTAATCACACAGTCATGGGCACCTTCCAAGGGAACCTCTCGGGAGGTTTCCAGGCCTGTGGTCTTGGAGGAGGGCAGGTTCTCCTGAAACATATTACCTGCTGCAAGAGAAGCAGGAACCGCATAGCTGTAATGTGAAAATCTGCAGTCTGGGCAAAATTTAGGAGTTCATTTAGGAAATCACTTGGGGCAGAAAGAAGCAGAGTGGACCCTGCTGGAACATTAAATCATAAATAGCTGGAGTTGTTTGACTTTCCCAAGGCTCTTCTTGTTTCTGTTTCTAAAGTTTCCTATCACAGGTTATGTGAGAGTTTGTCAGCATTTTAAGCCCCCCCCTTTTTTTTTTCTGAATAAGCACTACATATACTAACACATATATTATTTCAGGTAGTGCCTCCCT
The DNA here is from genome assembly GCA_013396975.1 of Bucco capensis. Classification (NCBI taxonomy): domain Eukaryota; kingdom Metazoa; phylum Chordata; class Aves; order Piciformes; family Bucconidae; genus Bucco; species Bucco capensis. The sequence continues at coordinate 123,099 of VWZO01014004.1, forward strand.
TTCCTGGAAGAAGTGCTATTCAGAGGGAACACACAGTGACCACAGTGATGGTGGGGCCATTGTCCAACCTTCTCTCCTGGCTGAATGTGGCAGAGTGTCAGATGCCTTGCATCTGTGTGCTCCCATTCTTGAGCTGTTATGTACACATCCCAGTCTCAGCTGAGACTGCAAGCAGAAATAACCCAAAACACCACAACAACAGCTGTTTTGTTGGATCTTATGGAACTCAAGCCCAGGAGTACTGGAAGTCTTCAAATAAAGCTTTTTCCCATAAAAGAAACTTCCAGATGCATGAGCCCTGAGTGTTTGTTAACAAGCAATGTTTGGCTAGTAAGCTTGCCCTTTTGATGTCTGCCACTTGCTATTTGATTTGTAATAAATATATAACAACTTCCTGAACACCACAGTAACTCATGACAACATTAATGCATGATTTGGTGGTAAAAGGATTTATAATTTCATTGGAGGTCCACCATCAGCCTGACCATGTATTTTAGCAGGGTTTCCTTCCCTGAACAGATTGTTCCCAAATAAAATATTTCAAAACTTGGAGCAGTCCTTACTAAAAACTTTCATGGGTTTGACAAACTAGTGAGCAAACTATGTGTGTTGATTTTACCAGACAGTTAAAGAACCTCCTTTTACATGAAGTGTTTAAAAGAAAACCGGGTCGTTTGTTCCACAGGTGGCAGGATGCTGTGTGCAAATACTCTCCCTACATTTATGACCTTAGAGTAAGGCAAAGAGGCTTCATCTACAAAAGATTCACAAAGCTTTACAAGTGCTGTATCTGCTCACTGTAATGTGTTATACACATTTTAGTGGCTATACAGAAAAGGGCATGAGGGAATCATGATCCTAAGCAGGATTTCTATACCACCTAAACTGCTCAAGATGGATGTCTAACTAGTTAAAAGCCTGAGCGCTAGATGTGGAAGCCTGTGGACAGTTCTCTGCTTTGCTTGGGTATTCTCGCCTTTCAAAACTCTTCCTAATGCTGAAGTCTCACTTGCTGCAGTTCAATTCCATCATTACTTGCCTTACCTATGACAAGAAGGACACGTGATTTCCTTCCTCTTTGCAGCAGCTTTTGGTGTATTCAACAACTTCTATTCTCCATTCAGTCCCCTCTTCTCCAGGTCAACACACACCCCTCAATCCTTTCCAGGCTTCTGACTGCACTCCTCTCACCTCCTTCCAGCTAGTCATAGATTTCTGGCTATGCAGTGTCCCAAGCACCACCTAGTACTCTAGATAAGGCACACTCATGCAGAAGCAAGCTGAAGGACAACTTCACATAACTTTCAGTCCAGTCTCCCAGTTTGTGCAGTGAGAACTAATATTCATGATATTAGTGATTCATGTTTAGTTTGTGATCCATGAATGGGTCCTCACAGATACTTTTTTTAATTCTGCAGATCTTCTATGTCACTTGTTCCTTACCGCATACTCGTGCTGTAGATTGCTCCTGCATAGGTAGTGATCCTTTTACTCTACAGGTCTTGTGTAAGACCAGTTCTACAGTTTGCTCAGTTTTTGCTGTTCAAATCCTATCCCTGAACATGCCTGCAGTCTCTCCCTCCCAGGGCTGCGTGGAGATTTGAAAAACAGACTCTGTTCACCATCCAAGTATATTAATGAAAGTCATAAACAGTGCCATGTCAGACTATACTCCTGGGGAACTCAGAACTGAGGAGCTCAGTTTATCTTTCCATTTTGACAGCAAATTGTCTGTAACTACTGAGCCTTGTTTCCAATCAGTTTGATATTCACTTTTTATCTGGACATATTTCTCTTCGTTGCTTACATAAAGCTCTGCCAAAAGCCTTATGAAACTAAGGTATATGGCATTTACTGCTTCTCCCTGTCATCATGGTAAGGATTACTTCATCAAATGATGAAATTAGATGGTTTGACAGAGTCTGTTCTTCAGAAAGCCAGGTGTTTTTTTTCCCCTCTAGGTATGTATGAATAGTAGCTTGAGTAACTTTTCCAGTATTTTTGCAGAAACTGAAATAAGCTGATCTCACTATAATGCTCTGACTCTTCTTTCTCCCTTTTTTAAAGAGAAGTATTGCATTTGCCCTCTTCCTTTCTTTGATCTCTCACGTTTCTTGAGAGAACCTCAAATGGTTCTGAAATTACATCAGGTAATTCTCAAAGTATTCTGGGCTATAATTTATCAAGGACAGTTAATTTGAGTATAGTTGGCTTGTAAATGCCATTCTCAACCCATTCTCTCCTTATGACAAGTGCATAGGGCTTTCTGTGGTGTCAGTTGTGCTAGTTACTGGCCTGCAGCTGGCTCCTGAAGCCCCTGTGACAAAAACAGCCCATGGATTTCTTCAGTAACACATCTGTTTTATGGTCAAAATCAGCTATTCCCCTGGGATTTTTTTTTAACTTTTAGTGTACCTGAGGAACTGTTTCAGGTTATCCTTTAGGGTAACCTTAGGTTACCCTTTAGGTTTTTTGTGCTTCAATCGTATATGCTAGTGCCATGCTTTGTATACTTATCTTCAGTAATCCTCTAGTTTCTTAATAGCTATCATCTCTTTCTTAGCAGCCTTCCCCTTACATCTGCCCAGAGCAGGATCATCCCAATCAAATATCCAAAGGTTTTAAAATATGCCTTCTTGAAGTTTATATCCTTTATTTTGCTGTCTGTCTTCTTCAGTTTCCAAAGAAAGCCATGTAAGCTAGAAGCAGTTAGCTCCCCTGAAAATAAGACTTTAACAGTGTTTTTGTTATCTTGATCACAAAGCTAGCATTTTAAATATACAGCAAGAAGAGCTCTAGGCCTCCTGTTTCTTCAGCATCATTGTTGAGACATTTTCTGCCAGACTGCATTACAGTGCGGATGCCTCTCAAGCATTCTTATCTGTGCATGGTATCTGATGCAAAGTGCACGGAGTGCTTTGTGAAAGTTTTAAAAGATTGGCAGCATCTTCAGCTGCTAAAATTTCTTGTGCTTCTAGTCCCCATCAGGAGAAAAGAGCCTCATGTTAACAAGGCTTTCACAAATGCTACAGAGACAGCTGGTTATGTTGCACCCAGACACATTTGGTCTTCACAGAATCACAGAATCACCAAGGCTGGAAAAGACCCCCAGGATCATCAAGTCCAGCCTATGACCCAATACACCACAACATCTAAACCATGCCACTCAGTGCCATATCCAATCTTTTCTTAAACACCTCCAGGGATGGCGACTCCACCACCTCCCTGGGCAGCCTATTCCAGAGCCCAATCACCCTCTGCGTGAGGAAGTGCTTCCTAATGTCCAGTCTAACCCTCCCCTGCTGCAGCTTCAAGCCATGGCCTCTTGTCCTGTCACTAGCTGCCAAGGAGAAGAGTCTAACCCCTACCTGATTACAACTCCCCTTCACGTAGTTGTAGAGGGCGATAAGGTCTCCACTGAGTCTCCTCTTCTTCAGGCTAAACAGTCCCAGTTCCCTCAGCCTTTCCTCATATGGCTTCCCCCAAGTCTTTCTTGGAAACATACAACAGTCTCTGTGGGTTTTTAGCTACACCACTTCTAGTGCAGTTACCCAGGTATACATCAGCAATGCCAACTGCCCACAGTGCAGCACAAACATGTCCTTCTGAACTTGTATTCCATTTGAACATCTGATACATAACAGCAAAGATGGCTTTGAAAATTTAGGTGACAAACTAGAGAAGAGATAAGCGCGTATTCTACGGTGAGGTGGCACGCTTAGAAGGTTTTAGGCCTTATGGTTTCAACAGCTGAACTCAGCTTATTTTTGAAGTTCTGAACCATTTGGATTAGAAATTGATCTCAAGCATTTCAGCTAGTTCCTACACCTACAACACGTGAGATGGTATGTCTGAAAGTTGTCCGAATTCAGCCCATATCTTTCTTATGTGAACAATGGTGATGCTGACGGAACAACCACAAATGAAATAACAAATCAACAAGCTAATCTACATCCTTCCAGCATCACTTCCTAAAAAGTGATGTAACCACATAAGTATACCACAGCCTATATCTTGCATGCCTCATACAAGACCTCTGCACCTGCAAACATTAGGGAGTGTAGATCTAAAGTTAAAATCTGCAGCTTTACATTAACTGAAGAATACATACATCTCTTCCCTTGCCTTCATGTTGTGTCCAGAATGAGAAGGAGGGTTAGTGAGTTATTCCAAGAAAAAAACCCCAAACAACCAAAAAACCTGAACTGAAATGTCTTCTCACACAGTCTGCAGACCTGGCTTATCAGCTTCACAGAATTCAACAGGTACAAGCTGGTATGAAATCAATGGCAAAACTCCCATTGATTTTTCTGGGGCCAAGATTTCCGTTTGGCCAAACCACGTCCAAATGCTGACATTTTGTAAAGAGCAGCAAATGTCATGCAGTGCTTTGTACATTAATATATTCATATTCAGACAAACTGGAATGGTTTTGGGCAAGGAAATATACACCTGGTGACTTTGCTTTCAGGTCAAAATGGGCTCTTGAAGACATTTTCCCCACTGTAGGTGAAAGGAATACTCTTCAGTACAGGCAGATAATAGCCAAGTAGGGTGCTCTGTGGAGCTATAGATTTTGGTGCAATAGCCCACTACTCCCTACATACATGGGAGTTATATTATTTTCAGCAAGATGCAATGAGCTCAAATGCTGCTCAGCAACAAAGGAGGTTTCCCTGTTGTGCTGGCTAACAGAAGCTGGTGCCACTTGCGAGAGATGAGTGGAGTTTTCTGGAACTCTAGCATACCCCCAGCCACAGCACCTGGGCCCCAGATGCTTTGCTCTCTCCCAGCTGCTTGTCCCATGATCACTGTTCACCTTCACTGGATGGGACAATAACAAACAGGCATTCCTACCATGGGTACAATCTGGGTCTTGACAGTGGAGTTGTTCCTTCTGCTTTGAAATCTATACTGCTCTTCTAAAACAATACTTTACCACTTCATCTGATGACAGCTGAAAAATACACTGCATTTAGACAGCCTATTCATACCTGACTTGTGTATGGTGTGTGCTCTTCTCACTTCCTGCCAGTGTTTACAGCCAGGCTGCAGCAAAAATTCAAGTGTTCCAGTGCTGTCTCTTGCTGTCCACATCTTTGTAGGCTTCTGCCTGTCTAGAACTGGTGTTGACTTTAGTGCTCTGATATTAGCTTAGGTTGAACACATTATTTTAAGCTAATGAAAAAATGAAAATGAATATAACCTGTCCTCAAGGATAAAAGGATGAGCCAAGAGCAAATGCTGAAATACCAAAGTTGCCCTCTTCACAAAACAAGTGGGAAAACTGAAAAGGAAGGTTGCACTTTTACTCCAATAGAGGTCAAATAAAGAGCTAAACACTCCTTCTTCCCATCATTGCAAAGTTATTCACCTTCTTTTTACCGGTTTACTGCCTTCATACTGTTAATCTGTTAATAATAGAGGACTCTATTTCTACTCACTTTATTAGTACAATGCAATACTCCCAGACCCAGAGCTGAATGTATTGTTTATGGCAATAAGTAATTTGTTCAATTTAATCTATTTTTCCTACTTGTGACTTGACCACCACACTATCCTGACTTCTATGTTTGTAGGATTAATTGTAAATATTCACCAAACAGATTATACAAATACATTTCAAATACATTTTGATGAGTTGTTTGCAGACCAGTGTCTTTGAAAATACCCAGTTTATTTTTTAGCCCCAAGGGTATATGGATGGTTGTCTAATTCACATGCCATCATTTCTGACAGAGAGACTAAAACATTCAAAAGAGGAGAATAATTATGGAAGTGTATCAGTTACTGAATGAGTAATAATGCCCCTGTACGATGATATTCCAGATTAATCTTGTTCTGTGTTAAAAATTGTTTAAAAAATGTTTAAGACTCACAAACAAATTGTTAAACTGACAGCTTAAATAAACATGACCTCTGGAAACCAGGAGTGAGACCTACTTATGACAATAGTCATGAATCACTTCCTTATAGTTCCAAAAGCTCTGCTGCTTACTGATTTGTCTTTTATCCTGCAGGTCTGTTCTGTAAAAATCTCCCAGTATACTACACATAATACAGAACCTACATGCAACTAATCATGGAAATTTGACTAACGTTAACTATGGGAAATTTGACTGAACAGGCAAAATATTATATAGAAAAATTTATTTCATGAAAAGCATTTACAAAATTACTTCCAGCTACGAAAGGAGGATTGAATGAATGATTGTCTTTTTGATATGCCACATGGACACTTCGGAAACTTGTAAGAATGTTTTTGAATAAAAAGTGTGTGCAAATACTGTGAGATGTAGAATTAAGGCTAATGGAGTCATCAACAATAATCTGCTGAAGCCAAGGAAAAATTACACCAGAAAACTTCATGCTTCTGTGCCATAAAACTGCAAGTTCAGAAATTTAATCATGAACTCCAATGTTATCATAAAACCTTACCAGACTTGGCTACAAAAATGTACTTTAATTTTTATAAATTCTAAGACTGTCCTGAAATCAGCAAAACCTTGTTTTTGCATTACCTTTGTAACCTCCAAAGCTTAGTGAGATATTAAAATTTGATTGTATTTTAATATCATCTGAAAGATTGTCCAGACAACTGCAATAAGCAATACGTAGCAGGACATCTTCAGGGTCAGTTTGTGTGTAGGAAAAGATGAGAATATTCTGGTTTTATTAGAAAGGAATCTATAAATATATGAGAGCAGCAGTGTGAATTGGAAGCCTGTATACCTAGCTTTCTAATCATAATAGTTGCCTACTGGCTTAGATGCAAGTTTCTTAGGTAGTTCTAGCACATGGTGTTTGGTTATTAGTTACTTTGGGGATAATCTCTGGTTTAAAGGTGAAGTTTAGTCTGTAAAAACAATATACCCAATCCGTAGTCTGCTATCTCCCATGAGCCCTTTACCAGTTGTCAGTCATGCAATGTGCCAGCCAAAGGACAGCAAAATGCCTGTTCTCATTAAGAGGCTGTTCACATGCCTGTTGGTTCATGTCATGAAAAATAAGTCTGTGCAATTACAAGCCATTGGCTTCATATCCTAATATATGTTAAGGGAGACATCTAAACATTCAGCACCCAGGTGTCTCCCAAATGGAATTTATGGCTTGTACCAGTAGACAGAGATGACAACTCTGAAATAAAGCACAGAAATTCTTTCTGCTTCTGGTGTGGAAGCGACCATCATAAAAATTTTCTCCTCCTCTTTAAACTAGCAAGGATTCCTATCCTCCAAACCCATCAAGATCTTCATAAACAGCAAAATGGTTAATTTGAGTTTCTCATTTAAAGGAATAATTTAAAGGAATGCCGACATGTTGAATAAAACAGGATTACTTTTTAAAGAAATTAATCGTAAAATTAACAAATACTTGTCACAATTCACATGTATATCCAAATGAGTAAACAGATGCTTTCTACTGTGATTAGAAAAGGGCTTCCTCCTGCTTTAGGCACTTCTCACTGTTAAGAATCAGGAATTTTGGTCCCTAGTTCCTGTGTGGAAATATTTAAACCTCTTCCTAACATATTTCTGACGGTTTCCTATGTAGCCCAGCATAAATATTTCCAGTGTGCTATGACTCAGTACTTTTTTTGAAGTGGCAGAAATACAATGAAAAGCCTGTTTCCCACAGTATTTTGGCAGAACACAACTCTGTGTGCTGGTGTTGGCAACACCACAGTCTAAGAATAGGGCACTTCTCAGGCAAAAAGTTGTTGAATTTGGACATAAGCTAGGTTTGACTAGGCGTAAAGAAGCCACTGTCTTCAGGGAAACGAGTAATTAGGAATGCTTATCCTACAAGTTAGAGTGCATTAGTGTCTACCAAAATAATAATTTCCTGTGAGGGCTATTCAGAATGAAGTAATCTCAAAGAATATATTCCATTGTATGAGTGAGGTCACTGGTCAGCCCCTTTGACACTTCCTCAAAGGGTCTCTCATTGTATGGAGTGCTCTATTCTAATTTCAGTTGTCCATAAACATGAGTAATGCTTCCTTCCAAGTTTGTGTAAATAGGAGGAACTGTAAATGGATGGTGCTTCACCCTACACACACAATGCTGATAGTACTACTATCATCTTTATAAAATGTAGCATTTGAATGAGAAAAAAATCCACAACAATGAGGAAGTGAAAGACTTAAAGCTTTTAAAATTATGCCTGATCATGACAGCCTTAAACCTAATATTCTGACCTGAGTCTGGGCTGTCCTGGTTCTGCTGAACTCAGTGGAGGTGGAAGTGTTTCTCTTGTTAAGGTTTTACCTATAAACGCAGGCTATGTAGACTGTTCACTGCAAAGAAAGGCAATATACATAATTCCCTGGAAACCTGGAAACAGCATTGCCTTTCTACAGGTAATGTTTGCCAAGCGACTCAAGCATCTACACCACCAGTTGGATTTAATTCTTATTTCACCCCAGGGCTCTGATTTCCTGATTATCCATACTGTTCACATACTGCTTTTGGCAGCAATAAATTTGGTAATTTTTTTCTCTCCAAATGGAAATGATGGCACAGCTGGCAGACCAACCAGTTCCAGGTAGATCATATTGGATGTGTATCAACCAGGCTTGGACTCAGGCTCTATGCAACTGCTGTTCAACACAGCCCCAGAAAGCCTTTCTCCCTCAGCAGCCCTCTGTGGATCCTCAGACCTTGCAGGACCCATGACACTCCACCTTTCCCTTGGATAAGAAAACACGGCCCTAGCAGACAGAAATATTGTAATTGATATAGGAGTTAGGAATCTATGTAACTTTTCTGGACAAGCTGTAGACAGACATATCTGGAAGCTGTCTTTCTGCACAACACTGAATTCTGAATTTGTCTTCTTAAGATTTCTAGGCCTTAATCTCTTTGGAAGATGCTTCCTCTTACTTAAAATCACAGGTAATTCTCCTGCAGTCCGCATTCATATATTTTGTTTTCAGCAGGACAAACGAGAGGGAAAGATGTTCCCTCCACCTTAAATAATGAGGCATTCTGAAGTCCTTCATATACACTGCTTTATTGCCATATCCTTGATGTATTTACTGGCTATTTTCCAACTTTCCCTATACCCCTCTCCTTAGGAATGACAGAAGATCCCTAGCCTGTCATTCACTGCAGAAATAGAATTGCTTGCCCAGCTCTTTTCAGCTGCCTGGCAGCAGCTCTTAAACAAAGGCTGCTAAGATCTAAGGATCCAGGGTCTGTTTGCTCTACCAGTTCCAAGTATCAGGTCCTCAGCTGAAGTAAACTGGAACAATTTTGCCAAATTCAGTGTTAATAAGCAGAGATCTCACTAACCTAACCTTTTCTACCTAAAGAGAAACAAGGACTAAGCAGTGCAGTTAGCAGAAGTTATTCTCCATCTAACCCTAATCTGAAAATAGAACATTTAGCATATAAATTCACCTATGGTCTTTGTTTCAGGTGTTCCTACCTAAACATGTGACTTCTAATGAAGCAGCAGCTATATGTCATGTTATAGGCAGGTAACAGACAGAGTTAGGCATGCAGCTTTGAGGCATTCCCTCTCTAGCCACTAATCCACTGCCTTTGAGACTTATTCTAACAATCCAAACCAAGAATAGGTACAGCCAGAAGAAACAGTTACAACTTTTAAACTTTGATGAGATTTGTAAACTTGAAAAGAGCCAGAAATGTACATGTATGAACTCTTGTCCATTTCCTAACAAAAACTGATGAAAAGCTTCCAGCTATTGATATTAAAAATAATCAGCCTGTCAGGGAAATGTTTCTTTCTCCAAATAGGGAAGGCTTCCCTCAAGCTCCTTCTCAAATTTGTGTGTGTTTAATGGTAGCACTTAGTCCTATATTAGAGAAACATTTAAGGGCTGCTATCTTGAGGGCTGGAAACAAAAAATTCACTTATTTCCAGAAAAGAAAGCTCCCTTTCCACTGTGACATACCACATTAAGCTCTGGGTCTGAAAGCATCCCATGTGCCAAGCATCAGTTGCAACATTTTAAAGTACAGAAAACCGCTTAAAATTCCCTCTGAAGAAGTGTATTGACTTTCTCTCCTAAGAATTATGGTAGTAGTACTTGTTGTATGAAGGCATCTGGATTCACAGAAAGAAGAGTGTGAAAAGACAACACAGTGAACATTCAGGAGTGTGCAAGGGAAACAACATAGAATGGAGGCCTTCAGAGACCTGGGAAGCTAGAGAGCATAGCACTACTTGGAGAAGTTCCTAGCTCTGCCACCAACTGGCATGTCTATACACAATAAGGTAACTATATGAAATGCTTGAGATGACAAACGCAACATAACTCCTTTGGGTTTATTTACTGAACACAGAATGGGGTGAATAACATAGACCATTCATTGTCTTCCGAGATAGAAATAATATGGCTATTTATAAACTCTTTCAGCTACCCCACTCCTGCATCTCTAGAAGAAATCAACCCTCCAAATGCACCAAGTATGAACAACACTACTCATAACAAATCATTATTTGCAGCAGTAGTGGAAGAATAAAGATGTTTTAAGATTTTCAATTGTAGGAAAGGAAGCATTTTCTCTAGCAGATGACAACAAATAAGCATGCAGAACAAACAAAATAAAGCCTATCTAGACTACTTGCTCAAGGTCTGTGTTATGATTCTCCTTGGTGGGAAAGAAAAAGGAATTTATTCCTTCAAACAACTGCTAAATTTAGTATTTGTATGGAGCTGCAGGATAGTCCGGGGATTTAAAAGTTAATTGTGTATAGAAGTTAAATGGGAATTTCAGTGGCTTAATGTTCTCCCATTAAACTAGAATCCTCAGGAATAAGTGAATGATTGTATATTGTTGCAATTACTCTTCCAGTATGCATGTACATTTTTATTTGCCTGAGTATCTGCTAGGAAAATTTATGGCACTACACAACTTCCAGTGATTGAAGTGAGGGTTCATTTGTTTTAAAATTAGCTTCTAAACTATCGACTTGTTTAATCATAACAATTTGGAATCACTTTCTTGACTTTAACAGCTGAACACATGGCTCAGGATATGTGGGTCATTACTTCCTCATTCTTTAACATAAAGGCAAACCAGCAGCCTGCTTGGGATTTCTTGGGACTTTTTAAAAGATATCCAGATAACCCTCTGAGAAATCATACTAGATCATATCAGCATTTCTGTAAAACTCAGGTTGTAGCTCCTGTCAGTGCTTGATTTTCTACCAGTAGGCCTGAAAAGTTACAATTAAATATCTTGACTGTTATTTTATTTACGTAGTGTGATGACCAAGAAACCCAAACCCATATTCCAGGTTCCTGTGTACCCTGAAAACCCATTTTCAAACCTCTCATTTACTTCTCTTGAACTGCAATTTCAGCCATCTTGCAATGTGATGGAAACTTTTTTTTTCCCCAAACATGGCCAAATTGCATTTTCAGCTCTTTTGGTGCTCTCACAGATTTAACTCCACTGGAATGGTAATGTTCATCTGGACTTCCCTCCCTGTGACAGCAAGCAGAGCCTGTCTGCCAGCAACAGACTGAAATCTAAACGGAAAATGGGATAAGAAAAGGAGTGATTGTTGACTGAATTAATATTACTGCAGAACACCCCTGGGTAATACCCAGGGTATAGAAGGAGATACTTAAACAGCTGGCAGAATAATGAAAAATTAAGTGAGGGCATATCAGAGGACATTTTCAGGTTATTTTTCCCTAGATAAACTTCTATGTGGTTTGTCCTAAGTGCAAGATGGCTTGCTGAAAGGTATAATATCTTATTCCCCTACCTTTATGATAACTTCAGCAACAGAAAAATCAGATATGTGAAGTGAGGAAGTCAAGTATCTAAGTGATCGTATATGCACTGTTTAAATTAGAGCAAGAGCTGCAATTTAGAGAAGGAAAGGAACCACACCCTTGGGAACACCGTGATGAGCTGTGCCTTTTAAAAATCCTAGAACACCAAGAAGTGCAGATGAGTGAAGAGTTATTTTGGGAAAAACAACAACAAAACCAAAACCCCAATTAAACAAAAAAAACCCTAATGAAAAAAAATCTTTCCTTACTTCAGGGATCAAAACAAACAAACATTAGGCGAAACTAAATCATGACCAGAGGCTCTGGAATGGGCAATACTAGTACCGTTGTTCATCAGCACAGAGAGAAAAGATGTATCACAGCTTGGCCTCTAGGGCAACACCAGGTAATTTCTCAGTGGCCCCTCTTTATTCTTTATTCTGCCAATCCAGCCTCTATTTGCAATCAGTGCCCTGGCCTGTCCTCACCATGGGAGAGGCACATGAGGAGCAATAAGGGATGGAAGGGAATAAACAGGTCCACAGCCACATTGGAGATAGTGCACACCATTCCCTCTTGGGTTTTTTAATGGTATTCCTAGAGCAGAATCTCTTCCTACACAACTGTTCCCACAATCAAGTTTCCCTTTGGGTAGTGCCCCTTTGGCAACATAAGCCAGTGAAATGAAGAGCAGTAGCTCTCTCTCTGAAATACACTCTGCTAATCCTGTGATGTGGGGCAAATGTACTCTGTGCTCTTCCAGTCCACATCCCAAATATAGAAGTGATCTGACAGCCAGAATGCAGAAGCATGCAGCAGGCTAAGTAAATGTTGTGTTTGTTCAGTTACTCAAGCTAGCAGACGTGACAGCAGTGGTTTTCATCTCCGGGACAAGGCAGTTCAGGAAAAAGATACTGAATTTTTTATCTTTTTTGGGGGATTCTCACATCATGTTAAGCTGAGACTATTTCACTGATAACTGCAGGTACACTGACATGACTCAAAAAAGGTTTCAGGATATTTATCTAGAAACCACAAAAGTGGACTAAGACAGAATATGACTTTTAAAATCTTTTTAATTTTTTTATGAATAAGGGAATTCCAGCACTTTCCATGTTGCAGGCAATTTACACTGATTACGAAACAAAAGAATATTTTTAAAATTTCTAGACTGCAAATGGGTATACTAGCTAAAGGTGCTCTTAGACTGCATATGCAATTTCTGATAAAATGTGGCCTAGACACCTCAAATATAAAGGAAGAAGAGCAGCTCAGGGCTCTTCATCCCCTCCTACAACAGCCCAATTTTCTTGAAACTCTTCCTACTAAACACCTCCTCTTTTCTCTCAAATAATTCACAGATAATGATAGGCATTGATACATTTAAATACTTCTATTTTGATGGACAAAAGTAAATAGTTAATAACCAGAGTTCCTCACAGTTACAAATGTCATTAACTGGTTCTCATAATCCTACTCTTTCAAGGGCAGAAGTGACACTGAGCTTACAGGACAAAGAAGAGTGAGCATTTACTAGGTGAGTCAAAGAGAAAGAACTTTAAATGGTTGACAGCCGGCTGAACATGAGCCAGCAGTGTGCTCAGGCAGCACGGAAGGCCAATGGCATCTTGGCCTGTATCAAGAATAGTGTGACCAGCAGGACTAGGGATGNCTAGTGAAAGCACTTGTTGAGGAGTGTGCTTGCTGCATGTTGCCTTTGTTTAGATGACAATTGGATTACAGTTGCACTCACTTATAACTTGGGATTTCTTCCAAAAGGGAAGGTATACCAAATCACTATTTCTTGCACTGTTTAGTCTGCATTTAGGTGGCAGGTAGAAGCAGAAATGAAAATGAACAAATCATCTACTGCCAAAATATGTCACTGTGCCCAGGACCTGAGAAGGCAGGCAGAGTAAGGAAGCTCCTTAGAGAGCTCCTTACTTACAGAGTAAGTAAGCTCCTAGGAGTGAGGAGAGATGGGACTTCCTGAGCACATAACTTCCTGAGGGGCCAGGTTTGGCTACCAGGAACTGTTATCTGCTTCTACGGTGATAATGGGAACAGTGTACATCTGTATGTACTCTTGGTAAAGAAATAGCACTGCACCTCCAGGGAAGTCGGTTTCTCCCTAATGGGAGCAGCCCTGCAGGGCCCCAAACACAGCACACATTTTGAAAGACAAGCTTCCACTACCTTTTAGGCATTGCTGAGCTTTGCAGAGGCAACTTCCTATGGCTAAAGTCATCAAACAGTTTAACTTCCTGTTCAAGCGTTGCCATTACAGTGGTTTCAGTTGGCTGTGTATCATGTGCTGCGAAGGGAGGAGGAGAGAAGTTGTGTGAGCAACTGAGGGTGCAGCCTAGCCCCACAGGGAAGGAAGGATGGTGGCAAGGGGCCCTGGGAGACGTGGCAGTGCCTGGAGGGGGTGGGGACAAGGTGTTGAGCCCACCATTAGCACCATGCTCCTGGGGATCCTCGTGGTGCTCTGCTTCATCCCCACTGCTGATGTAACAGGTAACAAAAATTCCCTACATTTCAATCCTTTCCACTATTTTTCCTCACTTTGATCATCAAGGGGGAGAAGGTCTAGCATATCACTGAATTAATTTTGCACAAATTATTCTGTTTTGATGAAGGGAGAGAGACAGAGTATGCTGCTAAGACTGCAGGTGGATCAACTTGATATAACTAAGAGGCTGTTGGGGTTTTTTTGTGCCACAAGTATCCCCCAAAGACAAGACCCAAGAGTTTTCTTTTAATTTGACTTCTCTTTAGATGCACTTGGAAATTGCCTGGATAGATAGCAAGGGGGTTATTTTACCTTCCCTTCAGGCTTTACAAATTTTGCTCACAAGTGCCTTCTCTTGGGGAACAGGGAAGCTGAGCAGACCTGGTGCCAGTGCCTCTCTTGGGGCAGCCTCTCTACCACCCCCAAGCCTCCTGTGCAGAGCTCCAGATCCCACCATGGCCTGGCTTGGTCTGATGGGCTGCAGAGCTGAGCCTGCTTTCATCCTCATAGAACCGGTAAATAAAAGGACCAAAAGCAGAGTTGCTTACTGAGCCGAAAGATGGGAGGATAGGAATTGCTGAGTTTCAGATTTTTGCATTAGTGGTTTATTGATACTTACTACCTATCTAGCTTCTTTCTGAAAATATCTTCAACAACAGAAAATTGGTGATTTTGAAATTTTGAAATAGTGAATCTTTCTGAATCTATAGTTGTTGTGGCTGAGAGTGTTTTATCTTGGCATTATGTTGCTGATGCAGTGTTCGTACATTCAGAGTTAACATGTCTTTCCAAGAAGTACAGGGATGATAGCTTTTGCTAAGATAATCTTGAGAGAGACAATTTTTCAAACTGTTAGCCTGTGAACTCTTGTTATTGGGTCTTCTCCAAATATCAGTGCTTTGTATTTTACAGGGAAGGTACAGATAGGAAGAAAAATCTGTTTTCCAGTATAAAACTTTTCATATACAGAACATCTTTAAAGAGTTGCTTTTTCTAATACAAGAGATACAGTTGAATCTATTTTTTTCTTATTTCTGCCTTACTTTTCAGTAATTCTTTTCCTCAGTGAAGGTATTGTAATTTGTATGACACCATGATCTACATTTCTTTAAGGTATCATATGCTTTTTCTTCTTTGTCCTCTCCCCGTGTTTACAATTTTGTGTTTGCTATACCCTAATTATTTCCACAATGGGCCTCTGGGTTGTCAGAGGAGACACCGATTCCAGGAAGGGATAAGTATCAGCAGTGGGTTAACAGATTTAAAAACATTTCCAGAAGGAGCGAGCAGCTTTTAAGAAACTCTTCTGAATTGCAACAAAATAAAACATAGTGTATGCTTACCAGACACAGAGGTTATGACATGACTCCATAGACATTTATATACTTGTTTTGCATGAGGAACTTGATTTTCTCCAGTAGCTTCACCGATAGTGTTCAGCTGTTAAAAAGAAAAGCATATGAAGTCACTTGCTTCTCAATGCTCTCATCTTTTTCCTATACATTTTCTCCAACCCTTTTTCTTCATTTTCATCAAAATGATTGATCCTTAGTACATGGAGAACATTAAGGTAGGTCAAAAACCTGCAGGACTTCCTCAACCCACAAAAAGTGTTATAGACCTTAGGTATTTTGTTTTGGGGAAGACAACAGAATTTTTCCTGTTCTGCTGTTGTTAGACTGTACGTGAGTGCTGCAGGTCAAGTTTAAATCACGGAAAGGGACTCAAAAGAACAGTTTGTTCATTTCCCTTTTGCAGAAACACTAACGTTTACAAACTTTGTCCTCCTTGCCTTTTTGTTGGCTGAATAATTATCTTGCTCTGGTCTGTCAGAGAGGCAGGAAGATCAAGTTGCATAAGTAATGTAAGTGGGTTTCCACTGCAGTGTACCATAAATTACCTCATCTTTTTACTATCTGAATAACCTTCTGGCATATGATCTCTGAGTGTTAAAACTGACCTCTAACCTACTAAGGTTACCAGGATGCAAAGATGTATGAGGAAAGGTAAGGTGAGATTAGAATGTTGTCAACAAACTCATTTGAAAAAAATAAAAAACCCAACAAAATCACTAACTGTCAAGAAAAAACCCTGTGCTCACGCTGAGTTTGATTAAGGCAAGAGTGTCATCTGGGCTTTATGCAGCACTATGCTTTCTGCAGTACTTGCACCAAAGTAGGAAAGATTAGCAGAAAGCAAATCTATAACAGCTAGAAGGGGCAGATCCCTCCAGCTACGTATTATATACACAGCTGGGTGGCCTAAAACCAAAGTAAAAGAGAAAGACTCTTGTACCTGGGAAAGATGAGGAAAGGTACAACCGATCAGTGGCAGCAAAAATGGAATGAATTTGTTTACAGTGTAGCTGTGTGTCTTTCTGTTTGTGGATTAAATAAACTTTCAAGTTTTTCCCTGTCCCCTCAGGAACTGAAGTGGGCTATTTCTTTACTGTACTTACAGAAATCCCAACCTATCACAGATTCCTTGCTCTGGCAAAGAGCTCCTTGAAGTCAATGGGCATTGAAAAGAAAGGGAGCACAAAATATTTTTAACAGAATATTTTTTCCAATAGCTGATGATGATTAATGGAAGTTCTCGAAAAAAACACTCAAAATAGTTATTTTCCGTACTTTGTCGTCTCTATTTCACTTTCTTGGCAAATAAGAAAAAAAGAAAAAAACCTTCAATGAAGTTTTGGTTGCATCAGAGGTTCATTAGAGTCAGTATTTTATGGGTATTACATATGGATGGCATTTTTTTCATGACACAAAAAGTCCTCACATGTGATTACAACAAATGTCTAGCATGACAAATAAGGTATAAAAAAGCTAACCAAACATTTAGCACTGTTGCATATCAATCCTAATCTCCTGAGAAAGCTTACAGCCTGTGCACACTGACTTAAATGATTTTACATTTTTAGACCTTGCTGCTTTTTGAAATTGTAGATAATGAATTTTTGTAACTGCTCTTTTCTTGGCTGGGTAAGGCCAAGCTATAGGTATTTATTACTACGCAGTGTGACTGAACACAGCTCTGGAAATGGTAACCATAACCCCAGTTGGGGGAAAGCATACACTAGTGGAAACATATACTAAATGTTTCAGAGTTTCACCATTTTAACAAACCTAAAGCAATGCTTATGAGAAAAACTTCCTCTGTGAAGGCAAAAGCTGCCTCAGCCCATGTTTGCTTAGAATGGTCCAGATCCTACTACGAATATAATCAAATTCTATTCAGATTGCAAGGGGGTAAGGGATGTTTGGCCTTACTATGGCTTTGCTGTGAAACTAATACATACTTTGCCATGATTGACTTTCTTCAATTAAAAAAAATTCAAGCCTGGCAGAAGAAGGTAACAGCAGGTCCTGCCTAAGACACCTGCAGGATAAGCCTGCCTTGCCCCTGCTGGCATGGCACCCCAGCCAATTCACATGGTACTAATAAGTTTTTATAAAAGAAAAACAAAAGATCTCCCTCAACCAATTTAGATTTGAACTAGTAGAGCCACCTGGTGAAAACAGATTTAGGTGCTTTTCATATATCATACAGGAGCAGTCTTTGTTCAATGATCCACAAATAAACTTTTCCCTACTGAGTCCCCTACTTTTCCCACCCTGAATCCCAACATCGGCAGCATGGGTTATCAACACTCAGCCTGCATGTCAAGGCCAACAGACCAGACCATAAATCCAAGAGGTGAAAATAAGTTGAAGAAACTAATTTTTTTAGGTAGGTGTATCAAAAAAGACTAGTTGACAATTAGCATAATATCATGGCAGGGACCTAAATAGTCTACAGCTGTAGTTAAATAGTGGAGCTCAAGGCATGAAGCTATGTACTAAACATCAGGATTCTGGATGACATTAGCTTACATCAGCAAAAGGTAAGGGTAAGTCATTGGGGTCTGCAGATAAGTTTAAATAACATTTGAAAGCAGTCCCTCAGTGATGAGATTTTCAGTTTTCTTTGTCTTTCCTCTAGCCATAGCAAAAATCTGATCAGGCTGAGCAATAAACATCTATTAGATTTTTGTAAGCACTTGCAGTGAAAATCAGCAAGTATTTTTCTGAAGTGTGCTTCTGCAAGTGTCTGTTCCAGTATGTCTATTTTGGTTGTAAACTCTGAGACAGAAGAGGTCTCTTCTGAAGGTGTGTTCAGTCCCTGTGACAATTGAGGTTGTAGTGGTGGGTGCTGCTGCAATGTGAATCAGAAGAGTAACTGTCTCAAATGAGATGTGTAGAATTCTGCTGCACTGAAGGTAGAACAGTTCTACCACAGACTTGCACATTGACGCTTAGGCCAAAGATCAACTTTCTTGCCAACAAAAATATGACCAAATACCTTGTATAAAGGGGTGTAATCCAAACATCACCCTTTACTAGAGTGTCTTATAAGCCTATGTGAGAAGTTCTGTCGGAAAATGCTGATATGATGAAACTGAACTGTTTTGCTGAAATGTCTTTTTTTTTGATGAAAAATCACCAGAGGCAGCACCTTGACTAGAAACCTGCTTTGTCTGTTATTAATCTGTCACTTAGCTCCAGGATTCCAAGATCCATGTCTTTTTCTGCCAGAAAATCTGGAAACGCTCATCCTTCATCAAAACGAAAAGTTTCATGGTGTTTGGGTTCCCTGCAAACACAGGAATTCAGAACTGTGAGGAGCTCTGCTCCAGTCCTTATGCTAACTATGTTGAGCAAAGAGACACAGGGAGGATGGACTATGATCTTTGTTAAAGATGAGACAGTAGAACATTCCCTGTCTCATGTCTTCCTGTTTTCATATAAAGGAAGGGCAGATAAGACTTTTAGCGAGAAAATGAACAACTTCAGTAGTTTAATGGGTTGGAGAACCTGCTAGCCATGTGTCATTATGCCTGCTAGCCTGCCCACACCTTACTACTAGTCTTGGCATCTCATGCATCTCTGTATTTACTTTACTCCCTGGATCACTCTCATCCCAAAGGAGTATCCTATTCAAGAGATGGAGTACTCCAACTTCCTGTGCAAGTGTGAACACACCAAATGTAGCCATTCAGTCCTAAATATTTTTTTTCTGAGAGTTCTGGATCTGGCCTCCTTTCCACTCCATTTTCCTTACTAGCCTTTTCTAAGTCTTGTCACATGGATTAAGTAGAAAGAATATAAGATTTGCAGCAGATTTTGATGACAAGAGGTATGTTTGTCATTCTTACAGCCCCAACATTTCTCAGGGATCTATAAAAGACTACTAACACCTCATATGAGTTGACCTTGTACAAACACTTATGCAATCATGTACACACACAAAAGGGCTGCCCTTAGTTCTGGCAATTCCTTGCTTAAAAGCCAAAACTCCCTTCCTCTTTCTTACAGGTCATCATTAGAAAAGAAGGGCCTCATTTGTATAGAATGATTTTTCTTGGAAGATATTGTCTTTCTGCATAGTCCTTGCAGTGTTTAATTGTTTGGCAGATGGTAGCACAGAGGTCGACGTGTCAGAAAACATTTCCTGTTTATGAATCAGTCCAGTCAATTCAAATTGAGTTATACCTTCATGTCACATGGTTTTTTGCAGGCCATTCAAGTGCTAAGTGCCAATGCAGTGTCAAATTAGTCAGATCCTCAGTCCTCTGAGAGATTAAGAATCTACCACAGCTGCTAGCTAGAGAAATAACTTATTTACACTAAAATTATAGCAGTTCATGCTTTTAGTGCTCATTGTCCAAGGTCCAAACCCTTGAAATTGTTCAGTAAATTCCACCTGCAAAATCTTCAAGTAAATGTGGAAATAATATTCTCTTACCTGACTGCTAAACTAAACATTTAATTCACAGTGTTTTCATGCCATAATGCCTCCTGGGAAACTGCTTGCTAAGGAAAGGATAGACTAAGATGGCCTTATATATACTCATGCATGCACACACAAAGTAGCATTCTGAGCCCTGACATTAAATCTTAATGACATGGGACACTTTATGTACTAGTGTTCTGACTCTGAAGAAAAACACTCTTGACCTCACAGTCTCCCCTAGTGACTATATAATTATATGTATACAGGGAGACTGCTGCAACAGGAGCTTCTGTGAGAAACTGCTTCTGAAGCTTGGTGGTTACATACACCCTAGTAGGGAGTGTCAGCATGAGAGAGCAGATATGGAGAAGAGTTGCACAGGAGGATGGGTGGTTCTGAAATCTCATACTGTATTTTATAAAAAAATGTTTTTCTCACTCCCTTCCAGAAAACAAGATTTTAGTGGCTCAGCGTCCTTTGCTTGTTGTAGCTAACAAAACTGCAACTCTAGTCTGCAACTACACATATAATGGAACAGGGAAGGAGTTTCGAGCTTCGCTGCACAAAGGAACAAACAGAGCAGTTGAAGTCTGCTTTATTTCATGGAACAAAACCAAAATTAACAATAATTCAAATAAAGATTTCAACTGCCAGGGTAGTCACGATAAAGATAAAGTCTCCTTCAGTCTCTGGAATATGAGTGCCAGCCAAACTGACATCTACTTCTGCAAAATCGAGGTCATGTTTCCTCCTCCATATGTCTACAATGAGAAGAGCAATGGGACTGTCATTCATGTGCAAGGTAAGCTGGGAACTCTCTGTTGGCTGGTATCCTCCCTATACACACTCCCTACATGATGGCTTGAGGCACTTGGTTTGTTTGTTTCCTTTCATACAAATCTGGAAACAAACAAAAAAAAAAGTGTTGGGCTGCCTGGTAGAACTACCCTCCTGCTCCTGATATCCTGAAGAAGATACCTTAAAATGATGATTCATACCTATGGCACATTGGAACAAGGAGTAAATAAGCAGAGATTGAGGGTTTTGCTTTCACGTACTTAAAGTTTTCTTTGTTCTTTTCTTTAAAGAGACACCTGTCCAAACACAAGAGCCTCAGTCTGCAATTCCTTTGTGGATCATGACAGCAATGACTGGAGTTCTTGCTTTGTACAGTATGCTAATAACTGCAGTTTTTATTAACTACTGGGTAAGAAACTACTATTTTCCTTTGCTTGATATGCTCTTTGTCCCTAGTTTGTTTCTTAGGCTGTACTTGCCATGTTTACCACAAAAACACTGGTATTCCTCATTTCAAGATCACAGTTCTTCTTCACCCCAGCTATACATGCACACTTATGCTCCAAAAGAGCTGAACAGCAAATGCCCTCCAGGTGGGCAGCCAGGTCTCTGCAGCAGAGTACTAAAGCAAACAGTAATGACACAGTGTTGGCAGTGCACACCAACAATACTGGGACACTATCTCTAGCTCTGCCAGTTGTCTGCATCAGGGAGATCTAATACTACAAGCATTCCTGGCAAAACCTTTTGAGCCTATATTGATAGAAAATACTCACCTACAACAAAACAATCTTTAGGGAACCCTCTGCTGGCCCAAGACCACCTGCACTGATGTCTCGTGCCTGTCCAGCAGTTCCCTCGAGTACCCACTATTTCTGGCAGCTTGACTTCAAGGGAGTAGGAGCACTGTGATCTCAGCAGCCCCTCACCTGCCTCTGTACATTAACTCTAAGAAAGCTGAGACAGTCTTATGGCTCATTATTTTTGCTTTCTAATCTCTCTGAAGAGTTGGCTGGCTTGGATCACATCTGGTTCTGTCTGCTGGAGTAGAGAGTGGGGTGTGATGGAGAGGCAGCAGAAGGACATCTTCCCAGACGACAAGTCTTAGGACTGTGATCTTCCAGAGCTGATTTACAAAACTTACTCCATGTGGGAATGCTTTAAACAATAACTGTAGAGAGTTTGAGTCCTTGCACTTTTCCTTTCCTCTCTATCTTTGTCCTTAGATAGCAATTTTCCAACACATTGCAAGGTAGTATGTATAAAAGGCTTAGAGTCCCTGACAGGTTAAATGTTGCATGCACAACTGCTAGCTAAAGCTTGAGATCTGTGTTTCACTAAAATACACTTGCTCAATATATGGCTATTTCTAATGAAAAACAATCAAATGGGGCATTGCCATAGAAAAATATGAAGGCAGGTTAATTGGCCCTTCTTTGTGCCTTGGTGTAGAGGCTGAATCCTAGGAGAGTTGAAAGGACTACAGCAAACAGCTGCTGGTGTTACAAGGCTGTGCCCTGACGAGATAGTGTAGCCTCAAATTAATCCTTTACAGTCCAAAACATTTTCTCTCTGCTATATTCGTTTGGTATCTAATGACTATGCACTTTGCTACTCACATGTCTGCTCCCAGCAAGAGTGACAAGGCTGCACTGTGATCTGTGCTGTTTGCTGCACCGCTTTTTACCTGATGTTACTGCTGCTGGTATTCTGGTAGTATGTGCTCTTACTGTGAATGTGTTTATAGTGTTACTGAATACAAATACAGGTAGCTAGAAGATACTGTGAATTGTAAAAAAAAAAGGCCTAAAATATGACACTTGACAGCCATTGCAAGCCTGTTTCACTTGAGTACCTGATAGCAGCTAAAGATATGTCTATTTTCATACAATTCTGCCTTCCCTGGAGGAAAACTGCTTTCCTCTCCAAAAGCAGCAGTCTTTGATCCTCTAACAGTCCAGCACTCGATCATGCTGGTGTCTTTCTTCTGTGCAAAAAGACCTCTTAGGTAAATTATAAATGCTATATAATTGAATGAACACATACAGGTAAAGCTTTTTTATCCAATTATTTACATGCATCAACTGCATTGCTTGCTTTAAGCAGTATGTAACTTACTTTCAACACCTTACATAAATATGAATATTAATATAAAAAAGCTTAAAATATTTCATAGTAAACTGACCCAGTCTGCATGTACTGCATAATTCAGCCATCAGATTTTCTATTGCAAACCTCCTCCAATTCCATAGCATTAAAAGTATATTGCAGCATATGCAAATATTTATGCATAAAAGAAGGAAATCCCAGTAAAAAAAAAATATTACAAAAGAAGGTATCATCAATATTAAGGAAAAAGCATGGATGCACTTTACCTAGCCCCTGATCAACAAAGCCTTAAGCTACACAAAACCACCAACCTTGTGCACCGCTTGCAGCAGTCAGAGGTTCAAAGGTGGCTGTAGCCACAAACTTCCTCTGTGATTATAGGCAAATTATTTCATCCATTTTGTTCTACTCATATTTCTGAAGGGCACGATGCCTCCCTTGTCTCACAGGGGCATTATAAGGCAGTAACTCAACAGTGGAAATGAGATTTTTGAGGCCCAGATAGTGAGATAAAAGATTAACACCAGTTCTTGTCTTTTGCCCCTTGAAGAAAGGCTCAGAACAGCACATACCTTGTGTGTTACTGCTATAAATGCTACAGAAACCATGATACACATACCCTCCACTGACATTTCCTGCTCCTTCTCTGTTTAAGTTCAGCTAGTTTATTTTTTCCTCCTAATAATTGAGGACAGCCTTCACATGTGGAATGCTTCTGCTGAGTCATTCCACAGCTGAGAACTGATGGTGAGAGGCATCAGTTTGTAACCTCGGTTTGCAGCATTCCTTATCTGGACAACTAACACTGTAAATCTCTCAGCAGATAAGCTGGAGACTTACATCCAGGTTGGGCAAATTCCATAGATTATTTTATGAGAACATGTATTCTAATTCTTCTGTAAATGTATGTAAACCTGAGGCTGCCTTATAAATATGTCTGCTTCCCTGAAGGAGGACCTAGGGCCAGAACTGTCAGCAGTCAACATGAGTGTTGGGTGAGAAAATTCACTAATTCATAGAAGGAAAAATTAATCAAATCCATTATTAACTTTTCTCAGGTCTTATTAACAGTTAAAAAAATCTCTTCTCAAAGGATCCCTGTTCTCTTTCTACATCTCTCTTTAAATGCTCACCCTAGGTGGGACAGACTAATTGCAGAAATGTCACACTTCACCCTTCTCCCACAGCAAAAATCCAAAAAGAATATGTACCATCAGAGTGACTACATGAACATGACTCCCCGGCATCCACCATACCAGAAAAACAAGGGTTACCCATCCTACGCGCCAACACGAGACTACACTGCGTATCGGTCCTGGCAACCCTGATACTCGCCACCTGATCCACCAGTAGGCTCCTGTGCTTCTAGGCAGTCACTTGCTCTTGGTCACGGAAGGACATCCTCTCATTTTTTCCTAATGTTTGTCATTATTGATTGGGGTTGGGGGGAGGAGGGGGAAAGTAAAAAAGAATTGTGCTCCATGACAGCTGAAAATGAGATACAACTTATGTTGAGGGTTGTCAGTGGGTAAGACAGAAAGATGGAATCAGACCTTAGACACGGTCTCCTCCTAACACTTGTGGTTTTGCTCAGTTGTTGGGAGAACCAGAACTTCTGACCTTTCCCAATAACTGCTGCTTTAGATTAAACCATTACTCTCCTTTCCTGGAAGTCTAATTTTCAGAAACGCTTATTGCTGTTAAATATGGCAAAATGTAGGGGAAAAAAAAAAGAAAAAAAGAAAAAAAAGAAAGAAAAAACCTTACTTCCTACAAGACCAGGGCACAGCTTGAAGTTCAAAACATTTGCTTGAAAGAAATAGGGAAAAATCAGCCAGAAGGCATCCAAGCCTTCTATGGCACACATGGGCTGCCATGACAAATCAAGCTGATAGAAAACTACGAAACCTTCAACATGTGAGCCCTTGGGTTAGGCACTTTGTAAATGTTCATCAGGTCATTTGAAGTCATGGACAAGCAACTCTACAGAGTAAGAAAGTAATTAACTTGAACACAAATACAAGACAAGCAAGAGAGGAAGAGAGATCTGTTGTCATCAAGAAGAACCCCATTTCTGTTTTGTTTGCCTCCTACAGTGAAGGAATACAAAGTCATATGGGAAGCATTAGAAGACACAGAGGTCAGATTTTGAGGAGAGTTTTACTTCCATCTTTGAATTTTTGTTGCTATCCAGAAGGAATTATGCTGAGTCCTCCTGAAAATTCATGCACATCTTCTGGCACCTAGACTGTACTGGAGCTCTTCTGAAAATCTGGATCCAGTTACAAGCAACTAATGATCACTTGAATTTTTTTCCTTAGGTGCCCAATTTTTGGAGTGTGAGGGGGTCCTTCATTCCCATTAATTCTTTCCGTGTGAATTGGACCTTCAAGTGCTCAGCCATCTGCAGGGACTGCTCTGGGCACTTTGAGGAACTTTGTGTTGTCTAGAGGTTACCATTCTATCTAAAGATGTTCTTCAGGAATGCTGCATGGTGAAGTAGGACAAAGTCTTCAGCAAAACCTGCTTCATTTTTTCAATTAAGTATGTTTACATTAACAAGACATACTAAACTGTAATTTGGCTTGTCTTGGACTAGAATTACTTTTCATGTTGAGGAGATGAAGTTCATTTTATAGGGACTACTGAATAAACAATTGCATGAAAAGTAAATCCATATTCCCACCTTGAAATAAAATTGGGATTGTACAACATTTACTTTCCTTCAAACTGTAATAAGATTCTTTCTCTCTTTGAGGGGACATGACAAAAGCAGAGCTATGGAAGTGTGGCAACAATCTGCTTTGACTTCTTAACCCAAGAAAAAACTTCAGCACTTCCAAATTGGAAGTTTTATTTGAGTTTGCTGACTGGGTCCCAAGCCATTAATTCTGAGTCATAATGCCATGAACCATGCTCCTAGAGGGTGCTGTGCCACCTCTGAACAGCGGTGAGGTGCCTGCTGTCCCCCATCCAGCCACAGCTGTGTCAAGGCAGGGTGCAGAGCCCACAGTGGCAATGGCAAGTGAGGCCTGAGTGCCCACTGCCATGAGGCAGTGCCATGCATTTGGACACAGATGGCCTTGAAAGCTTTGCCCTGGGTCAGCTCAGGAAACCCAAAAGCTTATGATTGGCTGAAGAACTTAAAAAAAATCTTTTCATATATTTCTTCTCCTTTCCCCTCACTTCATCTACAAACCCCCCAAGGCTAACATTTTTCCACATAACTTTTTTCTCTTTTCCTGAAAAGCTTCTTACTGTGCCTTCATACTGCAGCCAAGGCAGCAAGGAGCATGTGCAGAGGGTGGAAGGGACGGAGCCAGGCAGGACCTATGGCAGTCCCTGCATGGTCTCAGCTTGGCCCTCCTTGCTGGTACTAACTTGGAGAATGCTAACACCTTGCCACCTTTTCTCCTTACTTGGAGGGGAGAAGAGGCCTCCAGCCACTCCTGGTAGAGAGCAGCAGGCTGGGCACAGTCTGATAATACTCCAAGCCACCTACATGTGCTGTCATTGTATAATGCAACATTAACAAGTGCTCCCATCACAATGCACTGTGAAAATCACATCTTCTAGTGCAAAGGTAAGGTGAGATGGCAAGTTCATATCAAAAGCATAAAAGAGGGTAAACATTCTTTGTTCAAACTGCGTATATATTTTTTAGATATAGATGTATCTATTTCATTATATTTATATTCCTTAGAGTTTTATTTTATTTTTGCAATCTCCTTTTAAAATTATTAAATAGATACAGTAAATTAAATCCTGAATTAACGCATGGGGCCTGAGGCTACTCAGAGGAAAATACTACTTTCTAAACCAAATATTGGTATAATTTGCTTTCCTTCCCCTAACATTTTTGTAATTTCCATATTTAAAACATAGTAATAACTCCCAAGACATGATACTGGTAAAGTCCTGGAACACCTGGAGCAAGTATTAATTAATTTGACTAACCAAAAAGAAAGGGAGATACAGGGAAACATCCTAAACATATAATGAAAAAAAATTAAGAGAAAATTAAGAGGCCCAAACACTGTGTTAGAACAGACATTGCCATTATATAAAAGCAGTTTAGGGACACAAATTATAGACTGTTGGAGGTGAGATACCAGTTAAAACCTTTTACCTACCTCTGTAAGGGACTAAAACAAAGTATTTGCAGAGAAGCAAGCCAGTTAAACCTGGAGTCTGGCTCTCCATATGGGGATTAGCATATATGACAAACAGAACAATCCTAATTTATTCCATCTGTTTTTAGGTAATGCATTACATACCAGGACAGCCCTGATCCTTCCTGGCCCTGTCTTTGGGGTCTACATGCTGTTTACGGGATGATGTAAAGAGAAACCTCCCTCTGTTGCTGTTCTGAATTTGGAAACTGGCCCTCATAGAGGGCAGTGAGAGACCAATAGGGTTTTCTGCTTTACACACAGGTCTTAATTCACATGCAAATATCATTCTGCCAAACAGTGATTTAATTTTTCATCCTCCCTTCCCCCACTTTCGGATTCCAGTATCAAACAAACATCTGATCTGCAGTCATATCTGAATGGCAATCAACATATGTTGCAAGGGGTCAACCAAGGGTTGTGCAACTCTAGCTCCCTGCGTGCTGATTCCTGTTCTGCACGTCCTCAGCACACCACAAAACAACAGCCTGGCTTTTCTATGCTTCCAGGAACCAAGCCCCTAAGAGATTAGAGAAGGTAGCTTGTGTTATCTTTGCAGTATCTTGAACATTCACCATTGAGGTTGTCAGGTTTACTAAAGCCAAAAGTCTTCAGACATTCCTTCTAGTTTGAATCCCTCCTCCTGTACCAGATTTAAAAAAAATGCCACCTCTTTCTTCTGTAGCTATAAACATGAACCCTGCATATCTATCTATCTATCTATCTTTAGTACCACTGTCCAGCCTTCCACACATACCCTGACTAGTTATCTGCTTTGCAAAGACTGTCTTTTTGGCACTGGAACAGGCTACCCAGGAAAAGTGGTGGAGTCACCATCCCTGGAGTTGTTTAAAAGATGTACCAATGTTGTACTTACGGACACGGTTTAGTGGCATGGTGGTGATAGGTTAATGGTTGGACTTGATGAACTTACAGGTCACTTCCAACCGTAATGATTCTGTGATTCTGTATGCCACATTCCTCTTCTGTTTGAGGTAAGGAGTTGCCATAGGTGATTGGAGCCATGTGCTGATTGGATAGGTAATTGTTTTCTGTTTGAAGGATTTGGGGTCTTTCATCCTTTGATTTTCCCCATCATCTTCAGATTTTCAGTTGTGCCAAACAACCACGTAGGAATCCATACATCACGTGCTTCCCACAGTGCATTTAATTTCTGTAAGTTTCATTTCCTGTGCATAGCAGGCTTTTGGCTATTGCCAAGTTCATTATGCCTGCAGACAAGCTCTGATGGCAGAAGCAACTTTGGCTACTGATGGTATGTTTGATACTAAAAAATAACATGATACAAAAGGCTTCAGTTTCAGGAGCACATGAACAAAGGCTTCAGTGCTAAAGATCAAATCTTTCCACTTTCAGCAAGGCTTTTGCTGTGTGACTGGAAAATACTTTATTTGACGTGAATCACAGACCAAGACCTGCTTTTGTTAGTCACTCACATTAACCAGAAAACAGGTTAGGCTAATGAGTACAATATTAGCTTTGTTAATATCCAATAAAGAGTGGGAAATGCTGCAAACAGCACTAGGCAGTAATTTGCAGCCAAAGTCAGTGGCTGTAAGTGGCTGTGTGAGGGAAATGTTACTAGCTGCTTATCTTGATGCAAATAGCTTGTCTTCACAATTAGGTGCTTTTGTTAGAACATCACATTACAGTATGTTACCTTTCCAGCCTCAAGGGCTTGCAAATAGTCTGATGTGGCCAATTTGGCTGACAAAGTATTAGGAGGCAGCCAATTCCATTAAAAAAAAAAATTACAAAAAGTTAAATGGTCTCAAATTCATGGTGGTTTTGTTTGTGTGTTTGTTTTTTAATTAGGTCAAGGCACTGGTTCTTACTTTTTCTATTTTTTTCTTATAAAAGAAAAATGTAACTTTATTTTCAGGACCCATAAACTTACCAGGAGCACTTCAGTTTTGAGGAGCAGGCTCTGCCTTGTTCATCTGACCATTGAAATGACAAGGAATTTTCAAACGCCACAGTTTTCCTAGCTATTATATCACTATGTGACCACATCATTCCTTTTTCTCATTGGCCTTTTATTCCTTCAAGAGAATTATTCTGAGTGAGGTTGAAATGTTCTCATGAGCTGTAACACTCTAATTTTTCAGTTTGGAAAGATTAGTTTCTAACTAGAAAAACAAAGAGGAAGACAAGCAATTTGTAACAGTAGAGTTCTGTGGAAACTAACATAGTGGTTTCTATCTGGTAGGAGGATCAAATGGCCTTTTTACAAAATCATTTTGTCTAAAATAAAGAAGCTTAAGAAATTACATAGTAAAGTACCTTAAAAGAAGAGATCAGATTTCAAAATTAAGAAGTCAAAGGCAGGAAATGCCAGAAGGAAGCTTTCCTATCCAACCTCTCTTCTGCCCCCTTGTGTGATCCGAGTGGCTATTTAATTACAATCGCATTTTTTCCCTGCCTGCAGGGACTTTACCGTCTAATCTGAGCGTATACCGCTAAGAGATGCTGCTCTGCTCCCTTGCAGCAAGTGCGGAGCTGCAGTAAAAGGCTTCAGATACTGTCAGAGTAGGCACGCAGCTGGTGACACTGCAGGTTGAGCCTGAGTGGCATCTCAAGCCCCTCACGAGGAGGGCTGTAGCAGGGCACAACCATCAATCAGGCTAACTTAGATAACAGGTAAATTAACGACCATCAGCCTTGTCAGTGCCTCGTTATGTCAGCACTCTGCTGTGAGTCAGAATGAACTAGTTTTCCTGCTGTGCTTGCTGTGACAGCCTTTGGGCTTCTTTAATTTTCAAACACCAGTGGACAAGATGAGAGCTAATACTTATATTATTTTCCTCAGGAAAATGATTAAGTAGGCTGCTTGTATTTTTTTCTTGGGCTTCTCAGCCTTCCTCAGACAAATCAAAACTGGCTAGAGGAAGGAAATTGTTTCTCTGTTTGCACAGCTCATCAGGTCCTAATGCACAAGGACACAGGCTGAAGCCCAGGGTGAAATGTTGCCTTTAGGAACATTATCCCATTTAGCCCTTTCTCTAATTAGCAAAATGCTGAAGTAATGTCAATGTTCTATCTTAACAACAAAAAAAAGTATGAGACTATGAAGGTATGCATCTGGATAGCAAGGGATTAACCCTTCTCCCTGCTGTAGACAAAGTCAACACTACTTTAAAGGCCAGCCATGTGATGGAGCAACCCACCACAAAGGATGGGAGAAAAGGAAAGAAGTTGAAGGGGGAGGGGGTGGGGAAAGGGGTTGAAGGAGAAACCACTCTGAAACTATTTCAGAAACTCTGGAACAGTCCCTCAGGGAATGGAAACAAATCAACTGCAGGATGCACTACACAAAGAGATTTCTGCCTCTCCCTGGACATATACTAGATATAACAGTATTAAAAAGAAAAAAAGAAGGGAGCTTCTTCTGGAGCTTAGGCAAAAAAAGGAAGTGTATGGCCAGTGGAAACAAGGTTAGGCAACATGGGAGGACTACAGAGACGCTGTTTGCAGCTGTAGGGAGAAAATTCAGGTGGCCAAAGCCCAATTAGAGTTGAAGCTGGCCAGCCCTGTGGGGGACAATAAAAAGGGCTTTTAAAATATGTTAGTAGCAAGAGGCAGAGGCAGAGCAGAAATAATATTGGCCCATTACTTGATGAGGATTGTCACCTCACAAACAGGGACGAAGACAAAGCAGAGATATTTAATGCTGTTGTTGCCTCGGTCTTCAACCCTGATCCTGAGCTCCAGGGTTCCCAAAGCCCCAACCAACAGACCTGTGACTGTGAGCATGTTAAACTTACAGCCAACCCTGAACTTGTGTGGGACTTGCTCCAGCTAGAACCCTCTAAATCCATGGGGCCTGACGGGATTCATCCAAGGGTTCTTAAAAGGCTGGCTGATGTCAATGCAAGGCCTCTCCCAATGATTTTCCAATGCTCTTGGGAATCTGGGGAGCTCCCAATTGACTGGAAGCTGGTAAATATCCCTGTTTTCAAGCAGGGCAAGAGGGATGATTCTGGTATCTACAGGCTTGTTAGTCTTACTTCTGTATCTGGTAAAATCATGGAGAAGATTATCCTGGAAGTTATTGAAAAACATCTGTAAGATAATGCAGTCAATGGTCACAGCCATCATGGGCTCACAAGGGAAAGTCCTGCTTAATAAACTTAATTTCCTTTTATGACAAGGTTACCTACCTGGCTGACCAAGGGAGGCTAGTTGATGTAATTTTTTGGATTTTAGTAAAGACTTTGATACTGTGTCCCACGGTATCCTTCTGGACAAAATGTCCAGCATATAGCTAGATAATAAGTTCATCATGTGTTGGCTGAACAATTGACTGATGGATTGGGCTGAAAGGGTTACATCAAATTGGGTTACATCAGACTGGTGACTGGTGACTAGTGGGGTTCCACAGGGCTCCATTTTGGGGCCAGTGCTCTTCAATATCCTCATAAATGACTTGAGTGCAGGACTGGAAGTTATACTAGGTAAGTTTGCTGATGACACCAAATTGGGAGGAGCTATTAACTCCCTTGAAAGCAGAAAGTCCCTGCAGAGAGATCTTGACAAACTAGAAGGCTGGGCAACCATCATTCCATGATTCTATGTAAAACACCCTAGTCCTTCTTACTCAAGAAGTATGTTTTACTGCATCAGCTACCATTCATCAATTAGAATGTAGCTGCATTGATGGTGAAAGCCAGGTTAGGTCTTGCGTATGGACTTGTGGGCACTATTGAGGCCCACTACTGAGATAAAATCAGCAAATTATATTCAACGTGCAATGGGTGAAAGATAGGATGGATGAATGGCTGACTGCAGGAGAAGTGGAGTTAAACAACTCCAGGGCTTGTCTCAAGCTGCAACTTCAGTGAATTTCCTCCAATAAAAGCAGTACGTGGAAGGATGAAGTTTTTGTAGCTATTACCTGAGATTTATGTAAAAAAACCCATGAATATACACTAAACCAAAAAAGATTTAAAAAATATCCTTATTTCTTTCTTTTCTGCTTTCTGAACTAAAGGATTAAGGATCACTTACTTAAAAATCTTACCTGTAACCTGCAGTATATGTTATAAAAATTAGAGTATTTCTTTCCTGTTGATATTAAAAAAAATAATTTTTATTAAGGAATTTCTGCTGTGGTTCTTCAATCTGATTGAACACTGAGGTAAAGAAAAAAAATGAGGACTGGGATATAGGAGTGTCCTGGTTCGGGCTGGAGCAGAATTGATTCTGCTAAGGTGGTATTGCTTCTAGCCAAGGTTCCTTTAAAAGTCACTGCATTTCTCTGAAAGCTGGCAGTATGTTTTAAAAACATTACCAGCTTCTAATAGCTTAAGCCTAAAATGTTTGGGGTATAGCTAAGGACTGGAATGTAAGCCTTCTGTGATTCCACTGGGAAGTCAGGGGTGTGCAGGGTGAGAGCCTGCACCTATAGGGAAGGAACAGGCAAGACAGGTGACCCCAAACTGACCAACTGAGTATTCCATTTCATACACGTGATGCTCAGTATAAATGTAAGGGGCAGTTCCCTCTGCATTCTCTTCTTTGCTTCCCTTGCAATCCTACTTTGGGCAGCTTTGCTGCTTCTCGCTTCCAAGTCCAGCATCCAGGATCCAGCTTCCCCCCCACCCCAAGTTCAGCTACAGTAACATAGCAACCGGAAGGGAGAGCAGGAGGTTTGGATCTTGGTGCTGGCTCTTTATCTATATTTGTATACATTTGTCTGCTGTTACTGCTTTTCATTAAAGTAGTTAAAGTTATTTTACTCAAACCCTAACAAGGAGGAGGATTATATGAACTGCAGCTCAGCACTGCATGGCTGTACCCTACCTACCATGAAATCTAGCAGGCACAAAATTAAGTTCAAAGAGTCCACACGTTACTTGAGTGGCTTTGTAAAGAAATGTCAGTTAGAAATGAGCAGCAGCAAACAACTCTGTCTTCCTATTGCTGTGGCTTTGCTTGGTGATGATGACATAGAAAGATTAAGACTAACTGTGTTTATCTCCTTTATTATCGTCTCCAGTAAATGCAGGAGATGTGCATGTGTCACCTGCAAAAAAAGAAACTGCATTTCTGAGAGAAAGACATCTGCAGATCAGAGAAGGCAAATGGTCTCACTTAATTCATGCACATCCAGTTTCCTTCCTGTCACTAATTTGTAGCACTGAATTTAGTCTCCTGGATTTCCTTAGGTTTATTATGCTCAAGGAGAGTGCAAGAGAGGGAGACAGAGGGACTTGAACAACATCAACTGCCCAGAATGACTGCAGATTGCTGAGGTAATTTGTAAATCACTAAGACAGCCTGGCTACCTGGAGTTTGATTTTCCCTCCCCTCCTATATGCTGAGCTACGAGGATCTGCAACAACAAAAGCTATCTGCCATGCAATCCATTTAGAGAAGAACAGTTTGTTCAGGCTGCTATTGAGGGATGCTAGCAGAAACAGGAAGCCCTGTGTCACCATGGCATGAGTGCTAGCACCTGTGTAGAAGATGTAGAAGACACATTTCTTCTGTGCTTGCACATTTGTCTGTGACAGAGTGAATGAATCACTGCGCACAATTAAACACTGCTTGCTGCATACACAGCATAGAAATCGCTGGCTTAAGAAATACTTAAAGGAAAATCATCTCCTGCATTGGAACTACTGAGGGATACTTTATGGATGGACAAGCAAACAACTGTACATAGATGCAAGCTTTTGTCTTTTCGCCATTTCAATATATATATATATGTAAAAATAAAATAAAAGAACAGTGAGCACATGTCTTGGCTTGCAGATCAAGAATGGTGTGCTCATTGGGTTTAAGGTATCTTTAAATCAATGATATTTGACTGGGCTATGTGCTGACAACTCACTGGCCTCTGAGATGAAAGAGGTATCAGAAAAAAGAAAAATTACAAATTTAGAGCATCTGTATTTAAAAAACAAGACTTCCCCTCACCTTCAAATTTGCTGTAATTTGCTCTAGCACTGAGATATATTCATAAGACTCTCTCTTTTCACTCAGTCCAGTGAAAACACCATCCCTTTTGACTGCAGATCAGAGAAGGGATTCCCTATGGCTCTGCTACAGCTGTTCTGATCACCAGCCCCAGCTACAGCCCAAGCAAACCAAGGACCTTACTAAACCTTCTCACCAAATGCAAAATATAACATTTACCTTCCCCACTAAACAGACCTCTTTACAAAAATTAAACTCACTTGTTCTTGATAGCTGCCAAAATGAATGCTTGGCCAATAATGCTTAATTCCTTGTTTCTGCCCATAACAAGTTCCTGAGTCCGTGAATGGAGGCGAGGAACCTAATTCATGTTAGTATCATTATTTGTGTGAGGAAGTTGCACATCTGTGTAATTTGCTATGGGTATGCCTTCTTCCCTCATGTAAGTGCTGGGTTGTAATCTGGTTCAACAAACCAATGTTTAGCACTTCTGACTAGAGAATAGCACAAGAAAAATGTAAGAATTTGAGGCACTGATCAATCCAGTGCTGCCTCTTGTTGAATGACATGAGCACTAGCAGTTCAGTATCATTCTCAGACAGGTTAGGAGTGAGTTCACGCTGCAATCTCTCCAAATTTAGGATCTGAAATGCACGTAGATTGCAAATGCACAGCAAAATACTAAAGAATACAAGGTAGGGAGAAACACAAGGAAGAAACAGGTTTAACTTGCTAAAGGTGAAGTTTTTGTGGTGAGAACAGGAAACCTGAAGAGAATGCAAAGGTTGTTGTGGGTGTTGGAAGGACCATCACTGTAGTTATTGTGCATATCTGGGTGACTCATCATCACAGTTAACGCTGGCTTGCACAAAAATGTCTCTCCTCCCCCAGCTAAAGCCAGTGGGCTCATCCTGCCTGGCCTCTCCGTGCTTCATCTCTGCTAGGGTATCATCTGGAAAGCACTTGGGCTGGTGCTATGGTGGGCTAGAAGTTGTACTTGTGACATATGCAGGCTACACATGTGATACACACTGGAGTGATGTCCTGGTCCCTGCTTGAGGAGAATAAAAATGAAAAAAAAAAGAAACAAAGAGAGAAGCAGAAGCATGGTGCTCATGCATACCTGTGAAGTTCAGCAGTTGTGAAGGCAGAAAGCATAACTTGGCCATTCTTCACAGCGCTTGTAACCTCTACCCTCTGCTCCATGTCACATGTGCATGTGCTTCTTGTGGGGGACCCTGTGCTCCACAGGAAAAAGAGAAACTAGTGGCTTGAGTCAGGAAATGGCCAGCCTGTTCACTACTGCAGTTTTACTTCTGCTGTTCTGCCACAGCTCAGGCCTTCCATCTGGACTTTCCAGACACAAACTGCAGAGTACAATAATCTGCTATTATAGTTCGTGCACTTCTCACAGCCTCCCTCACCTTGCACCACAGGAAACTGCCTGCATATGTCTCTGTCCTGTGTGGATCTGCCTGCTTCTCGGGAATAAAATTACCCAATCCCTGCCGGATCACTTGCAAGCTTTGGAGTTCTTTTGTAATGAGTTTTTCTGTGTTCATGGAGTTTCCCATCTCTCACAGATCTTCCAAAACCCAAGATGGCCCATGCAGTTAGGGACAGAAGAATATTCTTGTTTTCTTCTTTCCATAGGTTTCACTTCCTTTCTGATGGGCCTTTTATTTACTGCTTGGAACACATCTGGCCATCAGATCTGTGTTCTTGCCAGAGCTTATTTTTCACTTTATCACTTATTTATATGGCCACAGAAGTCATCATCAAAGGGAAGCCAAGAAAGCAGTATCAACAGAGAGCTCTTAAGTGGTATTTCTCACTTCAGAAACCAGAAACCACAGGCAATCCCCTTACACTGTGTTCAAACACTGCAATGCTCTGAAGCAGTTCAATGGCAAGAGAGAATTGCTGATGATTGACTCGCAACAAATTTGCAATACCACAGTACTGGGGGTGATAGAAAGGGGAGGAACAGAGTGGTTTCAAGCACACATTCATAAACCAGAAGACAAACGAGTGTCTCGCAAAGGGCAGAAGGAAGCTCTTTTATGGGTTCTCTAACCCCATCTCATCCTTTCAAATTAGAACGTTCTGACAATGCTTTTCCCCAAGGGAAACGGGTATGTCGTTGGGAGGGGGGGAAACATACACGTATAGTCAGTTCTGTGAGCATACAATGTTTCTTTTACAGTTATGACAGCATGCTTTTCTGTTTTCCCAGGTTTGCTCAGTGTAAAGTCTCCTTGTGCAACTAGACCGTGCTGCTCAGTGACTGCTTATCGCCCTGTTCTCTGGTTGGCAAAGTGTGGCCCTTTCTAATGGAAAAATCTATGCCTGAAGAAAGTTGCTGTTCGAATGCATCAGTCAGCCCTCTTGCAAACCAGATCTCATTAACTCTCTTGCCTCATCCTGGGGGACCCAGAACTCTTGAGACTTTTCACATGCATTTTGCATCAGAACATCAACACACAGACCTATGCTCCATCTGCCAATGGTGTCTGGTTTCTGACAAACCTAGTTGCTCCAGTGGAAGATACTGAGCCTTTATAGTAGACTAGCTTGTCCTGAAAGAAATGTGTTTCTATCATTACCTAGAATCACCTTATGGTCTTTAACAGGAGCTTTGAGAAATAATTTTTATGATTTCTGTTTCCTGCAATTGCAATCACTGTGAACACAAATATGCATTTATATTATAGTAGTAATCAAAGATCTGTTTTCTTCATACTGTAGAAGCTGAAAAGTGATATTCCATGCCCTGAAGAGTTTAGAGGGTAAAAGCAAAACAGATGAGAGCTGATTGGGAAATAGAATACAAGAAAATGTAAGGAATTGTAATGTGATTGGCATGTGTGGCTGATTGCTTTCAGTTGGGTGTATAACCAAGGAAAAAGGAATTAAAAGAAAGGAATACATATTGTTACTGCCTTTTGGCTTTGTTTCAGTTAAGCACCAATTTAATGCTTGAGGAGAGGAAAACATTTTACATGTCTCCACTACAAAACAGTGAACTGTCACTGGTGACTGCTTGGGATTTACACCAGTGCCGGAGTGTGAAAATTGGAACAGGAAACCTATTTCTTCTTCTTTTTTTTGTTTCTTTTAATTTTTATTCATAACAGCACATATAACCTGCCACAGCTAGGAATCTGTGGAGGAGAGTCTCAACTTTCTGGCTAACTGGTTGAGAAGTCTCTCTCTTCTTGGGCTCTCACACTTTCCTTCACTTCCTCTCTGCTCCCACGTATCATTCCTGGAGAGTTTTGGTAGAGTGCTGTCAGATGCGTGTGAAGGAGAGGTTTCTTTGCACTGAAAGGAGGCAATGATGCCATTTTCCTTTCCTGACAAACTATTGTGGTTTCTCCGGACAGCATGTCTCAGGTAGAATTGGGCTATGCATTTTATGCCTCACTCTGACCTTGACTGCAGAATTTTATCCACTTCATTCATTAATTGCAGCAGTTATCTTTACTGCAAGCTGTCAAATGGGAATAATAAACCTAATGGCATGATGTACTGTAGATTCCAGCTTGTGTTGTTTTTCATTTTCTGAAAGAAGAGACTGCTCAGGAGAAGGAATTGCTGCTTAATTAACCTCCTTCTGCAGTGAGGAAGGCTTAGCAATTGGATCATTTAAATTTAGATTTCAACACTGATGCTCTATTATCAAATACCTGTCCTTGGATCAAAACAATTTTGTCATCTACAGCTCACTGCCCTCCAGGTTCCAGCTGTGCTTGCAAATATTAACCACAGGGTAGGGAAATTGGTTACAGTGATGCTGAATGAAAGTACAAGTACTGTGCCCTCTTTGCAGTATCAGCATGTGCTGGTATTTCTTTAGCAAATACCGCACCTCACTGATGACATCAACTATAGGAAGATATTACTGTAATATAGAGCAGGAATCTGGTTCCTTAGGGAAATAGTATGGCAACACATAAGTTGGTTTGAAGGACTAATTCAAAAACACAAGCACAGAGACTGTCTAATGGTTCTTTTGCCCTCAAATCTGAGGTCTCTGATACTTAAGCAGAGCCTTCTTGATGTGGCTTGATGAGTCCTGTGCACAGAGAGGATAGCCATGTGAAGGAGAACCCCTTTAAAATCTCAGCAGAAATGCAGCCAAACACTTGGCAACAGCCTGGGTCCTGAGAAGGTGGAAAGTCTCACTGTGAAGAGTAAGGCACACAAAAAAACAGCTGCACATTCAGAATAATCTTCCGTTACAAAGAAGCAAATGAACAAATAGGAGCTCTTTAAGGAATTAGATACTATGAAGCAACTAAACCACAAATCTGTTCTGGAGGGACAAGTACCTGAAAGCGATATTTAAATAAGTCAGGACCTCCTTAGCCACTAGATGTACGGAGATCAATTCAGGCACTACAAGGCTGAACTATGCATGACACCTAAATAATACACTCAGTTTTTAGGACATGGATTCTTTGAAAAGCCTTTGAGTTCTCCATACACCTTGAAAGAGTCTCACATGAGGCCAAAATGTTGGATTGCTTATCTTTTCCCTGCTGAATAAAACGAATAATTTTGCAAAAATTTGCAGATGCTCTTACTTACTTGTTGCAGGAGATACCTTGAAGATTGGATCTTTCATCTAAATGGGGAGCCTGACTGTAAGCCTTTTATTTCACACAGCAAGGAGGACGGAGAGAATGTGGAAGTTGCTCCATTATCTCAAAGCAAAATGGCAACCATTACCTATGTAAAATCTGTTCCCTTTCCTTTTCTATGGAGCAACTCCAGTGCTGCAGAAAAATCCCCGTGTGATCCTTTTAGTGGTGTATATGCCTCTGCAGTGTGATGTATTTGCAAATCATACTGGATTATCTGATTAGAAAGCACGAAAAAAACAAAGGCAGCCTGCAGAAAGAAAATGAGACTGTGCAGAATCCATCTGCCAGTGAAGCAATTAGATACATGGCCTTCTTAGAATGGCAGTGATTGTCACTTGGCTATGTCACACAGTGGGCTAAGATTTCCTCAGATTGTACTCATGCGTTGTGGCACCTGGTGAAGATCATATGATGGTCACTGTGCAGCCCACTATATTTTCAATATTTAGCACTAGTTTAATCCTGAGCTAAGCTATTTAACATGTGTGAAAAAGAGTAAAGGCTTACTCTCCACACAGAGTAGGGCAGAAAGACTTGCTTGCTTGCTTTTTTTATTTCCTGTAAATATGCTTCTCAGAAGGTTTGTGGGCATGTATCTCCCTCCTCTGGTGCACAATAAAGTAACACCCTGGTGGAACTTATGAGAGATTTATTGTGGAAAAAATGAAAACTGGGAAAGGGTCCTCAGTGAAGAAGCACAAATATTCTATAAATCTCATGGGAGAGAATGTATTTCCTTTGCTTCTCCATTTCATTATACTATCATCATATAATATAATAGCTATTTTCTAAACCTAAGCACCCTGTATTCAC
Organism: Bucco capensis; assembly: GCA_013396975.1. Lineage (NCBI taxonomy): Eukaryota > Metazoa > Chordata > Aves > Piciformes > Bucconidae > Bucco > Bucco capensis. The sequence goes on from VWZO01014004.1 coordinate 162,627, forward strand.
AAATAGTTTGCCCTAAAAATAATTCAGCCATGGTTTGATGTCAAACCTCCATGAAAGTCAAAGAAAGCATATCCCCTTCTGAGAAGTAAGACTGGCAAACTGGTAACAACAGATGATGAGGAGGCTGAGGTACTCAGCCAAAGGAGGACCCTGGGAAGTACTGACCAGTCAGCCTTGCCTCTGAGCCAGGGCAACCCCCAGCAGCAATACAGGCTTATGGATGAAAGGATTGAGAGCAGCCCTGTGGAGAAGGACTGGGGGGTACTGGTGGATGAAAAGCTGGACATGAGCCAGCAATGCATGCTCACAGCCTAGAAAGCCAACCATATTCTGGCTACGTCAAGAGAAGTGTGGCCAGCAGTTTGAGGGAGATGATTCTGCTCCTCTGGTGAGACCCCACCCAGAGTACTGCATAGAGCTCTGGAGTCTGCAGCACAGGACCTGTTAGAGCAGGTCCAGAGAAAGGCCACAGAAATGATCAGATGGTTGGAATACCTCTCCTCTGAAAAAACGCTGAGAGAGTTGGTGTTGTTCAGCCTGGAGAAAAGAAGGCTCTGGGGAGACCTTATTATGGCCTTTCAGTACTTAAACGAGCCTATAAGAAATATGAGGACAATCTTTTCAGTAGGGTGTCTTGTGACAGGACAAGGGGTAGTGGTTTAAAACTAAAGGAGGGGAGATTTAGGCTAGATACAAAGAAGATCTTTTTTAAGTTGAGGGTGGTGAAACACTGGCACAGGTTGCCCAAAGAAGTGGTGGATGCCCCATCCCTGGAAACATTCAAGGTGAGGTTGGAGAGGGCTCTGAGGGACCTAACCTAGTTGCAGATGTCCCTGCTTAGTGCAGGGGGGTTGGACTTAATGACCTTTAAAGTTGCTTTCCAAATCAAACCATTCTATGATCTTCTCTGAACTCAGGTCTTTCATTCCTATCAGTTTGATCCTGTTTCTTACCAGGACTATTCAGAGATCCATTTCACCATTTCCCTACTTGCTTTGTTCATTCACAAAAATGGCATGACGGTAAGTTTCCAGTCCACATGGTTAAAATTACCAGTATTTCTCCTATTTTATATAGGTCTATACTTGACACTCACAGTGAGTTCACACCCATGGCCAATGACAGAGCCTAAAGAAGTGAGGTTCATCTCATCTAACTTCTGACATCTCCAGTAAGCAGATGATATCCCTCTGCTGATTTGATTGGGATGCTGTAGAACTACATTAGACACAGACACCTGCACTGGCTAGCAGTCCGCCTTAGGCAGTTCCCAGAGAAAACTTTCCCATCTTTTGTGCTCCACTCTATCTTCTGTTTGTGCTGGCTACTAGAAGAATAGAAGAAGAATATTATTATTCCTAGAAGAATAATATCATTGGCCCAGTCCATAACATCAGCTGGAAAGGAAGAGTAATAAGGAGTGGCAAGATATCACTGCTGACACCTGTCTGTAGAAGAGCAGGTATTGCCTCGAAGAATCATATCATCATAGAATGTCCTGAGTTGGAAGGGACCCACAAAGATCATTGAGAGGAACTCCCATCTATGCAAAGGACAACCCCCAAGATCACACCATGTGTCTAAGATCATTGTCCAGATGTTTCTTGAATTCTATCAGGCTTGGTGCCACGACAACTTCCCTGGGGAGCCTGTTCCAATGCTCAACCACCTTCTGGGTGAAGAACATTTTCCTAATATCCAACTTAAACTCTTGGTAGAGCTTCATGCCATTCCCTTGAGTCCTGTCACTGGTCACTAGAGTGAAGAGATCAGCTCCTGCCCCTCGACTTGCCCTTGTGAGGAAGCTGTAGGCCATGATGAGATCTCCTTTCAGTCTTCTCTTCTCCAGGCTGAACAAACCAAGTGACTTTAGCTTTAGTAGTTCTTCATAGGGCTTCCCCTCTAGACCATTCACCTTCCTCGTGGATTTCCTCTGGATGCTCTCCAACAGCTTCATATCCTTCTTTGATTGTGGTGCCCAAAACTGCACACAATACTCAACGTGAGGCTGCATCAGCACAGAGTTGAGTGGAACTATCACCTCCCTTGACTGGCTAGCAATGCAGTGCTTGATGCACTCCATGACAGGGGTAAAAACCTCCTTGCTGCTTCTCCAAGTGCTGTTGTGACCTTCAGCCCCACTGATGAGAGTGGGGCCTTTTCTTATTACCAGATAGGTTCTAAGGGACCATTCCTGTCTGCTGTCATCCAGACCTGGATATTAACCAAGTGCTTGCAGAAGGAAGATTCATCTGCTTCAAGCCTGAAGTGACTTTTGCTTACGTGAGACTAGTCAAGAGGATGCAGAAATCCAGATTAGAGGAGAAATCATTCTGGTGCAGACTTCTTAATCTTTGTCACAGTTAAGGGAGCTATCTTCAAAGGAGGCAGTGCCCACCTGCGCATACATATCCACTCCCTAGATAAATCCATCTCATTCAACAGCTTCAAAAGAAACTGTTATTTTAAGAATAGAAATGTCTCAACCTCTTTTATGATTTGATTTTTAGATTATTTTGACACTGATTGTTTATGTGCCACACTAACAAGAGACAAAAAGAATAAATACATCACTGTATAGTATTGAAAGAAAACATTTACCCAAATGTACTTTAAAACAGGATAAGTTAGTCAGTACCTCAACTAAGATTTCCTACTGGATACTCTGTATTGTAACCACAGCAGCACATCCCCTCTGTTACAGTGGGTATGCATTTGTTTAACACAACTCCTTGCTAGAACTAACAATCAGTTCTGTGAGCATATACACAACATAAACCAAGCAATTATTTTAAAATTTTGAGACATGGAAATGATCTTTCTAGAGGGATTGATTCTGCCCTAATTGTTCTTTGTAATACAAACATGCAAGAATCATAGAATCATAGAATGGCCAGGTTGGAAGGGACCCTAAAGCTCATCTAGTTCCAACCTCCCCACACTGAGCAGGGATGCCAATCACTAGACCAGGTCACCCTGGGCCACATCCAGCCTGGCCTTGAGCACTGCCAGGGATGGGGCATCCACAACCTCTCTGGGCAACCTGTTCCAGTGCCTAACCACTCTCCAGGTGAAGAACCTCCTCATAATCTCTACTCTAAATTTCCCCTCCCTCAGCTTATAACCACTCCCCCTTGTCCTAACACAGTCTGACCNAGAGCTGCAGCCAGAACTTGTCAATGATTTTTGACACATTCAACTAACATCAGGTACTGTGCCCTGATTTGCACCACTGCCAGCAATGGTGCTCTGTTTTCTGTCTCCCACCCACTGAAACCAGCTGATTAATAACCAGTTGTTATGCACTGCTCTTAACTCCTGTCTGGCTAAGTCCAAGTGTTTCCACTGGGAAAACAGTTGCCTGTGCTTCTTGAAGGTCTTCCGCTTCTGGCTTGAGCAAAGATATGCCATGGACTGGCAAAACTGGCAAGAAAATACCGACCCAGCTCTTTACACAGGTTGGTGTGGTTGGGCTCAGGACTTTCAAAGGTTTGACACATGGACTTAAGCAACACAGGCTACTTGCAAGCCGTCAGAGAAGAAAAATTCTGTTGGCTTGAGTGCTCGCTAATAGAAAAAGAATTTAAAGGCTTTATAGTGTTTAGAGCTTCTCAGAAGCAGACAACTGCCAAAGAACTACTTAGCTCAAGTAGCCTCACAAAACTGCCTGTCTTGGTACCATGACTGCTCAGCTAACCGTGTCAATGGTACAGTAATTCATATATGGTAATTCTGGGGATGGGAGTGCACTGCTCATCTAAGCCTAAAAGTTATCCCCTACAAGCTACAACACCCAAATGAATGTGAAGTGTTGCCTGAAGTAACCATGTCCCACAGTGGGAAAGGCACAAGCAACAGCTTTATTTATTCTTTCAATTTTTACTCAGTTGCACAGAAATTCATTTTTTCCTCTTGGACATAAGGGCATTCTAGCCTCAAAGCTTTAGTTATTTGAGGTAAAATTGTTATCCACCCAGTATTCAAGCGTCATTTGGATCCATGATCTGACTTGACCATGATGAAAAATAATAGATAAAAACTGGAATATTTGGATGATGACTCAACAGTGTGGAAAGTAAGGGTTTCTAATTATGGTGGAGAGGATGTGTGCTAAAAATTCAGATAGAGTGGAGTTTTGCAGTACACCAGTGAACTTTTGCATGCAAGGTGAGCAACCTGATAAACAACAGAAATACAGAAACTGATAGGAGGTTGGTATATTTTTGGTTAAAAATATATAAACACATAACCTAAACCCAAGCCTTCACAATAATAAAACAAACTAAGCTTCTGTACATGGGCAGCCTTTGAGAGAGAGGGACATAAATAAATAATAATAATATTAATAAAACAAAGTAAAGAAATAAAAGGAGCATCTAGTAACAAAAGAGTAAATGAGGAAATACAGAATAGGATCCTGAAATTTAATACTGCCGTATGCCTTTCTTGCTTTCAGAATAAAATGACAATCATAATCATTTTAAATAGATCAGTGTGTGTGCCCAAACACTTAAGAATTCAGTTGCTTTCCTAGCTGTAAACAACACAAGGGTGCAAGGCAGAGTGATTTTAAATGACTGAAATGACGTTAGAAAATTCTGCAAACCATTTCCCTGTCTTTAAACTTGTATAGTCTGTGCAGCAATTCAGTGCTGTCCCTGGACTAAAAGAAAAAGGCATGGGAGCTTTCGAGTCATGGATGTTAAACACGAAAGGCTCATATGTGGTTGAAGAGATCATGTTTTTCTTCTCCAGCTCTCTAGTGAGTGGATTCAGTGTGCTCCTACTTGCAGTGGGTCTGCTCGCGGTTATGCTAATGGAAAAGCACCAGGCTTCAGCAGCACCCAAAATTTACAGAACGCTGCATTCACACTGTCACCTCGTGTTAACCATCGTGCGGTCTCAGAATCAGCGAAGGCACGCTGAGGCATGCTCTGCCCTGAAGTTTGTACACACAAATCCCTGCGCTGTCCTTCTCTCTCAGGGCACAAGCACACTCCTTCCCCTACCACTCATCCCCTTCTGGTCTTTGCATGAGAGCCAGAGTTCCTGCCGTGACGGGTTTTTGGGAGCTAAAGGGAAACACATAGTGCATGAGGAGGAGACATAGGAGGTAGGAAGGTGTGAGGGGTGACATTTGCAGTGAGGTTCCTCCCATAAAACCGTAGAGTGGTTTCTGCCAACAGAAATGTCACCGAACTACAGGCATAAACGTGATGCGTCCCATCCGCCCGCCGCTGCCGCGGGTCCATCTACCGCGTCTGGGGGAGCTCCGTCCCGGCGCGGTCCTGAGCGGCCCACTCTGATAGAGCGCCCCTCCGCGGCCGGAGAGCAGCCCGGGCCGGGAGCCCGCGGGGCTGCGGTGGGATACAGAGCCTCTGGGCGTGTCCCTTTTTGTCTCTCCCCTCGCCAGGCCGGCAGCAGAAGGCGAGGAACCGCTCTTGTGCGGCGAATGTCTTTGCCCCAAGCCCAGCACGCACCTTCCCCCGGCACACAACATCCCCGAAGGGCCGTGCGTAGCCAAGGGCCACCTCTTGACTCTCCTCACACTCACACTGAACCACAGCCCTTCCGCCACAAGCAGTTGTGGGATATGAGGATGCAGCTAGGAAAGGTGGCTGTTCCTCATAACTCAGTGAGCAGTGTTTCTTCACCTGCTCATCCAATCAGATCAAAATTCTCCTGTCTTTAGTGGCCCATAGGGAGGTATCTAGCAGCGCCCCACAGATTTTGGAATGTGCTTTGCCTGGCTTTTGGATCCTGAGTCTAACGGCACTGCTTCAAGAAGAGGCTCAAGTTACATAGCTGGAGGGAAAGCTGTGTGCCCCTTCTCATACACAGCTGAGAGGAAAGCTATGCATCCCTTTTGGCAAACCACACTACTCTGGTGTACTGCTATGCACAATGGGCTGCAGTCCTTGGTTCAATATCGGCAGTCTGAGCTAAGCCTCGGAAAACTGCATGTGGGAAAAAAGAGCTTGGAGGTGCCTCTTCTGCTGAGATCCCATTCAGCCTCTTCCTAGGGTCTCGAGGAATGTGATATATTCCCGAAAGTAAGAGATATTCTTGCAAGCAGTGGCTTTTGGTGCTGAGTAGCAGAGTCTCCCAGACCTGCCTTGGGCAGTTCCCACATGAGAGGATGTAGTAAGGGAGGAAAAACGGTCAGGAGCCTGTTTGTTTCTGTGTATGCAAAATGAAGGAACTGGAGGCTCCAGGAGATTCGCCACAGTTGTCACAACTTTGTTCACTCCATAATGCTTACTTGTCTCAGTTGGTAAACAAAGCCTAATAGTACAAAACCAGGAACAAGCTTTGACTGATTTAGTCGGCTATTAGGACCCAAGTGCTAATGGCTCTGTCACCTGCAGAAGGGCATCAGGCTTTCAGCTGTGGTCTGCCCAGCCTGACCATGAACAACAGAGAGTAGAAAAAGCAGGGAACATGTATCCTTCTTGAGGACATCTGATTGGGGGAGGCCCAGCTGTGCTACACATCCACTCAGCACTAAAGCAAAGACCAGCAGTGCTAAGGAAGGTAGGAAATGGAAGGCTCAGCTTACACGTGTTTCAGTTACCCTCGATGTTTCATCATTCCTGCCTAGGGCGCGGTATTGCTCGTTCTGAGAATATAGTATGCCAAATGACATTTGGCTGTGGTAGAAGTGTTTTACAATGACGCTTCACACAAACCCACAGCTCTCAAACTGAGAAGGGGGAGGGCTTGCGAGAAATTAATTCTTCAGGAAAGTATGGCAGATGTTTTTCTAAGAATACACTGCATGGTAACACAGAACGCTCCTGCCAAGGGGAAAGGATATATATTGCCCTGCCCATCTATTGAGGAGGTCTGATGAGAATATCATTGTGTAGTCAGCTCATTTTTTACTTCATTTTAAATTAAATTTTCATCATCCATTTTTAGTAGTCTTCACCTAATTGGTTACACTTAAGTATTTTTGAGGGAGGCTGAATTTAGAGAAATTAAACTGAGAATTATTCCCCTCCTTCTTTTATTTTCCCTCTTCTTTTGGGCTGGCAAGTTAGAGTGGTCAGCAACTGTCATTTCTTGTTACAATGGCAATCATAGCCCCATTTACGAGGCCTAGGTACAAGATTTCAAAACCTGGCCCTGTGGCAACAGTGAGGATGACCACACCATAAATGTGAAGCATATATATGTGGGTGTATTTAAACAGGGGAAAAGCTAGTGATGCTTTTAAGATTTGAGGCCCACTCTTCAATGTAAAAGGTATATTTTTCCTAGAAGGGAGGAACTTCGTGAGTTAGTTATAAAACTTCAGAGTGCCAAACCCCAGAGTTACAGGAACATCTGCTCAGAAAGCTTGTAAAAAATGTTCCCTTTGCACCATTTACCTGGGGCTGAATCTTGCTTTGGACTATATGACTTATGTCTGTTAATAGAAATCAAATGGGTAAAGGAACACATGTTGGAAAACCTTCCAGCCTCCAAAGCTGGGTGACTGTACCCAAACTGCATAACTGGTGTTTGTACTGCAACATCCTCATTCTGCATATGTGGGGACCTTCAGTGAGGGTACCTGCCAGATCATCCCTGCTCCAGAGTAACCCTGGCAGCACGGCAAAGTGGTAGCTAACATTTCTCTTTGAATTTAGAAACCTTACAACGCCCAGGTATAGCTGCCGGAGAATTTGTGTAGGTGCAGCCAGGATATTCCTGAAGCCCAGAGAGATTCAGTCCAGAAGCAAGCACCTTATGACAAACACCTAGTGTCGGCTGTTGACACAGGCAGATTTCCTCCTGTCTCCCTCATTCCCATGACTGTGACTGACCCAGCAGATAACTGTGCAGAAGTAAATTCCAGTTTCAAAGATACATTCTGTTTATTTATTCCCTGAGCTGACACTGCTCACAAGCTCAGCCATATTACAGATCCCATGTTTGGGATTTAATTATCTTCACTATACATTGAATATACTATACATAGTGTGATGGAGAGTCAAGCTCAGAAAGGTTTAAACACCAATGAAATGTACATGATTGAAGAGAAAGCCTTAAGGAATTCTCCAGCCCTATCTTAATTGTTGGGAGAGTTTTATGCCAGGTAGTATTTTAGGACATGTTTTTATGATCTGCTTTCATGGTCTCAGTCAAGAAAAGACAGTGCCATCCAGACTGCCCCTCTGGCCTCCAGCTGTACCACCTCACCCCCTTGTGCTGGCATTGGAGCTAATTTGGCTGTGGGATGAACTGAAGCAGAGAGAATTTAGTTTGCATAGCTGCACAAGAGCTAGTGCTGCTACAATGGAGGGAGAGCCATGAGGCTAGGGATTTTGGCTACAGGGAATGATCCTGACCATTTTGGTAGCAGTTGCTCTTCCATGGGGTCAGGTTGTCTGTGAAATCACATCTGTGGGACACGGAACCTTCCTTCTTCTCTCTGTGATGAGATAATTAAGGCGTTGCGCAGTCTTCTCACTCATATCACAGTAATAAATACAGTAAAGCCCCACAAGTTTAATTATAGAATCATGGAATGGTTTGGATTAGAAGGGACTTTAAAGATTATCTAGATCCAACTCCCCTGCCATGGGCAGAGACATCGTCCACTCGATCAGGTTGCTCAAGTCCTCATCCAATCTGGTTTGGAATACTGCCAGGGATGAGTCATTCACAACTTCTCTGGGAAACCTGTGCCAGTGTCTTACCACCCACACCATAAAGAATTTCTTCCTACAATCTAATGTAAACCTACAATCTTTCAGTTTAAAACCATTACTCCTCATCCTGTAACTACACTCCCTGATAAAGAGTTCCTCCCCATCTTTCTTGTAGGCCCCCTTTAAATAATGGAAGGCTGCTATAAGGTCCTCATGGAGCCTTCTCTTCTCAAGGACGAACAACCCCAACTCTCTCATCTTGCCCTCAAAGGGGAGCTGCTACAGCCCCCAGATAATTTTTGTAGCCTTCCTATGGATCTGCTTGAGCAGGTCTATGTCTTTCTTATGCTGTGGACCCCAGAGCTGAACACAGTAGTCCAGGTCAGGTCTCATCAGAGCAGAGCAGAGGGGGAGAGTCACAGAATCATACCCCTCCCTTGACCTGCTGGCCACACTTCTTTTGCTTCAGCCCAGGATGTGATGAGCTTTCTGGGCTGTGAGTGCATATTGCTGGCTCATACTCACTTTTTCATCCATCAAGACCCCCAAGTCTTTTTCTGCAGGGCTGCTCTGAATTGCTCTCTACTCATTGCCCAACCTGTATCTGTGCTTGGGGTTGCCTTAATTTAGGTGCAGGACCTTGTACTTGGCCTTGCTGAACTTTATGAGGTTTGCATGGGCCCACCTCTCAAGCCTGTCACGATCTCTCTGTATGGCATCCCTCCCCTCAATCATGTCAACTACATCACACAGCTTGGTGTCATCTGCAAACTTGTTGAGGGTGCACTCAATCCCACTGTCCATGTCACTGACAAAGATGTTAAACAGCACTGGTCCCATTACTGACCCCTGAGGGACACCACTCATCACTGGCCTCCATTTGGAAATCAGCACATCGCCACAACTCTTTGAGTGCCACCATCCAGCCAATTCCTTATCACAGTATCACAGTATGTCAGGGGTTGGAAGGGACCTAGAAAGATCATCTAGTCCAACTCCCCTGCCAGAGCAGGATCACCTAGATGAGGTCACACAGGAATGTGTCCAGGCGGCTCTTGAATATCTCCAGAGAAGGAGACTCCACAGCCCTCCTGGGCAGCCTGTTCCAGTGCTCTGTCACCCTTACTGTAAAGAAGTTCCTCCTCGTCTTAATACTAAAACTCCTGTGGTCCAGCTTGCTCCCATTCCCTCTTGTCCTAACATTGGATGACATTGAGAAGAGCCTGGCTCCCTCCTCCTGACACTCACCCTTAACATATTTATAAGCATTAATGAGGTCCCCTCTCAGTCTCCTCTTCTCCAGGCTGAGGAGACCCAGCTCTCTCAGCCTGTCCTCATAGGGCAGATGCTCCATCAAATAGTTCATCCATCAAATCCATGTCTCTCCAATTTAGGGACAAGAACGTCATGTAGGACAGTGTCAAATTCTTTGCTAAAATCCAGGTACACGATGTTGGTTGCTCTTCCATTATCCACCAATGCTGTAACGCAGTCATAGAAGGCTACCAGATTCATTAGGCACAATCTGCCCTTAGTGAAGCCATGCTGGCTGTCACCAATCACCTCCTTACTTTCCATGTGCCCTAGCAGAGCTTCCAGGAGGATCTGTTCCATGATCTTACTGGGCACAGTGGTAAGACTGACTGGCCTATAGTTCCCTGAGTCTTCCTTCTTTCCATTTTTAAAAATGGGGGTTATGCTTCCCCTTTTCTAGTTAGCGGGAATTTCACCTGACTGCCGTGACTTCCCAAATAAGCTACTTTAGCTTAAGAGATAAGAACTGAGCCCTGGCAGCATCACACACCTAACTGCTGGACACACAGCAAGCCAGTCCTCCCTTGGCAGGGAAGGCTTAGGACTGCATAGTCTGAGGCCGCCGTCACAACAGGAATCTTTGAGCAGCTCAAAAGCAGCACAGCAGTGTCTACACTGGATGTGTGCCCACAGTAGAACAGAAAAGGTGGCCCTGTTGTTGGTAAACAGTGCTGCTCTGTGAGGAGAACTTCCTCTTGGAGGCTGATGATTGACAATGCAAATTAGAGCTGCCTGCAGGTAAAGAGCATAAGGACAGCTTTTTGGCATGTCTTCACCAGAAGTCAAGCAACACGAAATGTGATTTCGTACAAAGATGTGTTGATTGTCTGGGCTACACAATGTCCCTGAAATTAGCACAAATAGCTCAGAAAATAAGATGTCATCAGTTAAGCCTTTCCCTTTCCTGGTCTGCAAGGACTGGAGCTCTTGGTGACACTGGAATTAAAGAACTGCTCTGTCTTTGGAAAAAAAACCAACCCAAACCCCCTCAGTATCTACCCTCTCTTTCCTGCTAATGAGTGATAGTTGCTGTAGGCAGCCACTCTTGTAGAAAACCTCCAGTTATCAAGTGGAAAAAATGCCAACAACTATGGTGTGCATTTCCACAGTTTGAAGTGTACAAACTTTGGCTGTGGCCTTTATGACATTTGCTATTAAATCAGGTTCCTGGGGGAAATCATTGAAGAAACTACAGGCATTTAATCAAGAAAACAAAGTGGGTCCCAAGAACAGCACATGCAAGTTTGCTAAAAATGTAGTTAATCACTGAAAATGAAGAGCAGTTGGATTTCCACGGACATGGTATGCATGTGGTTGCTGTTCATTTTAGTGCAAAGAGGAAGATTGATGCTCTGCTAGGGTACCCAGGATACCACCCCAGGGCCGCACTGGCCCTGTGCATGAGCAAAAAAAAGCATTAGGTAAAAGAATACAACACTTCTTGTGCAAATTGTAAGCAGTAATACTAAAAGCAGGAGTCAGGTGTGTTCCTCTGTAAGGTCAGCTAAAGGGCCTGGTAGTATGTGGGTGAATGAGGCTGGGGTCCTGCTTCAGAGAGGCTGCCAGGGAGGGAAAGTCTGATTCACTTCAGGAGAGCGTTGGCTGACTGTAAGGAGGAGTCTGGCAGCCCTTGCTTCCTACCATGCTTGCTCATGCAGCATCTGCAGTCACAGAGCTCAGAGAAGGGGCAGATGAAGAGAGTGAGGTGGCTGCAAGAGGAAGGGGAGATCAAAGCTTCTCCCTTTCCCACCTCTGCTTCTGATCCCTCAGCTTGAGCTTCTGTGTGTTATTTCTGTTATGTTTTTCAGTGTTTGTTTTCCCTAGAGGTTCACCTGCAAGGCGAGGACAATCCCTTCCTCCCTGTGCCAAACAAGAACGTCTGCTCTGCTAGAGATCTTGAGCCTGGCCTGCCTTCCTCTCCAACACATCACAGTTGTCACAAGTATTACGAGTAATTTTATGAGCCAAATCATTTAACCATTTTTGTCTTCCTAGCTGTTTTTGCCTCACGGGATGGTAGCATTTGATATCTCAAAAGATAAAGAATATTTTGTTGTAAGTAAAGGAAAACTAGAGAAGATTTATGGTGGTAGTGTGTGGGGGAGAATGAGCTGAAAACCATAGAAAAGGCAAAAGTCTGAATAATCAGATAAGTGGGGAGGGTTATAGTGTGCAAGTGAAGAGGCATTGAGTCACATTGCAAGCTTGTACCATAAAATGATCTATACCTATTTCCCAGAAGGTGATTAGTTTGCATAATTCAGAAGTTTTATGAAGTGTTCATTGGAACTCGATGAATAATTAATTATTTTTTTTCCTTGTTGGCAAATTTGGAAAGTCAAGAGAACTCATTTCAATCAGACTGAAAGGAAATAATTTTTTTGTGAATTGAAAAGAAAACCAAATCATAATTTCGAGGCTTCAAATGAGACATTTATTTCTAAAAAAACTAATGCTTCATTTTGATGGTGGTTATTTGAGAATGGTTTGAATATTTAAAAATAACAAGGATTTTTGAAATAAAAAGTTGCTTTGAACAAGAAAAATCAAACCATATAATTTGGAAATTCTGAAGGTTTTTTCCCCTTGATGTTAAAGAATATGATTATACTGGCCAAGCTCCAGAAATATATTAGTATCTCCTATCCTGAACTTTTGGCTGCAGGAGTTCATTTCAAAAACAAAAGCCCCATTCCCATGCTTGACAGTTTATCATGAAAATCCAAACTTCTCAAAACTCCAGGGCCTGCAGCTCCGTGTCTTTCTAGCTTCTCAGTTGCCCAGGAACTCTACAAAACACGAACTAGTCACTGCAAGCTCACAGACAGAAATTATAGCTTCACTCCCTCCAGAGCCTGCATCTGCCAGCTCAGTGTGTTATGACCTAATACACAGTCTACTATTAAATGCCTTATGCCTTGCAAATGAAATTATTCTGTTTCAGGATACAGTAGTAAAAAAGCAATAACAAAAGAGCATTCGTAGTTAAATCCCTTCAAGCCAGGAACAGGTGGTGCTATTGAAGCAATGGAGGAATGGGAGTAAAAGGAGATCAAGTCCTGCCTAATCCTTCCAGCCCAAAGACCTTGGCGCAGAGATATAATGCATTTTCACTGAATCTTGATGTCTGGTAATAACCCAACACAGGCTGATATACCAGGCAGGTAAGATTGCAGCAACACCCTGCTGACAAGGCTGTGGCAACAAAATTTGTTGATGCAGTTAGGTTCTTAGAGTAATGAGAACTAGGCCTTCTGCTTTACACTTCTTCTTTTACAAGACATAAGTTGGTTGCTGACATTTGAAAATCATAAAAAGTGGGTTAGTAGAATGGCCATTTAAATGAGCAAACATAGCAAAAACCTTAGGAAGTGAAACTTTCTCAAGAAAACTCTGCTCAACTTCAGTCGCTTTTGCTGCAAAGGGTTTCCTTCATATTTTTCTCATTTCACACAGTACTGGTTCTAGGCAGAAAAAGGACAAAATTATATTTTGCCATTGTGTAAGACACTGTTGTTTTTTTTGCAAAAGAACTGATGATTTAAAAAGGAAAAATGTTAGTGGTGGGGGCTCAAAAAAAGCTTTAGGAAAAGATGTACATGCATTTTCTCAAAATTTCCTCTTTTCCTTCAACATTTCATCAAAATTATAAAATTCAAAACACTTCCTTCCATTTTGAGTAGGGCTTGATTTTCATTGGACCCCACTCAACATATTTGTTTTCTTTGTATGTACCAGATCATAATCTCACTGCTATTTAAAAGAAAAATTCCCCAAGTGTTATGTTACCCACAAGTCCATCCTCCTTTGTATCCTCTCTTACTGATTTTGCAGCCCTGTTTCATAGTCTCTTCCCTCCCTAGAAACACATTTGTAAACTTTCTTGATTGGCCAACCAAACTGCCCACTGTCATACTTTCTGGTACCCATTAACCCTGTGGCTACAATGCTAAGAATTCTTTTGGATGCTGGATCTGAATTTTAAAATGTAGGCTTTCCTGTTGAAAAAGGGTTGAGGCAATCCTTAGTTATCAATATAGGATGGGGGATGAAAGGATTAAGAGCAGCCCTGCAGAGAAGGACTTGGGGATATTTGTGGATGAAAAGCTGGACATGAGCCAGCAATGTGCGCTTACAGGCTAGAAAGCCAACCATGTCCTGGGCTGCATCAAGAGAAGTATGGCCAGCAGATCAAGGGAGGTGGTTCTGCTGCTTTCCTTGGCTCTGATGAGATCTCACTTGGAGTACTGTGTTCAGTTCTGGGGTCCCCAGCATGATAAAGGCACAGATCTGTTGGACTGGATCTAGAGGAGAGCCACAAAAATGATCAGAGTGATTTAACACCTCTCCTGTGAGGAAAGACTGAGATAGTTGGAGTTGTTCACCCTGGAGAAGAGAAAGCTCCAGGGAGATCTTACTGTGACCTTTCAATACTTAAAGGGAGACACAGGGACAATCTTTTCAGTAGGGCCTGTTGTGATAGGACAAGGGATAACGGTTTTAAACTGAAAGAGTGGAGATTTAGACTAGATACAAGGAAGATATTTTATATGTTGAAGGTGGTAAAACACTGGCAGAGGTTTCCCTTAGAGGTGGTGATGCCACATCCATGGAAACATTCAAGATCAGGTTGGACGGAGCTCTGAGAGACCTAATCTAGTTGCAGATGTCCCTGCTCACTACAGGGAGGCTGGACCAGTTGACCTTGAAAAGTCACATCCAAACCTGAAACATGCTATGATTCCATCTGGATTTTCAGGTGATCAGAGTGGGAGGAGGCAGCTGGAGCTCTGAAGATGCACATTAGGTGGATGCTTACTGCAATCAGAGGCTTTATAGAAGGCATTAATCAATGCTCAACTCTAATACCCAGGAGAGCAAGCTAGTCATACTGACATGTTCAAGTTAATATTCTTCTGACACGTTCAAGTTAGTATTCTTAGAGTTGCTATAGATGTGATTGTCTAAGAATATGAGAAGATAAAGCTTGTAGAGAGTGGTAGTATCTGTCAGCAAAAAAGGTATAGTAAGAAAGAACTGCTTCTGAACACTGAGGTAGAGCCTTGTCAGCTTTTTCAAGCTATCTCTTTGGCCAATGAAAGATTCAGCCTCCCCTTGCACATCTGGCCTCTTTAACTTTTCAGAGATTTATTTTCATACTATCCCTGGTAAGGACATTGGGAAAGGGGAATTGCTAAGTCCTAGAAATGTGGGTTTAAGTACTTTGTAAACTAGGGAAGACAGAGGGAGTTTGAATTATCACTAATGCAAGGGTAAGACTTTGTACATGAGATCAGAATCTGTGGTGATGAGTGGGTTGAACAACAAATCCTGCTGACGTATTTTTGGAAGGTATAGGACCTGCTGCTGCAGTTTGCTGACTCACATGATGCCAGTCACCAACCCAGCTCCTGGCTGCAACATCACATTTGCAGAGAGGTCTGGTTCATGGAGTGGCAATTTTTTTTATTTTTTTTGCAACTGCTACACTTCAAAAGCAAGAAGATTCATGCAAAGTCTGGGATTTATTCTACAATCATATGCCTCAAATTTCTTATCTTAGCTTTCCAGAGCCTATGATTTAACACATATTCTAATGCAAACTCACAATCCTCACACACATCACTGTAAACTTTCAGAAACACATGGTGGCCTATGGACAAAAGGCAAATAGATTGAGCATATTACTTCCATACATTAGGGCAGTAATCCTACAGATCTTAGACTTAATTCCCAGGAACAGATTCTCTGACAAGCTCTGAGTAAGTATCAATGATAAAGCCACTATTCATTCTCTGTTTTTTGTAGATAAAACTGCAAGGAAAGAGGCAAGGAGAAGGTGTGTGAAGGAGAAAAGTGAGGTGAGGTTATAGTAAGGAGTGAATCTGAAGTGGTGCCCATCCCTCAGTGCTGTGTTTCCATACCACCTTGCTCTATCATGTCAGTTTTTAAGAGCATTACTCATAGGGATTCAGGTTGTACACTATATGGTTTTTACTAAAATATGTTTTCATTTGAAGTGGCTTCTGGGCAGATTTTGTCTGGGAGTATGCTTCATTCACAGCCTAACAGTGACATCTGAAAGCACTGAAAAACTACATATGCATCTTACTGATACAGCCACTCATATTTCTACCAAAACATCCTTTTTTCTCTTGGTATTCTTATTTCCCTATCTCCATCTCATCATAAGCCCTCTGACATTTCCACACAGAAGCTATTTTGTTAAGATGTCCAAGGCTTGTGGCTTCTGTTCTCAAACTCTGTGCCCCTGGGAAGAGATGCATACCTGTGCTATACTTCTGAGATCCAGCCCCTGCACAGTCAAAGCAAACTGAGTGTGAATAAGGTTGAATGTGACAAAATACCTTTAGAAGCCTTAGCCCATGACCACTGTTTGCCTCAAGTGCTGAAACATTCTCTTCTCTGGCCCTGACAGACTTTGGCTCACTGCTATGTATTCAAAATGTTACTGTGAGTCTGTCGATTTGAACACCTTGTCATTCTCTTTGTGGCTGTCCACAGTCTTCCCTCTTCTACTATATTACTGTTTCCTTAATTTAATTTCATTTCACATTCCAACCCATCCCATTCTATCAGTTCTCATTCGCTCTTCAGAAATGGCCTCCAGACTTTGACTGGTGAACAAAGCTGATCTTCATTACCCACTTGTCATCAATTCAAAGACATGCTTTAAAATATGCTCTGTGCTATCCCTTGGATGAATTTTCCACTGTAAGCTTGGGAAAATGCCTTTCCTTGTCAGGTCTCCTGTCTTTCAAATATTTGGATTCTCTGTATGTCTACTGAGCTGGAACATTATCTTCTTTACTGAAACTTCTCTGAGGCCTTTGCTGTATAAATGTTAAATATAAAAGTTTAATTCTAGGATTTTCAGAAGTCTTGCTTTGATCCTGTAGTCTGAAATCTCATGAATTAAAAAAACAAACAAACAAAACATCAGGGACTTAATTTATTATGCATCTCATTTTTGAGGACAACAGGACTCCTTACATCTTCAGCAAAGCTTTGTACTGATTTATTGTTGTGTCTCTCGTTAAATGCAAACTCCTGTACTGTCAGAGCCAGAGACTATAAGAAATAAAGCTACCTTTTGCTGTTTTTTGCTTTTTGCAGTGCTTCAAGAAATAAAGGGAAGTAGAAGTAAAACTTTTCACCAGTACTTCTCTCTGTCTCCACAGCTACAGCTTGTCAGAAGGTGCACTTAACTGCTTATTTTTAGACTTATGGGATTCTTTCAGTTCTTTTTTTTTTTTTTTGCTTATTTATGAAGACAGATGAGCTTTCAGTGTTTACTCTGGGATGAAGGTGTCTTTTTTACTCTATAATTAAGTGATTAGCCAATTAACAAGAGATTTTTGGTGCTCTGCTTTGGACAGCTTTTTCCTTAAAGGTAAGTCCTTAAAGATCAGCAACATACTTCAGGGTCTATGCGCAAATTTCTCCTAAAATCTCTCCCTTGCTGCAAACATGTACAGGAAACTGGACAAGAGTAAGGAAGCTGGTGTTAATGTCTTTTGCCTCTGTCACTTCTCAGTCCTGTCTCTTTCCTCTTCTGTCTATATCTCTTTCCATACAGTCCATACAGATGTTACATTTTAACTCTTAGCTGCATGGGGTGCGGGTCCTGGTTGCTATCAGGGCTTATATGTGTATTACAAATAACATATGGCATTCCAGGCAGGCAAGAGGAACAATGCAGGCCTTCAAGGCTGATTGAGAATTGTTAGCAGGAACAGCTGGGAGCCAATTTTACCTCTGTATTAGTTAACTATAGATACCTTGTATTTAAGTAAAGCCTGTTGGATATAATTGACTTTGCATTAGGGAAAACAAAGTCTAGCATCTAAGAAAGAAGTACCAACAACCGTAGCACAAAGAAAAAGGACTCTTCCACATCTACTCACACCTCAAATCTTTCTGGACAATCTGCTGGTCAGCAGAAATGCACTTGCAGACCAATCCTGTGTGCCCTCAGTAGTGGAATGAAAATTCTTTGGCTAGTGCTGTCCTTGCCTCTACTGAGGTTGGACTGAGTGAGGACACAGGCTTAAGACTAGAAAGCAGCATCTGCAAATCCAAGTTAGAAGCTGACAGAAAGGCCACATTTCTGAGACTTGAAAATCAGTAGGTTTGTGATGTGAATCTTGATTCCTTTAGGAGCAAAGACTGATCCATAAAACTTGGTTATATCTAAGCCTTTACTTACATTAATCTGGTTTTAGTTGTTTAATAGTAATGAAACAATATTTTCCTAGTCATTGTGTTATTTCCTTTTCTCTTCACCTATTGTTTTGTAGAAAAAAAAATTTCTTCAGCCATATCACTTAGAGGTCTGGATTTTTTCTTTCAAATGACAGTGCATTTCAAAACCCCAGTAGGTTTGTGGCAAACTAAGATGACAAAAACGTGAAGTGTTTAACATAATAAGACATGATCTCACATTCTGAGTTTAACAAAATATCCTGAAACCAGATACTTATGCAAATGATAAGCTTCTCTCCATTACATGTCAAGCAATTCAAAAAAGCAAGATCCTGTCATGGAAGAACAAAACATGGGCAGCATAAGACAAGCTTTAAAGTGTGAAAATAATTTTGTGAATAATAACGTTATCAATGGAGATTCTGACAGGGTGTCAGCAAGATTTGTCCTAACAAGCATTCAATGAAGAAAAGCAATTCAAATCAGTAAAATGTGAGTGACTAACCCCAAATAAAGAATTTACATGAGAAACCTAGTTAATTTGCTAGCAACCAGACTAATCACAGTAGTGTAGTCCATTGTTTAGTGTAAGTTTTCTGTCCCTCTCTGAGCTAAGTTCAAAGAGGCTGTGAGACTTGAACCACTCCTAAGCTAATTCCTCAGTTTAAGGCTCTGCAACTTAGCTCTGCAAGGCCCTCAGCCCCCTTCCCTAATCTGGCACTTTGTTGTGTTAGCATATGCAGACTACAAAGGTTCCTATGACCTGGGGATTAATATCACCCCTAAGAACAAAGAGCGCTATAATATAATGCATTACAGGAAAGATTTATCTTACATTGAGATTTTGGACACAGCAAGTGCAAAGCACAGGCTGTTGGAGACAGCCTGAGGAATACCCTTTCTGAAAGACCCTCTGAATCTCAAAGTCAAAGGGAGTTCTCTTCTTTCATCCACTCCCTTGCCCTGGCCCTAGGTTATATGTCAGGTTCCAGAAATGGGGAAAGGATGGAAGAAAAAAGTTTTTAATATGAGGAAGTCAGGGCAGGAAGATACCAGACTATACAGACAAGAAGACATAGTAACTAGGCAAGATACGTCCTATGACTGTAGCCCACAAAGCATGGCTATGATATACAGGAAAGGTAGACCAAACAGAAGTTCAGAGCTGTCCTTGGCTGTGGTCGCCCCCAGCTTCTTGTGAAAATTAACTGTATCCCAGCCAAACTCAACAAAATATATAAATGATGAAACATCTTTTAAAATAACTTCTCAAAGTGTGGGGAAAAAACCCAGAATGATGACCTTCAGTGTAACTGAGGTGTAACTGATTTTTATGAAATTCTTTATGCAATGATTCATGCATATGACAGTATATCACATAAAAAAGCAAAATTAGTTTCAGACCTTACATGACTTTTAAAAGGCCGGTAGATGAAAACTGCTTCACTGAGATTTGAAATTATGCAGGTACTCTAAGCAGAGATAGCAATAATCAAAGCTTCTGTAACTTTTTTCATCTGTTGATGTCAAGGTACTTAGTAAAGTCCTTAGGTAGGGAAAGTTCTGTGTAGACATGGAAGTCATTAGTTATACACCTAGATAATTTTTTTTTCTTGGAAACAGGAAAGCCTAAAGAAGATGGGTTACGAGTCAAGTTGCATTGCCAATATGAAAAGATGAGGTCATTGCAAGTGTAATCAGTATTTTGAAGGGGCAGCAATTTTTAAGTATCAAAACCTCTAACATTAAAGCAAGCAAAGAAATTGAGGGTGGAGGGAAGTCCTCCATAAAAAAAACCCCAAAATTGCACTGATTCAATGTGCTGCATTAGGCAGAAGTATAGTTCTCTCTGTGTTGTCCTAGTAGGAAATACCTGATAACATGTTAACATATTAAGTGCAAGCTGGCAGCACCAAAGGGTGTGCTATTAGATGATTACCTCCTCCCCCAATTCTTACAGCAGAATGGATGGCAGTTTCAGATTGAATAAATATTTTCCATCTGCTGAATAGTTGTTTTTGTTCATGCTGTTTGAGGTTAACTGTGCACGTACTAATCAAACCCACTATTTCCTTTCTCGTAAAACCAAAACAAAGCTTCATATTACTTTCAGGTACAGCATCTGGGATCAAAGCTATATATATATACACACACTGTGTGTGGGTTCAAACATTTCGAAGATTCAGTATCCTGAAAGGTGTCACTTTTTTTCCAGTCCTGAGAGTTCCAGTTTGTCTTCAAGTCTGAAGGCATCAGCTACCTTCAGCCCCTTCAGCATCTGTCCCAGCACAGGAATGCTCTCAATATTGGTCACCGTGGGCCTTCTCTGCACAGCCACTGCCATTGCTGAAGGTGGGTAGATGAAGGAGGCAAGGTAGTGGGGGGGTGTCTACATTAGCTCAGTTTCACATCTTTGCAGGAAGTGGACCAGGTACAACAGGGAGAGGGAGATGACATGGGAGCTTTCCATAGGACAGTCTGGGCACAAGGTGCTGGAGCACTGCAAGCTGTTTGGAAAACCAGACAAAGACTTTAGAACAGTAGCATCTGTAGAGAGTCTGGCCAGGATTCAGAGCAGCTCAAGAAGGAAGCAAGATTTTGACAAGCCAGGCCCTGTGAGTGAAGTTGTTGGCAGCGGATTACATGGATATAGACATTTGAATGGACAGAGAAATTCTGTTCCTCTTTATCCCAAATTCCTTAATGGCAGAACTGAAAAGCATAAGCCCTGCCCCAAAGTGAACCTATACAAAATGAGATGGAACACATAGTACTGTCTTCACAGCCTAGTAAAGCAAAAGTTAGCACCTTCCCATTGTGGAGCAGGATAGAGTATAGAAGCTGTAAAAAGCAGCCAGTGGGGATGTACATGGGACACTAGTTTCCCTTTAAGAGTTGTAATGATTTTTTGCAGTATGTTTAACAGGCTTTGCTATGTGTTGCTAGACTGTGGCTTGGAGTATATACTGTTGTCGTACTGCAGTTTGAGAAAAGCTGGTTAAAAATGAGGAACAACAAGATTAGAAACAAAAATATGCAAACAGGTTTTCTATTCAGTTTTACTGTTGCCCTAATGGTTATGTTCCATGTTCCATACAGGATGTCAGCTTGTTTGTCTCTAAATGTGAACATGCTTATTTTTACCAGGCAGAAATCATGGTTTAAATGCCTTGTTTTAAATTTCAAATTTCAGTTTGACCATCTGAAGCCTATTTTTTGCTTTCTTATATATATTAAAAAGTTTGTGTTAAGGGAAATGGAAGCATGCAGGTCATTCCTCTAGTAAGTGGGTCAGATTAACTACTATTTAAGCAATAAGTAATTGCTGAGATCTATAGTATCATTTATAGTAATCAAAGAACTTCTTCAGGTTCTTAAATCATAGTAATGCAATGCCTATGTGAATCGTAGTCTTGGAGTCTTTTGGGGGAAAGATTTAACAGCATTTCTAAGAACTACTCATGGATAATAGGAGGTGGTAGAATTACCTTCCTATTGTGCAGGTTTCAAATAAATGATTGCAGATCACTTCTTGACAGTTCACTTACCATCATGCTCTACTTCCTTACAGTAATGGAAGTGACTCAGCCGGCAATGGTGCTGGCCAACAGGCAAGGAGTTGCCAGCTTGGTGTGTAAATACAAGCACATTGGGAATGCACAAGAAATCCGAGTGACTCTGCTTAAACAGACAGGTGACCACTTCACTGAAATTTGTGCTTCAACCTACACAACGGAATTAAAACTGTTCAGTGTGGAAGAGGTCATTCAGTGCCGCGTTAGCCCTAGCCGAAACAATGTGACCCTCACCCTTACTGGCCTGCAAGCTAATGATACTGGTCTGTACGTCTGCAAGATGGAGCGGATGTATCCTCCACCCTATTTTATGAACAAGGGAAATGGGACACAGCTCTATGTCATTGGTAAGCCAAGCAGCTTGACAGTATCATGATATTCCTGGGTTTAGGGAGTTGCTAATTTGTCTCAAAGGTCTTCAAAGTTCTGGAGGCTGAAAATTGATTCAAGCTCTGAGAATCATGATTAGCTCTTATACATTTCAGATCTTCTTGCACACACCTAAGGCAAGCATAGTCATAGACAAGCAATGTATTTAGCAATGTAAGGATATTTGACAGCATCAGCAATACTATTTAGTGTATATGTATGTCTAGGCAGTTAGACATGTTAGTGCAGAAACAGTAGAGGGTAGTGTGTATGTTCTTTGACAGATAAAGCCTATTTTCATTAGAGGTTGAGTGGACAGGGACTAAGACCTTAGTCCTAGGAGTATCCTGGGATAGCACATGCTAGAAAAAAAATCAATGTGGAGGCTGACACTGACTCTAGGGACTTCCTTATGAGGCTCTTGTGTAACACAACTTGTGTGATATTATCTTTTAGATCCAGAACCTTGTCCAGATGCTGCCATATATTTCTGGGTATTAGGAGCTACTGCTTCAGGATTTTTTCTTTACAGTATCATTGTCTCAGCCATTCTTGTGGGCAAAGCGGTAAGTACCATCAACTCAGCCCCATCCTGCTAATAACACCCCTTTATATAATAAGGACAAGGTGAAAGAAATAAGAACGGGTAAGAACACTGGGAACAAACACTTGGGATGTTCCTTTTTACTGATGCAATGCAGTTACAATAATGCAAAATAAGATAACTTTCTGGAGCCTGGGTTGCCTTTTTCCATGGGGGTCTGGAGTACTCACAGTCTGTCTGATGCCAAAGCTGAAAATCAAACATTATCCCTGGCCCATATTTTTCAATTCACTCTTGTCCCTAGAAGCTAAATGGAACTGTCCAGTGCGAACACTCCTCATTTGGAACCAACACTAAACTCTGTAGCAGAAGCACCTTCAAAGGGCTCAGTGAATGGCAGGACATTGTTTTTTGCTAAATGGCCTCTGTTAAATCTTGATTCTCCCTCAGTAGATCTTCTACAAAGAGTGGTGACAGGGAAAGATGCCTAGAATATCTTCTATGCAGTAAAGGCAGAACATGCATGACTTTTCTCTAAATGTGCTGGTCAATGATTATGTTGTAATCACTTTTTTATTTTACTGTCTTCCCATATTTTATAGATAAAGAGAAGACAGTGTCTCACTACTGGAGTCTATGTGAAAATGCCTTCTGAAAAGCTAGAGAAAAAAGTTATTCCATTCCACATCACTGTTAACTGAAACAAGGGAAGAGAGAAACCATTTCCCAGATGGGATGGAGAGTGTCAATTCACTTAAGTTAAAGAAATAAAATTAATTGTCTTCTTACAAAGGTGTACAGGAAGGAGAAAATATAATTTGAAACTTCTATGTTTTGGAGGAGAATAAATAGTTTATGCATTAATAGTTCAAGGTTAACCCTGTCACATAAAATGGCTACATTAGGCCATTGATGCTTTGAGTTGTATTGTACCAATATGTAGTCCATATGTATACATATATATATATGTATAGCATTACAAACTATTGCTGTTGCAGCTGAGCATCTTACTGTCAAATTTCACCATGTCTACTGATCAACTGAAATCCAAACACTATTATGACAGAAGCTTGTGTCAAGAGGCTTGTGCAAGGCTAATCCTATAGGTCTGGGAGGCAGAGGCAGAAGAGCACACTAATGTACAAAGGGATGTTGACTTGTTTCCCTGCATTGCTATTTATTAGTCCCATTTCTGGCATTAGTGCTCTGCGCTTCCACAGAGGCATCATCTTAGGCTGGCACTGATGACACTACTGCTCTAAAAGCCTGATCTCAGCTCCTTTCACACGGGCATTGTGTCCCAGCAGTGCCATGCTGGAGTTATCATTGATGATATACAAGTCAGTGCTGACGGCTCGGTTGGAGAAAAAGGCTGCCCAGCAGTAGCTCTCTTAGGCTGTTGCTGGAAGCATATTCCAGCTCCTCCTCTGCTAATGGGGCCATATGTTTTACAAATGCTAAATTAGCATCTATCCAAAAGGTAGAAGTATATTGCTGAGTGTAACCAAGTCTATTTTCCATGAAAATACTAATAGTGTATAATCTTGTTTATTAGTTACATACCATTTAATAAAAACCTTGAAGCTTTGCCCAAATTCAAGTTCATTTCTTATTCACCATTCTCAGAAGAAACAGGAAGTGGCTGCATGTTAGAAAGCAGCGATGACAAGATGAACCTTTCCCCTCTAACCCTGTGTTTTACCCTTCCGAGGAAGCCTGTATGCACATGCCAACATTTACTTTCTCAGCTTTCCTCCTCAGGGGCCACTGCTAAAATCTATCAAGTATTCTATTTGTCTATTTATAGCTGTTCTGATGTAGTTCTGAGCAGCTACCAATCACCTTTCCACTTCCAGCAAAGTTACTTGCAGAAGATAGCTGTAATGACTTTGACATCATCTCCTGTACATATTTATACAAAAAGCTACTCCTAGCTTCAAATCCTGTTTTCTTTGCACTCTCTGACACTCACTCACTAAATGCTAGCTGACACACAAAGCTCCTGGAGCTTAAAACAATTTCAGCACTCTTAGCTACTATCTACTACTTAGACTCTTTGCTATCGAAATTTCACCTTGTAACCCAAAAACTTGGCAGCATGTGTCTCTGTTTCACAGCTGCGAATCATAGAATCATAGAATGGTTAGGGTTGGAAGGGACCTCTGGAGGTCATCTAGTCCAACCCCCCTGCACTGGGCAGGGACATCCCTAACTAGATCAGGTTGCCCAGAGCCCTGTCAAGCCTCGCCTTGAATGCCTCCAGGGATGGGGCCCCAACCACCTCCCCGGGCAACATGTTCCAGTGTTCCACCACCCTTGTGGTGAGGAACTTCTTCCTAATGTCCAATTTAAATCTACTCCTCTCCAGTTTAAAACCATTGCCCCTTGTCCTTTCATTCCAGGCCTTTGCAAACAGGCCCTCTCCAGCCTTCTTGTAAGTTCCCTTTAAGTACTGGAAAGTCACTAGTAGGTCCCCCCGAAGTCTTCTCCAGGCTGAACAATCCCAGCTCCTTCAGCCTGTCCTCATAGGAGAGGTGTTCCAGCCCCCTGATCATTTTTGTCCAAAGTCTTCATTCTGTAACTGTGAACTCAAACCCCACAGGCCTCTATGCCATGTTCCTGCAGAGCCAGCAGCTTCCAGAACACCAAATCTCATTACTATTTGGTTTGCTTTTTCTCTCTTGCCCCTTCATATGGAACCACCTCTAACTGTACAAATAAACATTCACATCCTCCGTTTGCCAATGTCTCCAGGTGCGACCTGCTCCCTTAGTGCTGATCTAAAACTGTAGCGCATTAAGTAAAAGTAGCATCTGATGGCATATCTCTTTGAGGGTGTTTTAGCATTCTGACATCAGGGTGGGAATTTTTCCATATTTTTTCACTAACCTGGTGTTTTGGGGCTAAAAAATAGTCAAAGATCACACATCTGATGTCACTCCATAATGACTGAATTTCTGCCTATTCAAGTGTGGCCTGCTCGGAGGAGTTTGTTCCATGCTTGGTAAAAATAGATTTGATCAACACTTGTACAACCTGTAAAAGCCCCCAACAAATACACTCTGACAAAGCGAGAATAATTATCCAGGGCAATTTTTTTCCACCACAGCAAGTAGTGTCTCAGATATCCCCTGAATCATGTGTCTGACTCCTAATGACGAATCAACTGTTTCTTCTTTATCTTTTCCCGAATTTCTATGCACTGGGGCCAAGAATTTAGTTTTCTTAGGCAATTTAAACCAGGTCAAGTAGATTATTTTCTAAGTTTATTCATCCTGGATGAAGAGATGCTTTGGACCTGTATCAACAACCTCATGACCTCTGGCCACAGCTGGCTGTGAATCTGTGTCACCAAAGAACCTGCATATATACCAGTTCACCTTCATTTCTGGCAGTTGACTATGTTTAGGCCTTCTACATCCACATTCAGCCTGTAATGACCAGTGAAGAATTCTGCCCTAAATAAGATGCAGGTTGCTAAATTACCTGAATAGTGAAGGTTATGGGAGAGCAGAGCAGAAATGATCATCTCACATTTGTCAATAGCAATATTTTGTCCTGCATTTAAATAATTCCTGGCATGATGTTTATTAATTATCCTTTTGGAAATTACGTTGCCCAAATTCTCTGGCTGTTCTAAACTTCTCTCTTTATCCTCAGTAGCTACTTTTTCCAAACTTCTTTTATTTCTGTAGTGCTTAATTTTCTCTGGCTTTCCCTACCACTGCAGCAGCCTTCCCTGAGCTACATGTTATATAAGCATGCATTATAATTTTTGTTCTAAGCCAGGTTCCCCTTTTGAATTTTCTGGCAGGGTAATAGGTGCACTCAAATCAGCAGATGTAGCAGTGAAAATCAAAGTGGGATTTCAGTTCAGATTTTATTGTCAGCAATACTCTTGTCATTTCTATCTGACACTACAGAGATGAGTGGAGCCTAAGTGCCCACAGAGATTATATTTATACCTATTGCTGCACGGCCCATATAGCAGCTAGTTTTGAAGAGTGCAGAGCCCAGACTTCAGGTGGATTTCCATTCCCCTGATGCCCTGTACTGCCCTTCAGGACCTTGAGCTCTCTGCTCTCCCCTGATACTTGGACAGTGTCTTACCATGACCAGCACTCAAAAAAAAAGTTTATATAGGCAAGTCAGATATAGCTTTCTGTCAGATCACACCAACACCAATATGAAAGGTGCAAATTCTAGGTCAGTGTACATCCTAGAAAATGCAATAAAGAGGAAATTCTGACTCTTTCTAGGAAGAATGTGAAAAGCAATGGTGAAAGGAATTTGGTCTCAGAACTCTTCTCTTTAGAACAGGGAGTTTAAAAACATAACTGAGCATCTTTCTTGGAGAGCCAAATATTGAGACCATACATATTGTTGAGGTTCAGGAAAAGTGTCATTTGATGTGCCCTTCGCCCGGTCAGGAGATAGGTCACGCTGTTTGTGAAACAGCTAGTAAGTTTCTGCTGCATCAAAGTAGGCATTCACATGCATACTTGTCTGCATCAAAGACAATGGCATACACATACACTGCCACACCCCACTCCCCAATAGTCTACTTTCATTTTCATCCACCTTTTAACCTGAACTGTTTTTCTTCTTGCCATTTTTAATTATCAGAGTCCTGGTTGATACAGAAAAATGTGACAGAAGTCTCCCACCTAGCTACTCTGTGAGTAGGCAATGAACAATCTATTTTAGCATTAGACATTTTCCTGTGAAATACTTAGATTCCCTACCATGCTTCAGAGGAATATGTGAATCTGAAATCACTACTCAGTCAGGCCTTGAGGTCTGTAGGGAAAATCCATTCATCCTTATTTTCCAGAGATGTTTACCAAATTAAAAAAAACAGCCCAAACAAACAAAACCCCCAAAACCCCCCAAAACCAAGGACCCCTAGGCTATGCAAGAGCAGACTTTTGTTGACTTATTCCTATCCTTCCCAGCTATCTGACCTTTGCTCAGGATTCCCCTGGGCCTAATTTCTTGTTTTTCAATAACCAACATATGCACTGGCCAGTTAACTTCTAACTGGTTCGATACAATTCCTGTCTGAGTAACGACTTCAAGCTTTACAGCTCCAAACTGTGTGTGAGGAGCTGAGGTAAGATTTGGAGACAAAATACATTAGAAGGTAAGCTATGACTTGCATCTGCATCTTCCTTTAACTAGTGATAGTGTCCTGGTTTGGGTTAGAACAGAACAAATTCTATTCCATTTTACTTTTCAGCTAAAGCTCTTCTAAGTAAGCTTTACTTTCTGAAATTAACAGCATGTTTTCACACACAGTGCCTGCTTCTAGCAGTGATAAGACCTAATGTTTAGAGTTATTACCAAGGATTGCTATGCAGACCAAGGTCACTGCTAAATCTTGTGCAGCATGTTGGGGTGTACAGAGCAAAAGGCTGCACCTGTAGGGAGGAGCAGATAGGACAGGTGACCCTAAACTGACCAACTAGGTATTCCAATCCATATATGTTCGATATAAAGCTGAGGGATCATGAGGGTCAAGTTCTTCTTCAATGGCCAGCATCCAAGGAGGACTATGTCCATTCTGTCTTCAATCCTGATCCATGAGTTCCTGAATCCAGTTCTAGGATCCAGTCCCTGAATGTGGTTCCCGGGCTTGGACTTCTGCCACAGCATCAGCAGTGACAGTGGCGTACTTGCCATCTGAGGGTTTGGAATCAGCGTTGGTTTTGTATTTACTTATATATATTTTACTATTACTGTTACTGTTACTACTACTATTACTATTACTATTACTATTATTATGTTCATTAAGGTAGTTTGAGTTTTATTTTCCAATGACAAGTCTCTGCTTTATTCCCTTTCCCTTCACATGGTGGGGGGAAGAGGGGTCAATAGAGAGCATCTGTCACTGGATGAGTGGTTGGCTCGGCCCTAACCCTTGACAGCTAGACAAAAGCTATTGCTGGGGATAGAGCTCTGAAAAATGAACCAGAAAATGTGTCCATTTTCCCTGCGATGGGAACAGTCTGAATCATGACTAAACAGCTACTCCTCCAGGAGGGGCATAAATAGGAATCAGATCATGCTGCCAAGAACTATATCTTAAAATCCAAACCAAAGAAGGCTGGTGTATAGCAGATGGTTTTATGCATTACTAAAACCAATTTATTCTTCACATTTGTAAACTGCATGCTTGCTTGAACACACAAATGGTACTTTGAGATAGCTTCTACCACAGCTATGCTGGGGGGCTTCTACAAGTCCCTGGGGGAGTACTGCAAATTTTAAATGCAGCCTTATGGCTGGGAAGGAGACGTGTGGAAGAGGTAAAATAGAGAAATTTTTCGAGCTGCAGAGAATGAGGAAAGAATTACACAGCACTATACTCTGCTGATCCTGCAGATTCCTGAGTACCAGTTGGCCATAATTGTTCCTGTAATTCTACACACTGACATTCAGCACCTACATGACTTTGTTATAATTTTCCGTGAATGTTTTTTGTGACTGATAAAAGAACACTCTTATTTAAGGATACTTTTATATTGCATATCAAAGAAGAGCAAAGAACTGTTTGAGCAAATAACAGTTACTGACCAAAGGTCTTAGGAAATATGGGAAGGGGAGATTGTAAAAAAATGTCCCAGAAGTCAATTAAAAATTTTTTAATTGTTTCCTAGAGGGACAGAGAAAGGAAGAGTTCAGGTAAGGGGTAAAACTTAATTTGGAATCATCAGTAATTCCTGCTGATGCGGCATGGCAGATGCTTCCATGAAGTAGGAGATTATTAACTATTCAAAATTTCACTATTCTTTTCTTTTGTAACTCTTACAAGAGTTACAAAATCTCAATGGAGATTTCTTCCTATTTCCATTGTCAGCTGTCTTAACCACAGTCATGGTTTTATATTTTAATGAATGATTTTAGTGGTTATGCAGTTACAATTGAACAAAAAGTTCTCAGTTTCTTTACTGATGTTTTTTCTTCATTTTCTTCTGGCTATTGTTCTGGAAAAGTAGTACTTTATTTACTGCTCTGGGGTGGGATGTTTCTACATAACACTTCCCTTCTGTTCTAGCATCCACAGTTTCAAGTTACTTTTGTTCAAAGGAGCAGCAACAGGCAAGATTCAGAAGATTCAGAAGCAGTAAGACAGAGTCATTTTTCAATATATTATAAAGAAAAAATAAAAGTATGCAGTCAAAATTAGGATTAAAAATCAGAAAGAATTATGTTATAGCATGGTATTTATAGGCATGCAATTTTCTTGCACACATGCTATGGAGTACTCCTTCCAACAGAACTGACAAAGAGAAAGCAAATCTTAATTAGCTATAATACAGCCAAGTCAGGAATCAATGAAATATTGACTGTCCAAAATGAAAACTTACGTATTGATGGCTCTTTGTTTTCATTACAAACTCTTTACACACAGGGCAGCCATTAGAGTCATCTTTTTTATCATACAGTAACTTTGCAGCTGCAGGTGCCCAGGGTTGTCTTGCCAGAGAGCAGGAAAATCACAATCCTGAGAAAACATATATCAGGCAACCTGACAAGCATGACCCTGACTTAAAAAAATATTTTGAGATATATTTCTTTCATTGAACTGTTTTTCTTATTTGTTTGTTGGGTTTGTTTTGTTTTTTTTTTTTAAAAAGCACAAATTCATTTGTAAGGAAAATAGAATTTCT
This sequence comes from Bucco capensis, assembly GCA_013396975.1. Lineage (NCBI taxonomy): Eukaryota > Metazoa > Chordata > Aves > Piciformes > Bucconidae > Bucco > Bucco capensis. The sequence continues at coordinate 192,967 of VWZO01014004.1, forward strand.
TACATAATTACATGATTCCAACAGGTAGATCTTTATGAAGACCACCTCCTGTAATAGCATATATGATTAAAAAACTAGGAGAGGGTGAAACATTGGGTAACATCTGGTTGGACTATGCTGTATTGTGGGTGGGATTTATCAACATTCATGCTCTGCTGATGCAACTGCTTGTGTTGAAAGCTAGAACAAGCAGCAGGATGCATTGCTTTTCCTAGCCAGGATCGTTGTCTGGGATGTGGATTTTCTATGGGAAATGAATATTAATGTTTAGGCCAAGATCACCATGTACATGAAAAATATAGGACTGCTGGTTTTACACAAATAAAAGTATCTACACTGAGAAAATACTCCATGTTTCTTTCAAATGAGAAGCTGAGCAGCCAGACCTCAAACACTACTGGAGTTCAGTACACACAGGCAATAAATGAATCCTGCTCTACAGGAAATAGGCTATTGCTAACTTATAACACCTTAGTCCTGCTTTTAGAGCTTCTGCTTGGAGATCTGTAGCTTCCTTTAACTTTTGATGAATAGGCCCATCAGAAGCTTGCTTTTGTGCAAACTAGAAAGTCTCCCTCCAGAGCATGAAGGAATTGGTATGTATGAGCTTCCACAGGACTTAGTGCAGGGCACTTGCATCATCATAAACTATAAGAAATATAACCTCCTTCCTCCCTGTGAAAACTCTCATTGAAAGTTAGTCTCTATTTGCCTTCAGCTGCACTGCAAAAACCTCTCTTCATGTGCTGTTGTTTTAGGGAAAGATGATGAGTTTGAAGTTCTGTAGAAAATCTGATAAGATTTCTTTTCTTCTGGTATGCTTTCCCAGTCAGCCCTTTAACCTGCTAGGCACAGTTTCTAGTCCATCTTTTTACTTCATTTGCACCCAAGCAAATAGAAAAAAATAGGTGATCAAACATAGATCTTCTTTTCTCCTGCACTAGATATAGTATTAGGTGGTACTATGGAGACAAAAAATGTGCTCTAATTACACAGTATCACAGAATAGATTAGGGATTGGAAGGGACCTAGAAAGATCATTTAGTCCAACCCC
>VWZO01014004.1:201698-252412 GCA_013396975.1 Bucco capensis
TATGTTAAGGGTGAGTGTCAGGAGGAGGGAGCCAGGCTCTTCTCAATGTCATCCAATGTTAGGACGAGAGGGAATGGGAGTAAGTTGGATCACAGGAGGTTTAGTATTAATATGAGGAAAAACTTCTTTACAGTAAGGGTGGCAGAGCACTGGAACAGGCTGCCCAGGAGGGCTGTGGAGTCTCCTTCTCTGGAGACATTCAAGAGCCGCCTGGACACATTCCTGTGTAACTTCGTCTAGGTGATCCTTCTGTGGCAGGGGAGTTGGACTAGATGATCTTTCTAGGTACCTTCCAACCCCTAACGTTCTACAATTCTATTATTCTATCCTTAAAGACTCTCATAACCTACAAAAATTTGCAGGTTGAGGACTTTTCTTGGGTTGATACCTTTGTAACTCAACTGACTAAGAAGAGAACACAGACAATGAAGGATTCTGTAGTATCTATACAAATAATATGGAGAATTCTATTTCCCCAGCTTCACTGCACTGCAGCAGGCTCCAGCAAACTGCTTGACTTCTCTGGGTATGGGTGTCCTTTGCTGTGGCTCTGTGAGAATTGCATGACGCTTGTCAAAGGTTAGGGCTGGGCTGACCACTAATCCAGTGACAGATGCTTGTCTGTTATCCCCTCTTTTCCCCCACCCTGGGAATGGAAAGGGAATAAGACTTGTGGATTGGAAAAGAAAAGTAAAATTGCTTTAATGTAAATAATAACAATAAAATGATATATATACAAACATATACAAATACATACAACACCAGTAGAGAACCCAAACCCATTTTGATGGCACCTATGTTACTATCACCACTGATACTGTGGCTGAAGGACTCAGCTGCAGACAGGAATCCAGACTCAGAAGGCTGGATCCTGGAACAGGATTTGGGAGCACTTGGATCGAGACCAAAGGTAGAACAGATTCCTCCTCAGATGCCAGCCACTGAAGAAGAAAAAGGGCAGAAGAAGGAGTTGACCCTCAGCTTTATACTGAATATGATGCATATGGAATGGAATACCTACTTGATCACTTTAGGGTCACCTGTCCCATCTGCTCCTCCTTGAAGGAGCAGCCTTTTACTCTGCACACACCATCATGGTACACAAGATTTAGCAGTGACCTTGGTTTTCATACCTATCCTTTGTACTAACTCTAAACATTAGGTCTTATCACTACTAGAGGCAGACACTGTGTGTGAAAACCTGCTGTTAATTTCAGAAAATGAAGTTACTTAGCAGAGCTTTAGCTGAAAGTAAAATTGCTGAACAGAATAAGTTCTGTTCTAACCCAAACCAGGACAATGCTACAGACCCAAAACTGAAGAAATGCTTTGGTTGGGACAATGAAAGTGCCCTAAGCAAACATTCAGTTTTAAAGACCAGCAACCACAGAGCTCAGATCAAAGAGACCAAGCTTGAAAAGCCTGTCCTTTAAAGTTTGCCAGCAGCCAGTCATGGGCAAGCAAAGAGCTGCACATTCCTATACAATGTGTATACCTCTGCCTGGGCCAACTTAATAGCAGCTGGGAACAGCTTAGACTGGGCAGAGCTTACTGGGGTTTTATTCTGAGAACAAGGGTGTATTAGCTACTGCAAACCTTGCCTGAATGTAGCTAGATACTTGCTGCATTCAGGCTTGCTCTGTGATACAGTTTAAGAGCTAGTTTGAATATATTCATCCTGAAATGTATTAGAGACACAGGACAGCTAACCAAGACGGGAGCTGCTTTTGCTGTGAGTGTTGTACCTTGAACCCATTAACTTTGGTAACTTGCATGCACAGTAGTTTCCTCTGGTAGCACCCTCAGTGTGAAGTCCTTGATAATCACACTGATTTGACATGATAATGTGTGGCTGTGGAGGGCACTCAAAATAAGGAAAAATGTTGTATCTGGGAGGTTCAGGTTTAGCAACTAAGAACTTGTGCAACTTATTCTTATGAAGCACCTATGCCTGTTTCCCAGGAGCATGGAGGCTGGGAACGTCAGTGAGGAGATCTGGAGTCTACATGTCAAAGGTCAGTTCATCAGAATGTCCTATGGTTATCTGTAATTTTCTTTTTTTTTTTGCTGATTGTCATTCTAATTTTTACTGCAAAATCTGTTTTGTGTGGTGACAGCCTTCAAGCTCTATGCAAGCTAACCTGAGCTTTGGCGAGGAACAGCAATCCTCATCTACTCTCCTGAGGAGGGGCTGGTGACAATCAGTACAAAACATAGAAACACAAGGAAAGAAGTGACTACTACTCAGACTTCTTTGTCTTTTGGTCTTTCCTGGCCTGACAGAAGATTGTTTTTACTTCTTCTTTCTTATCAACTTAGCAAACACAGATGAACAATGTTCAAATGCCTGTAAAGAAGATCAAATCTCCCATTCTCATCTATGACACTTTCAAAACCTCCTGATCCCCAAGACCTACTCTGTCCCTCTAAGTGCAGGCATCAGAAACAGCACCACTGCACTGGTCTCTGTTGCGCAGCTTTCAGAACTTCTTTCTAATGAAAAGAACCCTTTTAAACATAAACCCACGTGCACGTGGGGAGACTTACATGGGATTCTACGAAACCACAGAGAGCAATCAACACCTTCGTCAGGGTCAGCAGCCAGGAACCGCCTCCGAGCACCCGGTGTGACCCTGAACGGCCTGCTCTGCAAGCCACCAGCTACGCTGGGCTGCAGTCAGTACGAAGGAGACCACAGTCTGGCACCTAAAAGCAGTTCCCCAACAACAGTTGCGCAGCCAAGCCAGGACGGAAACTGACCGGTGCTCACCGCACACCTGGGTTTACTCCAGCCGTCTTTCCCTTCGCCGCAGCGAGACTCGCAGCTTCTCCACTGTTCTGCCTTCCCGGCAGCGCTAGACCCGCGCCAGAGGCTGGAGGAGGCCGGCGGCGAAGTGCGGGCCAGCAGCGCCCCCGTGCGCCTTCCCCACGGCGGCGCGGGCTGCGGCCCGGCGTCGCCCCACTGCTGCCGCCCGCGGAGGCCTGCCCGCAGTTTCCTGCCACCATTGCGGACAGAGACCGTGGCGGCCCGTGAGGATCTGGCCGCGGCCGAGCGCACCCCGCTCTGGGGTCGTGCCCCTCGGCACCGTCCTGGCCCCAGCAGGAGGGCGGTATCGGGGCTTCTCCCTCGGCCGGCCCCTCCTCGGATAGGGGGTTTGCTTTATTTCAGGAGGATCTGCTAACAGAGGTGCACACAGACCAGGTGTGGTGGGTCACCTGTGGGACACAGAGGGCTTTCAGTCACGGGCCGAGCTCTGGAGACAGTGGGTTCATTGCCCAGGAATCACTGCTCCATCTGCCCCATACCCCACTACTGCTCTGCCTGTTTCACAGCACCTCAAGCTGAAAGGCAGCTCTTGAAAGCATCTCCTGCCAAAGGGGAAACAAACCCGTCACTGGTTCCCTGCCACAGGAGCCCAAGGGGTGACACAGCACTGCAGTGTGCCAAGCTTTTGTTGTCTTTGTTCTGGCACCCATTAAGACAAGTATGGCTGGACTAAGCTTGGAGCAAGTAGCTTTGGCCTACAAGTACAAAGAAGTTTGTTCCCAAGGTAATACCTGTGATAGTCTGAATGACAAAAACAAAATGGAGGAGACTTAGTTACATATTTGAGAAAGCTGTAATTTCACTGTTTGTCCCCTTCCAAGGGGAGCTAAGTCTAGCTTTAGTTAACCACTAATCATAGAATCATAGAATGGTCAGTCTGTAAGGGACCCTAGAGATCATCTAGTTCCAACCCCCCTGCCATGGTCAGGGATGCCACACACTAGACCAGGTTGCTCAGGGTCACATCCAGCCTGGCCTTGAACACTGCCAGGGATGATGCATCCACAGCCTCTCTGGGCAACCTGTTCTGGTGCCTAACCACCCTCTAGGTAAAGAACTTCCTTTTAATCTCCAATCTAAATCTCCCCTGCTTAAGCTTATAACCATTCCCCCTTGCCCTACTATAATCTGACTGGCTGAAAAGTCTCTCCCCTTCTGTTTTATAATCCCCCTTTAGGTACTGAAAGATAGTTATAAGATCCCCTTGAAGCCTTCTCTTTTCCAGGCTGAACAACCCCAACTCTCTCAGCCTGTCCTCATAGTGGAGGTTCTCTAGACCTTTAATCATCTTTGTGGCCCTGCTCTGGACTTGTTCCAAAAGGCCTATATCCTTTTTATGCTGAGGACCCCAGAACTGGATGCAGTACTCCAGATGGGGTCTCACGAGGGCAGAGTAGAGAGCCAGAATTACCTCCCTAGACCAGCTGGTCATGACTCTCTTGATGCAGCCCAGGATGCAGTTGGCTTTCTGGGCTGCGAGTATACATTGCTGGCTCATATCCAGTTTTTCATCTAATAGTGACAGCAAAGCCTGGCCTGAAAACACTTGAAAGACAGGGTTTTCAAAAGTACTTCAAGTCAGCTGGGAACAGGCAATGGCATGTGTGTCCTCAGCCACTTTGACGTTTCTGGAAAGTCCAAGGCAAGGTTGTGGTGTTTTACCTGTCCTTGCAATTTTTAGCGTGACACTTGATTTATCTCCATCAGCAAGAATGTGCCACAACTTTAGGAACTGTTTCTGTTGGAGATATTTTCCCTTTGTTGCACTGTCAAATCAGTGACAGTAAAAGTTCACCTTTAAAAGTAATCACAACAATGCTGAGATAAAAATCACACCACAAAACCCAAGTACCATGACAGTATGTGGCTCTTTCAGTCCTAACTCCTCTAAGGCAGCTGACCAGATAACCACATAACAGGAGTTCCTACTCTAGTACAAGCTTTGAAACAGCTAGGGTGTGAAAATTTTACAGCATGTGTTTAATTCATCGCCGTCACATCCAAAAGATAAAGAAATTCAAATCCAAAGCAGAATATCTTTCATGGTTACCCAGCTCATCAACATGTATCTGTCATGCATGGCTCTACAAGTGGCAAGACAATGACAGTGTGGGTCCCCAGGCTTGCACTTCATTCAGGTTTTGCATATTTGCTATCCATTCCAGAAGACCTTCCTTCTGAACCTAGATATAAGCCGTGCTGGTGATGAAGTCTCACTCAGCAGATGTTGGCCATAGGGGAACTGCAATGGCTTCAGAAGGCATCCTTCTCCCTCCGGAGCACTGACCATGAACCTAGGGCACTTACAATCCTGGTATTCTCCTAAATCCCTCATGTACGCCCTGGCATATGTCACTGAAAGATACCTACTACTCACACTCCTCTTCCCAGTAGACCTTGAAGGGCAGGAACATGGTTGTCGTCTTTGTTGTTTGTTATTCGGATAGTAAACCTTCCACAGCCATCCCATAGGTCTGCAGTCCACACCACCAGCACATGAACATGACCTTCAGTGGACCATTCCTATCCATACTCTGTGTCCTGGAGAAGTGGGTAGGTACCTTTTCAGGTAACTATATTGCAGCTAGCACAGGGGCTGGATACACAGAAGTGTAACAGTTCCTGAGAACAGATGGAGACAGTCTTTTGCCTAGATGGCTCTCAGTGCCTTGAACCACCCAGTCCAAAACACTACTTACAGGATCTGAAGTGGCACTTAGAATTATAGAATGGTTTGAATTGGAAGGGACATTTAAAGGCCACCTAGTGGTGTCCCTCCCCATCTCTACCAATAAGGAGGGACATCTTCAACAAGATCAGGTTGCTCAGAACCCTGTCCTGGAGAGTTTCTAGGTATGGGACATCTACAGTCTCTTTGGACAACCTTTTTACACTGATTGAGTTTATCACCTAGCACCTGTTGACTGCATTTAAAGGCCAATGCCCTTGCTTGGGTTAGCCTCCATTGGCATGCTGATGGAGAGAATATTGCAGCATGCTCCCTGGGCCTGTGGGAGAGATCAGTCCAATATATCAGCAAAGGAGGCACGTAGAACAAATGAGGGAGCACATGAGCTGCATTTCAGGCTGAAATCTACTTCCTGAATGACTGCAGCTTGTTTACATACCTAACACATGGGAAGTGGGATTTAAAGCCATCACAGAACCTTAAAAATAGCACAGTGAAAGTCATTGTTCCCCTTCTCAGTAATGAGGACAGGAAAAAAACATGCATGAGTGTGAAGGCTTTCTGCTCCAGCCCTGAGGGAATGACCCAGTGTCATGAGAATATAGGCCAGGTATTGAAGCAAAGAATGAGAAGCAGCAGGAGACAACAGAATATAATTTATGTGGATAGACTGTAGCAGCCTCTGCAGGAAGAATCACAAAGCATTCTGAGAGAATATTTTATATTGCTGTGGGCAACTGCTCATCATCCCCAAGCAGAGGTGGAAAACTGTTGCTAAGACAGAACAATCTGCTCCAATATCAATACCACCTTTCTTTCAAGGCAAATGGGGCAGAAGCATTTTGCTAGCACAAACATCATTTAAGATGATAACAGTGAGTAAAAATACACTTTGTGCATCAAAGGGAAAATTCTTGTTGTGAATTAGTCTCCTTAGGGAACCAGAAGAAGTGGTGTTTTCCAAGCCATTTGGAGTTAGAGGGAGAAGCATTGAAGATTGCATGGTAGAGAACACTGTTTATAGACCAATGGATGAGCAGGCTTATTTCTCTTTGGAATTGAGTGTATTACTGAATGCATTTTTAAAGGCATAATGATGCTCATAAGGATTTTCTAGGTTGTTAGTAGTCAGTGATGGCAAGTTGAAAGCAAGATGATATGAGAAAAAGGAGTTTATCTCTGTAGGGTAGTGCTGGGTGTAGAACATGAAGAAAGAATGGGGCCTTGGGGACAAAGAAGCCATGGTCCAGAAAGGAGTTACGGCACATGCTGAAGGGCATCTTCAGGTTTTGGAGAAGTGTCCCCCTGACTGGGGGACAGTCAGGTTAGAGGAGGAAAGAAGTCAGCTCTGAGAGGCATATGTGGATGAGAGAGTAAAAACCAAGACAAAGAGAAGATAAATGAGTGAGGATGGAAAGAGGAAACACGTGTTTGTGAGCAAAAATAGTCGCAGTTATAGGAAGCGTGTTGTGGAAACGGGTTGCTTGTCCCAGGTGGTTAACTGTAACCAACCGTAGTATTTGCAAGAAACATTTCCAAATTGCAGTCACAATGTCTTTGTAAAGTAGGTAAGCATTGGCAGAGGAGGGAGGCAAAGACAGAAAGATTGAAAAGCAATGGAGGAGTCTCTGTTGGTGTGGGACTAGAAGGTGAGCATCCCCGCCGCTCGGCCCTGAGCTAGACTTTGTGTCTCTCTGCTTTTGAACATACACTGCGAGTGCCCCAGGCTCTGCTGGCTCATCATCAAATACACCCAACCACTGAAAAAAATCACTGTCTAGCTCAAACTTCAGAGTACTGAAAAATGTAACCCAAAGTGAATCCTGGGCTGGACCCTTTTGAAAGAAAATGAGGAGTGTGTTCCAGCAATCCCAAGTGCCAGGACACAGAAAAGGAGAAGAGGTAGTTCTGGACTCGAGGCTACAATAACAGGAGAAAGAGAGGACAAATGCTAACTGTGCACGGGACACTGGATCTTGCTCCAGTTATTGTAGTGAGATCAATGGCAATCAAGCTATGCTGGTAGCTATTCTTAATCCAGGAGGGAAATAGAGGTGTATTAATCATCTCTGCATTGGCATAACTGATAAGGCCACAGAGAGGGAGAGCAGGAGTAAGTTGCTCCAAAATAAGGTTAAAAAAATCCCAAACCAACAAAACATATTTATTGAAATTACTTTCCTAGCAAAACTTTTAAGAAAGACAACGCATGTGAATCCTAACAATATTGATTTGTTTTAAAGCTTGTTTTCATAAAAAATAGCTAAAACTTTGCTCAAAGAGGTACATTTCCCTACACCTTTATTGGCTTTCCCAGCCAGTAGTAGGCTTTGTAGGAACTCAATCCTTTGTGTGTTGTCAGGACCCTCTCCCAAAGCTGTAGGTGGGAGTACTTAACACATTATTCTCTACCTTCTTTAATTCTGTAGCACCAGTAACTCTTTGTACTACAGGCCTTTGTGGCTGCTTGTCTTATGCTTAGTTGGTGGACAATAAAGGTCCTGTCCTAGGAGAAGGCTGCTCTGTTGTTTCAGCACTTCCCTTAATTTGTTATGGGGGTTGGGAAAGATGGTTCTTCCTGCAACCTCAGTCTATCCCAGTGTGGGTTATAACTTCATAGGTAAATCTCAGGAGTCAGATGCATCTTTTTCAGCTTTATCATTGCTCGAGCCTCCACATATTACTCTTGAGCTTCAGAATTAACAGTATACTGCAGAAAGATTCTCTAGAGATACTTAAGTTTGGCTTAAGTTTGAGCTGAAAGTTTAGATCAAATCCTGACTTGACTGAAGCTTAGCTCTGATTTTAACTTAATAAAAGGCAAAGATTTGCACAGCTTTGCAAGGATTTGAAGAGAATAAACATTTCTGCCATTGCCCATGTGAACAGATCTTTAGCAGTAGTAGTGGAAGAAATTAAATCACTTTTTGAGAAAGAGTAAACCCACATGTAAAGATGTATTAACACAGTACAAAATAGGATCGAATCTGTAACCCAGTCCTGTTATTCACAAATTATTTGGTACCATTGCATGACCATTACAAGGACTTAAATCCACAAGTGTCCATCAGGCACCATTACTAGTCCTTCGTGTCTCCTCTTTGCACAATCAGAAACGCTAATTGCATCTAATATATTAAACATCATTTAGAAGCTGCTTTTCCAGAATGCTATCTGCACCAAAGTTAGTATTATAGGAACAGATAAACAGCTAGTTCTAAATAATTGAAGAAGAAGTTATCCCAAAGGATCCTAAAACATTCTCAGTATACAGATGGATAGCAGGCCAGAATAGAGTGTGCTGCACAAAAGCAGAGAGAGAAAAAGAGAGGAACTTTTGACCCTAAAGCCCAAGGGCATTGGATCAGGTCTTCTCCTCTCACAGAGCTGCATGAAATTTCCCATGTCTGTGCAGAGCAAAACTGACCTCCTGGCTGGAGGTCTTATGTCAGAGTGAGTCTTCAGGAATTCACGGGGCTGGGAGGATCCTTCTGCAATTTGGATATGCTCTTCCAATGAATTCCAAGACAAGAACACACAAGTGACTCCTACCCTACTAACAAATGATTTCACACAGAGCGAGACCATCAGTTACATCAGATCAGCTGAAACGGGTAGGGAGAATCCAGGTTACCAGTGCAAATGTGCATGTGTTCTAAGTTAACTTATGCTGACCACTGGCCATCAGCAGTAAGTGTACTGTAGATGACTGTAGCCCTTACCATGATAGATTTAACCAGAAACAGGCTTTGCAGAAGTAAACATCAAACATAATGTCAGAAAAGCTTTCATCTTCCTGCTATGACAGTATGTCGTGAGCTAGGGAAAAAAAGCAGCAAACTCCACAGGTGTGGGCGACAGCTAACGCTGACATAGCTATAACGTAGTCAGGGGTTAAATGAAAAAGTCCTTCTGATTATCATATAATTTCCCCCACTGCCCACAAACCACTTCCTTTCCTACCCATGAATTCTTCCCCATCTTCACGGCAGACAGAAAGCTGGTGTTTCTGTGTCAGGCAAGCATGAAATCGGTTGCTGTGACCTTCTGTGTCCTCTGCTTTCAGTATGGTGCCCTGTATGGTGAGTAGCATTTTGGATTACTCTCTTTGCAGTAGATGTCTCTATGAAATATAACTCACTCAATAACAGGAAACATTAAATGAGGCATAATAGCAAGGAGTTAGAGGAATACAGGCAATTAAGGGAAACAGCTGCAAAAAGACCACTCTCAACTTCAATACCACTAGAGTTGATGGGAAGAGAATTTCTGCCAGCGCTGGGCATTTGCTCTGAAACAAAAAAGTGTGAGTTTTCATTGTTTATATTCTTCAGCTCATCTGCTCATTGTTACCCTCTAGCTGTTCAGATTGTAGTGTTCTATCCAGCTTCCTTTGCTGGACATAAAGTCCTATAGCAGCATGACAGTGAATGGTTTAATAAAAAGAAGACATGTTACTGATACTAAATTTTATCTAGATTGGCCAGGGAATATTTATACTATGAAAAATGTATATAGCTTGGAAGAGTGGATGAGATTGTTTTGGTGCATGCTTGAAACACAGACTGACTTAAAAGGGAGCATTGCATTCCTAATGCTGTGTTTGAGAAAGCACAGTGACAGCACTGATCTCAATCCAGCCATAAATAAACATGGATGTAGTATTTTATGAGATTCAGTGTTTTGTCACAGCTATGCAAAGTAAAATACCATAGCTAACATTTATCTGTAGCCCACATATTACCAGACCAGGATGGAAATACAGATAATATCCAATTAAGAAGAGTCTTGTTTTTCATGAATACACTGTCCAAGGATTTGGTATGATGTGTCATACAAGACCTGAGATTTAGTGTGCAGTTACTAAGCATCATCTAAGTATGTTCCTTTGAAGGTCATGCCAAAGGCTATTGAATATGTTTCCTTCTGAAATTATAGTGATAGAGGATAGGTTTCAAGTCCTCCTGTAGAATTTAAGTACTTCTGAGTACAGATTTTAAGCTTTCATTTAAATAAAATCCAACTTTCAGCTCTTTAGGCAGTAAAGATACCCTTCTGAAGGTTAACTAATACAGTGGTAGTACACTGAGTTTTCAGATAGGTTGAAAAGATGGGTGAAATCACAGGGAAGGAGGGTTGTGATTAGTATCTCTAAAGGACTGGAGCTGCTCTTTTTCTCCTTGAAAAAGTCATTCTTAAGTCTACTGACAAAAAATCCTATCAATTTTGTTAAATATTTTTCATCTAGTCAATTAATCAGAGATACTTTACCAGCATGCTTATACACGTGCCTGGAACTATCTAAAAGACCATTCCTTGTGGGAAGAAATAGGGTACAATTCTAAGGGTGCAAAAATAATTGTTCTATCTGATACTAGCATTTCTATCTTCTTCCTCCCTGCCTTCAAATATGAAGGATAGGATTTGGGCAGGGGGCTGGGAGGAGGAAATGGCAGGAGAAAGAGACTGCCTGTAACAAGAAACAGTATCTCTCAGTTTTTTTACCTTATAGTCCTTTCAGCACAAGGAGTACTATTATCATTCTTACCAAAAAGAAAAGGGCTCTAAAAGATCAGCTTGATGTAAGACACATTAGCATGATACTCTTAGTTAAAGAACAATCTAGTACTCCAGAGAATGTTGCCAAGCAGCAGGGCAAGTTTTGAGGAGTGAAAGCAGAGTAACTTCTGAGATTTGTGGGGTTTTTGTTTGTTGGTTTTGGGTTTTTTTTTCCAACTTAGTGATTAGCACATTCTGCTTGTGATCTATGGATACTTTTTTCGATGTAAATAGGTCACAGAAGGTGATATATGTGTGGATGTGTGTTATGATTTGATAATCCAATTGTGATAAAGAAATTGTAAGAGCATGGACTTTCCCTTGTGCCTATGGAGAAACATAGACAATGGGATTTTGGAGTACAGAGCTGCAGGATTCCATAGCACTTGAGGCCTTTTCTATGAAACATTTTACATGAGCTTTTAAACACCAAAATTTGCAAAGCGTTGCCACTGTTCACCCACAGTTCTCCTGTTGTCAATACAGGAGGAAATCTTGGTCATTTCTTAGAAAGGTGTCTGAAATATTAACAATGGCTTCTGTTAGTGGTATATTTTATAAGACTTTTCATATGTTATACCACAGAAATAAATCAGATTATAGATGGCTTCCTAGGGTAATTATGGCCATTACTTGTTTTATCCAGAAACACTACTTTCCTGTCATAATCTTTGATTCTTGAAAGACAAAAACGTTCATTTTTGGCCAAAATATTTGTCTTGACACCCTGCTTCACATCAGATGAGCCAGGAACAACTCTACACAACTCCACCGTGTGAAACTGCTATGAATCCAATGAAAGATTTGTCTCCTCTTGTCTCAAAAACTTCATATGCAATTGAACTAGCTCTTCTATGCAAAATACCAAAACGGAATCTTACAGCCAAATCCAAGCATTTTTACTACTAAAACAGTGAGATTCTTCTTTCTTCTGCTCATTTTCAACAATACTGTGATGTAGTCTTTTATTCACATATTTTTGAGGTAGTACTAGGGAGGTTTAGTGAGTGAATTACAATGAGTGAATAACATTGAGAGCAATGTTATTAGAGGTTTGAACCCCAACTTCCTATGTCCCATCTCACTAAATGTACATTTATTCTAATTGTAGCTTGGCAAATGACATCACAAATGCATCTGGCCATTAACCACAGAATGCTACAATTCCATAAGATTGCCCTAGGAATGAAACAGTACAAATGGGCACAGGAGAATTGCAATCAGGCACAGGGAGAGGGGAATAACCTACCTTTTAGTATGCAATAAGAGAATTCACATTAGGAGCTGATGCAGAGTATCTAGTTAGTTAGAAATTCATATTGGATCTCACCGCTTGTGGTTATTCACAAAGACCATTTTGTGTTTTAATCTCAGGCACTGTTAATCTCATTTTAAAATGTGCTCCCTTTATACTATGCTAAGCACATTCTTCTATATGGTCACTTGTTTCAGAGGAATACTAATTGCATCACATTTACCAAAACAATTATTCAGAGAAATACATTACTGAGACTTTCTTGAAAATAAGCAGTTAAGGCTTCTGGGCATGAAAGGACAGAAAATGATCTTTCAGCTTGCCACAAGGTCACATGAACTACATGCTTAACAACATATCTTTGCCCTTTCCCATTAAAAACAAAGATTAAAACTATGATCACTAATAAACATTTTAAACCAGCCAGTATTGAAAGGGCAGTTTCATTAGCTAACAGCAAAACCGAGCTATTCTCAGAGGCAAACAGAGAAATGAAATTCAAAGCTGATGGTTTGATGCTCAGAGTTGGGTAGCCCCATGCTCCTCAGAGGAATGAAATTCAAAGCTGATGGTTTGATGCTCAGAGTTGGGTAGCCCCATGCTCCTCTTGGGCGCTGGGGAAGCACAGCACCACTTGGCTCTGTAGCTGCCCTGACAGATTCAGCATCTGTCTCTCCTCTCAGATGATCAGTGACTAATGTAGAGGTTTCAGATTACAGGTGGATGCTTCTCAAAAGTATCAGGTCAGCTTACATATACACCATGCTCCCTAGCTTCTGCTATACCAATACACTTGTGGGTTGTTTCCCTCCCCCCATCCCTAAATGATTTTCCTGCTTTTGGGCCTAATTTTAAAGGCATATGTTACCAAGTTACAGGCCATCAAATTACAGAGCATTTTAAAAGACCTATATTACAAATGCTGTTCTCAGAGCAGATGTTTTCTTTTACTATGCAATATGCAAGTCATCCAGGACTTTCTTATTTGACCTTTGCTTTCAACTTTTCAGCCTATATACCGTTATGAGGACTTGCACTTTCTGTGTCTGTGCCTTCAGTGTATCTAGAGCTCTATTTCACTGTGGATTGGCGAGCTCTGTGTTTTATCTGTCTTATCTTCACACCAGTGGTACAAGATGCCAAGTACCTTGTCTGTTATCACATACTTAAGTAATAGTCCTGAGAGAACTGTTGCTGAATTATATAAGGGTGCTTGCTGCACACAGTAAACCAGGAAGTAAGTGATAACTGGAAAGAAGGCAAATGAATCAAAAAGGGATAACTGTTTCTGTTGGATTCCAAATGAGCATTGCAAATCGTCTTTCAGAAGTCCATTAGCTTGTGTCATATTGCAAATAGTTTGAACAAGTATCATTCATTGTAATGCCCTTGCTAATGGTAGTAACTGGGGAGCGAGAACTCAAAGAAGGAAAATGCATGGACTCTAAAAGATTGCCTCCGTCCAGAAAGAGTTGAGGGCATACAAAGGTATTCACATGAGAATAATCTGTTCCTGTGCATATGCAGGGTGAATGTCAAAGATAGCAGGTACCTTGGAAAAAAGACTATTTATACTGTATAATCAATTCAATGGCTGGCACAGCTGGAGATGTACTACTCTGTATGGATCTAGTCTACCCTGTAGCAGCAACAAACAAGAATTGGATAGTCCATCAAATTATTTCCCCTGTATTTCTTAGCATCATAAAATCATGACATAAAGCAGCTTCTGAAGAACTTATTCAGGCTATGAGAAAACAAGAAATGCAGATACATTTTTTCTATTGGTCTGTGTACCTGTCTGTACCTTAAATTTTAGAGCACTGTAAAAAAAAGAAAATCCAAATGAAACAGTATCAGGCCGTGGTATACTATCAGCACTGATGTAGAAATCATTTCCAAGTGGTAGATGTCAACAATCCAGCCAGGAAATTCTGCTCTTGTTTTTGCCATAGTGGGTAGTGATCGAGGCAGTGGCTTAAAAAACAAATCCAGAACAATTACTAAAACTGTGCCTGTAATGGCAGTAATGGGCAGAAATGGAGGCTGTCTATGCAGGATGGACTGAATACCATTTGATAACCAGGAAGAGAAAAATTTGTTATTGAAAAAGGAACAAAACTGTATGCAATGCTTGAGTATTTTCTTATTCTATGTATTGGAGAATCTTCCAGATACTCATTCTGGGTGTGCAATAGGAAGAAGTTTTGATGTAGTGTTGAACAACGGGGGAAAGAGAATGAATGTAGTCTGAAATAAGTACTTTGGTCTGGAAACAAATAAAAATGCTGACTCATTCTAGACTTCGGATTCATAAGAAATCAAAAGTATGCTCTTTTACTTGGTGACCCTCTGTATTTAGGCAAAAATATTACCATCTCATCAGATTCTATTTATGAAGTACATCTATTATTTTGCAGAGGTGTTTTAAGAATTTGTAAATGTTATATGTATGATCAATATTCATTCTTGCTCAATGCATTTTCTTTCCACTTTCATTTTTATATTTTCTCCTTTTATCACTTCATGTGATTTCACAGTGTAGCACAGACAGGATAAGCTAGGTTAATGACACAAATTAGAAAGTACCTTCAACATCTTAACAATACATGGCTCAGCCCCTGTTCCTACATCTCCCTTCTTGAATTTTAAACAGGAAATCATTTTGTATTTTTCAGGAGTTGATAGCTGCTCATCAAGACCATGCAAAAATATAGGTAAGACACATTTATATAATTTGGTTTATATTGCTAGTGCCCCTGAAAGAAAAAAGAAGTCTTTTAAAAATTTTTAATAGTACATTTTAAGATATTTTTGTCTGAGGGAATGCCCCATGCTATTGGTTGCTGACTTTACAAAGTCAAACTGTGAGCTACCAGGAGGTCCTTGGTCAGTTTACTTTCTTTCTCTTCTCCAAAAAATTTGCAAAATGCAAGTTACACAACATCTAAGAGTTTTTCCATACAGTTTTGGGGAAGAACTGTGATTTTTATATTGCATGTGGGTGCATGCATGTACTGATGTTCATCCTCTACTTCTCCTATTATGTTAGTGATAAAGGTGCTGTAGCCATCTAAGTAATTAGGTTTAAACTTTATGTCATACCTCAAACCACTATCTACTCTAGAATGGAAAGATAGGTTTTGTGGCTATGGCACTTATGTAGGAGTCCTGGGTTCATATCCCATTTTAAGTTTTCAGCAATGTCATCAAACTGGCTGGACATCTGAGCCCAGAGAGTGGTGGTGAATGAAGCTAAATCTGGTTGGCAGCTGGTCACAAGTGATGTTCCCCAGGGTTTAGTTTTGGGGACAGTCCTGTTTAATATCTTTATCAATGATCTGGATGAGAGGATTGAGTGAACCCTCAGTAAGTTTGCAGATGATGCAAATTTGGACAGGAGTGTTGATCAGCTTGAGGGTAAGGAGGCTCTGCAGAGGGATATGGACAGGCTGGATTGATGGGCCAAGGCCAAGGGGATGAGGTTCAACAAGGCCAAGGTCCTGTACTTGGCTCACAACGCCATGCAATGTTACAAGCTTGGGTAAAAGTGGCTAGAAAGCTGCTGGACAGAAAAGAACCTGGAGGTGCTGGTCAGTAGCCAGTTGAATAAGAACAAGCAGTGTGCCTAGGTGGCCAAGAAGGCCAACAGCATCCTGGCTTGTACCCAAAATAGTGGGGCCAGCATGTCTACTGTGTTCAGTTTCAGGCCCTTTGCTACAAGAAAAACATTGAGTTGATGGAGTGTGTCCAAAGAAGGGCAATGAAGCTGATGAGAGGCCTATAGAAAAAGTGTCATGAAGGAACTAGAGGGGAGATCTTCTAACTCTCTACAACTATCTGAAAGGAGGTTGTAGTGAGGTGGGAACTGGTCTCTTCTCACAAGTAACAAGTGATAGGACAAGAGGAAATGGCCTCAAGTTGTGCCAGAGGAGGTTTAGGGTATATATTAGGAAAAGTTTCTTCACTGAAAGGGTTGTCAAGCATTGTAACAGGCTGCATAGGGAAGTGGTTGAGTTACCATCCCTAGAGGTATTTAAAAGATGTGTAGATATGGTGTTGAGGGACATGATTTAGTAGTGGACTTGTTAGGTTAATGGTTGTACTTGATGATCTTAAAGGTCATTTCTAATGTAACTAGTTCTATGATTCTACTAACACTAAACTGCAGATTATGAACCTTATACCAGAGGCACTTATCATCATCTTTGTTCCACCTTGTTTCATCTATGAATAGGAAAATCAGTCTGAAGCAGTGATTATATGTCCATATAGTATTTGGTCCAAGGAGCCTTCAAACATTATCAATTAACTCACTAAAATAGTGATCTCTCCAGCCTTATATCAGCTAATAGGCTAGGTCTTATTTATTTTCTAAGTAATGCCTTGTCAGACTGGTGTGATGCACTGGTATCTTATTGTACATGCTGCTTTCCCCAGCCACGCTATTCTGAGTATCTAGATGCCTTAAGTTTCAATCACGTGGTTCACTTGCTTTGTTTAAATGAGTTTCTCAACATTTTAGGAATTCTTTTCATTGCTATGTGAGTGACTAGATTTATTGTTTTCATGTCTTCAGATCAGCCTCATGTCTCTGATTCCCAGGTCATGGTGGAATTTGAAAATGGAAACTTTGAGTTCACATTTCCCAAACCCAAAAATGTGAGTGAGTTCAGCATGACCCTCTTCAAAGGGCATGAAAAGAAGGAGATCTGTGCACTCCATTTTATCAAGGAGAAGGTTATCCCCTTAAGTAATGTCACCTACTGTCAGACAGAGCATTCAAATAGCAGCACCACTTTCATTCTTAAAAATTTGGAAAGAAAGCATATTGACATTTATACCTACTGCCTGGAGATGTTCTTACCCCCTCCTTATATAGATTGCCGGCTGAAAGAAACGTATTTGTACATCCAAGGTAAGTTTACTTCTCCCCTCACCTCAGTTTCCTGATAAGTAGATACTGGGCATAGCTATGATGCAGTGAAAAATGTGGGTAGAGTTTGCACAACTATTTCCAAGACAGCTTAAAACTACTTATAAGGGTGCTAGTAACAGTGGATTTGTCCTGTCAGATGGTTTAGCATGGCCTCTCCATATTTATTAATCTTTTTGAGCAGGTGTTGCAGGTCATGCTGAGCTTTGCATGTTGCTAGTAGTCACACAAGCTACCTAGACTACATCTTCTGGAGTACTGCGGTCCCACCTTTGCAGCAGAATTTTCCCATTGCCCATTCTGCAAGCTGCTGAGTGTAAATATTATTTCTAGCCAGAGCTAAAACTTCATTCTGAGAGATGAATTCATATGCCTAGGACAAAAGAAACAAAACCAAACAAAAAAATTAAAAAAACAAACAAACAAACAAAAACCCCACAACAAAACAAAACCAAACCCCAAAAACCCCACAACAAAACAGCTGTCAAATACCTGTGCTAGTAGTGATATATGGAACTCTAATGCCACAATGATGTGGCAACTAAACATAAGGAAAAACTTCTTTCCTTTGAGGCTGACAGAGCACCAGGCTTCCCAGAGAGGTTGTGGAGCCTCCTTCTCTTGAGACTTTCACAACCCACTTGGATGTGTTCCTGTGCAATCTGATCTAAGTGAACCTGCTGTGGCAGTGACGTTGAGCTAAATGATCCACAGAGGTCCTTTCCAACCCCTGCCATTCTGTGATTTTGTGTGATTCCATCATTCTATGAAGAAGATGTTCACCTTTCTAAACCAGGCCTTCAGCTTTAGAACATTTCTAGTGCAGAAGAGATCCACAACTGTAGTGAATTTTTGACCTTGTACTGAGAAGAGCTTGGACTAACTTCAGAAAATTCACTGTGCAGGCTTTAATTTTGAATTGCCATTCACTTAGTGGCTCTTTGCTATATTAAGCTGGAAGACTTTTTGCTTGTATCCTTTCTTGGTTGTCCATATAGTTCATCTGCAACATAGTACTGCCTGGTGTCCTTCCCTTGCTGTCTTTTCCTATCTCTCAACGTCAGGACTAAACAAAAATACAAGCTGAAACACTAAGACTGCAATTATGTGTTTGGGTCAAATTATGTCTCAGACCTCTGAGCTTAAAACAGTTTCTCAGAATATAAAGTTGGTATAGCCTTTTTTTTTGTCTGCAGTGTTTCCCAGAGCTGTCCATTCCCATTCGTATAGATAGCCAGATGCTTATACCTGTTGCCAGATGTTTCAGGCCCTATCATATTTTCTCCCAGATCTGGGCCAATTGTAATCTTGTGTCTCTCAGCTTGCCTTCCAAACATGACTGCCAAAGTCCATCCTTCTTTTGACAAGGCTACTTTTTGAATCATTTGTGGTACTCACTGAATATAAGCTTAAGCCTTGCTCAGACTGGAAATACTATCGTGCTCTCAAGCCTGGCTTGGTTTCTTTTCAACCTACACTTTCAGCCTTGTGTACCAATAGTTTCACTACTTCTCCTGGAAGACTGAAATGTTCTGCTTCCTCTTGAATACAGTTTTCCAAGGTGGCTTTTCACCTCAGGAAAATCCTTCTCCATAGCTCACTTTTGCTTTTTTAGTAATATGAAGAGAAGAGGGGGAAGAATTTGAAAAGTTAGTTATCTCTAGGGAGGGAAAAAGGCAACTTATCAGTAATAACCTTTTTTCCTCCTCATCTCCAGATAAGGAAGACTGCATTTCACTGGGACTCATGTCATGGATAATTATTGGCTTGATCATGTTTGCCATGATTTCCTGTGTCTGCTGTGTTGTAGCCTGTTGCTTAAGGAACAAGGTAAGCAAGTCTATGAGATTCTGCAGAACCCTCATCCCAAAGGTGGAGGAAACTTGATTTAATGAGATTTAAAGGGTGAGATGGGCTCATACTCAGCATGGATGTGGTTTTGACAGAGAATGAGTTGTTAATTTACCACAAGAATTCAGTCATTGATGACAGAAGCTCAGATTTAATTTTTCTAAGACAGAATTGTTTATTTATTTAGAAGCTAGGAATCAAAAGAAAGAGGAGAAATGCTGCACAGGTCAGCAAAATTATCTTGGTAAGCAATTAATCTGATTGTTTTCTTCAAGAAGGGCAAACAAATCATCAGTGGAGCAATTCCAGCTCTTTTGGAGCAAAACCACTTAAATGAAGTACCATTTGGCTCAGAAAAGAAAGGAGACCATGACGTTATCTGTTCTTTTAGACAATGTGTGTTTTTCATTTTCAGTTTGTTTTATTCCAAGTTTTATATGTGACTGCTTGTATATTCTGACTTTAATATTCCCACTAAAAATGGTCAGAGTAACTGCCCTACTTAAAGAACAAAGGTAGGAGTGGCAGAGGTTAGTGACCACAAATTAAATTCACGGCCTTTTCTCTCTGTTGGCAGAACCAGCAGTGTGAATCCAAGTCCCATGAGTACAACAGTGAATACATGCCCATGGCAGCAGTGAATGCAGCTAAAAACCCGAGAATCTGAGGTTGTATTGAGCCTAGTTTTATTTGTACCTCTACTTGTATCTGTTGCAAGGCTTTCACTGGGAGGGAAAGGGTTGCTTGCTGTTTCTCCCATTGATTCTAGGTGAGTGGGATTGTTACAGTAGCTTGTTAGTTGAGTTCATGCTGTTGTGTAGCAGGATGAGGAAGTGAAAAGCAAAGTACCTGGAAACCTTTTGAATCAGAATGGTGGACTTGTTCCTAGAAATGCAACTACTTCACATCAGCGCAAAGTAATGATCTTACATATGAGGAAGAGATGTGAAACCGTTCCTTTCAAATTCTTCAGATTATGCATGGTACTCAAAATTTCTCTGGAGAAGTGATTTGCTAGGTTTACTGAGTGTTACTGGCTGAAGGGAAATAATCTGTAGAGAAAGAGAAACTTCTTAAACCCTTACATAGTAGCTACAAGCAGCATTGGATACACAACAGAAACAGAATTTGGACTGTTCCAGATGTATTGGGGTTGCATGTAACTAATTCTCCTTTCCTATTCTAGGTATAAGTTACTTGTGGCATGGAAATTCTGACAGCAGAGGCTTCCAGCTACTTGAACGTGGACAATTGGAAACCAACATTTCTTGCCTTTCCCAGACTCCCTGTGCTCTCGTGATGGTCCTGTGCTCAGTCATGAGACACTCCTAGTAATATTCTGAGCTGTGTTTGCTCTAGCCTTGTGTATTAATTGGCACTCTGCCTGATCCACTGGCTTCTATGAGAAGTGCTAAAACTATACTAAATATGTAAGCTTTTAGTTTAAGAAAATGTAGTGAGTTTGCTTGAGAGTAGTTTCCTGTAGTGCTGTTACCAAGGGAACTTCCATTTTCTACAGTCTCCTTTATGAAAAACTTTCCACTGGGAACAAAAAAAAGACTACCTCCAATGCCAATCCTTGTGGCACAGCATGAAGCACTGCTCATATATTGCACATGACTGTTTGTTAGGGTTAGTTTAGCCTCATGCTATCAATTCATCCTCACATTCACTGTCTAATTTCTTAGCACCACACTAGGAGAGTGCAATATGCACACATGCTCTCCTGCACCAGGCTGTGGGACAGCAGGGGAACAAAACCTGAGAAAGCAGAGCAGACACTTCACTGTGACACAGTACCTCAGGTACGCACATCTGCATTTTTTGTATTTGTGCTATCAATACATATTTGCCATTCACATGTTGGTTCATTAAATTCTGATTTCTTTTACTAACAGAGGAATATATTACAAAAGGAATGTATTGTAAGACTGCAATTGTTCTTTAAACCACTTCAAACTTATGGGATCAGTCCCAAAACCAGGACGCGTGTTCGAGTGTTACATATCTTGCAGTACAAAATACAACACAGTCCATAAGGCTAGTGTATTCATGGACTCTGCATTGCACTTATCTTCCTCTTGTGGTTTGACATTACCACTTTCCAACTGGGTTCAGGGGTTACTTGACCTGCCTCAAATTGCTCAGAGCCTTCAGTATGAATGAAATGATCAATTCTTTATGCTCCTTGTGAAATCCATCAAAACTCTGACCATAAATGATGAACTAAGAATTCAGCCTGGATATATTGCCAGACCATTTGGCTGCTGGAAGCCAAGTGGTGCATTGATTCTGAGTCCATCTCTCTCTAATTCATCTAATTCATCAAAACCCCAAGTATTGGTCAGAGGACACTATAGTTTCCAAATTGATAATGCAAACAGGCACTGTCAGGCAAGAAAATGATGTAAGCTGGTACATCAAGAACGGGGTTTTCCTCAATAAGCACCTAAATATATAGAAGTATTACAGGGAGAAGGTACAAGTTATTAAATGTGACTTTCAGCAAAGGTGAAGTGAGTAAAACGTCAAATGACATGTGGATTGCCTACTTCAATGCGGGTAATCTCCTTAGATAACCAGCTCCTACTCAGAGATGTAGAAGGACACATTTGTACTTTGGGTAACATTAGATTCTTTCCCATCATTCTGCCACATAGCCTTTGCCAAATTACTTGACCTCCCCAGCAAGCAAAACTCTCATCTATTCATCCAAAAATACTTCAATTTTATAATTTAAAAAAATATTGGTGCAATTATTGCCTTAGAAAATCATTGGTAAAAGTGGCTGTATCTATTGCCTATGAGAAATGCTGGATGCAAGATCCTATGTAACAGTGCAGATTCCTATCCCCTGGAACTTCTCACCATAATGAGAAGGAAATTCAATGAATATGAAGTTTCTGAAAGAAGGAAAAACTTTGCCTTGAGATGCTGCTGGATAAAGGACAAATGATGAAAGTCTGGACAAGGTTGTTCAAAATATGTACTTTCTACGCTGGAAGAAGAAATGCTATATGCTCATTGTAACAAAGTTTTTTGAAATCTCAGGTTCTATCACTGCTTTCTTTTTGAAAAAAATAGATTTTTATTCTTAATAAAACATTTTTTATTATGCCACGTGTCCATAAGAAAGTTCATGCATACACGCATCTCATGTGAAAGAAATAAGGTCTGTAAAATCCACAGTGCTCTGAGGAGAGTGTACAGGGCAATTTATCCCTGTATATCATCTTAGTGGGAAATAAGAAAAGGACTAAGTAAAAAAATATTATTAAAAAAGTGAAACAAAAAATTGGGATCTGTTTCTATGCAGTGAGCTAATGACACTATGGATCTGCTGGTTTCCATCTATTTTCATGAGAAGGTCTTTTTTGATATTGCGACATCTTTTCTTTTAATATCTTATGCAGTATACAGATAATGTTCAGGATTATTCTGGGACATTTTACAGTTTATTTCTACCATTCTTCAGTAACTCCAAATCAAAAGGAGATGGAAGAAGATAAAAGATGACAGAATGAGAGAAAAAACCCCAAACTATTAAAAAAGTAGCATGAGATGAGTTTATATGCCCTGTGACAAAGAAATGTTTAAAACAAAAGAAAAAAAAAGTCAATAAGAATAAACAAAAAGTCTGATATTGTAACTGGTTAGCATTTTAAAAAGTAAAAACTCCCTTTGGAAACTTATATGCAGTGTGAGGGGTTGGTTGGAGAAGAGGGATGAATAGGAAGGATTAAATAGATTTGCTGCCAAAAATATCTGGACAGGTATGAACTGGAGATATTGTCAGGGGGTAAACTTCATCTAAAGGAGTATGCCTGAGCTATTTAATTCTTCCTGTGAGTCATAAGATCTTGTATGGCTTGAGATCAATTTTTTAAAAGAGATAAATCAGCTCTGATTATCAACCAGAAAGATTTACTACATCATGATTTTTAAAACTGCAAACATTAACAACTTTGAAATATCACATATTAAATACTGCATCAGTCCTCACAGTTTTTAACACACTCTTGGCAAATCTATCAACGATGATATTTCATTCTCTGTCCCAATGCATTGCAGGAGCAAGTTGCACTGCAACTTACATAGTTTGTTGTTGTCTTTCAGAATTGAGGCCACTGTACAATGTACAATGGATTGCGCAAACACTTGCAAAAGAATATTCCCTTTCCACCTGACAAGAAGGAAGATTTATTTGTTGCTCTAGAGTTCTTCTGGAAAAATATCTGAAACACTGAGAAAAGTAGAAATGATGTTAGCACCAGCTGATGAGAGTAGGAGGGAGGATATTGCCTTCCAAAGGTGGCAGTTTAACTGAACATAATCTATGAAGCATGAGAATGCTGCATAGGCTTTTCAGGCTACTGAGAAATTTTGGAGGAGGAAGCTCAAAACTGGTATTGTCAGACCTTTTGCTGGCTACTTTCCTCCACAAAATGTAAAGTACTTGTGTTTATGTATTCAATCAAATCATTTTCCCTTTGTAGGGAAAGAAAAAAAAGAAAGGAAGTCAGGATTTGCTTATTAAGGCTCTTTGGGGCCTGAGTAAAGCAGAGGACATTGTAGTAAGCACCTGGCTGAGTGCCAGTACAAGTGCCTATGTTGATCCTCCTGTCTATGGATCTTTTTAGTGGTCAGGCTGACACAGGGCTACCACACAGCTGTGCAGGACTGTGATCATGAAACAAAGTGACAACAGAGTCTCACCAGGGTCAGAGCTGGAATGAGAGCTTAGAGCTGCTGCTCTCATGAAACTGAGATATATCTAAGTAATTCTTACTAGCTATTACATCCTTTAAAGCCAGACCAATACTTGTATTTCCATCTGTTTTCTTGGCTATGTCCCTGCTGCTTAGTTGCAAACACAGCTCCATGGAAATCTGCCTGATTCCATGCCCTGGCTCCTCCTGAGGTCTGTGTTTCAGAGGCCCAGCCAGGACTTATGCTCCCACAGCATGCTAAGTGCTCTGGGACATCAGGCTGCCAGTAGCAGGACTTTACAGTAGCTCACCGAGGCAGAAATGGGAAGAAGAAGTCCCTGCTTGGTTATATAGTCATCATGAAATAGAAATTAAAGAGACGATTGACATGGTTGTATTAGAGGGATTTGTGGGTTCTAGGAGTGTAAGCAAGATAAACTACAGGATTTAGGATTTGGGGAGTTGCAATACCTCATGACCATGACACAGTCCTCATTTGCAATAATGGACTACAAACACTGCTTCTCAGGATAGATAGCTTCCAGAAAAATACCTGGCATCCACCAAGCTGACTGACAAAACCTTAGTTAGTAACTTCTATGGACTACAATAGGTTAAAATAAGCAACACTTAAGGCAAACTGCTGGAGCAAAAAAAGTATCTTTGCTTCCCAAAAGCCGTATTTTTTAGTCAAGGAGCTGACTAAAATATGCAGCCAGTAAAAAATGATCATTTTCTAGAACAATATATTTACTCAACAGAACACTCCTTGGCCTGAGGCTTCATCCTCATACAAAGGTCTGATGGAGACACTGCTCTCCCTAACACTAGCCATTACCTATGGCTTTTCCTTCTGTGAAGGAACTGATCAGCCCCTGACAGGGCTGTGCTGTCAGCCAGAGGAGCACCCTCTGCAGGCCCTAGCAGTCTGGCCTGGCCAAGATGCCCTACAGAGTGAGAGCAAGAGCTGCTGCTGAGCATCTCTTCACCTCTAGTTGAAGAGTCACCTTTTCTGCATTTCCTTGTTTCTTTATCATGCAACCAATGCAAAAAGGTATGAAACATTTCTTACTGCAGCATCTGTTCCACCATCTTTAAAAGCTCAAGGAAACCTCAAGTCCATCAGGGATCCAACCCAAGATGAAACAAGCCCTGTCCTTCCTGCTAAGTTTGTTGGTAATCTTGACATTTAGATTAAAGAACAAAAGCGTGCTTTTTACTGGAAAACATAGAAGTACTCAAGAAAATGGCCACTCTTGTTGAGTAGTGGCTCACCATTCATAATTTCCCCTCAAAAACTGAGCAAAAGAATCACTCTCTTCTCTCACGATGGTGAAAATACATGATTTATTTGGTGAGAAAAGAGGCCTCTGTATGTTTTAAGAAAACTTGTTGCTAAGCACAGTTATTAATTCAAACACAAGTCTCCAAGTGACCCCAAATGCTTTCAGCACACAGACCACATCTATCCTTCTCTAATTACAACTAGGTCAAGAGTCTTTCAGAAACCTGAACTGCATTCCAGTAATAGTGACCCATTTCCCTTTCCATGAAAAAGTGTTCAGTTAGTAGACACCAAGAAAAAAAACAGCTATGAAGAAAAATATGTAGAGAAATGTTGCTACAGCTAAGGTAGAAGAGTAAAATGTATGCAGTGGTTTTTTTTGATGTAGGTGTCCAGTCAGATCACTTTGGTGACTAACTGGAGCATCACACCACATAATCATGGAATCACTTCTGAGTCATTTTTAAGCTACACTTTCTCTACTTTCTGTGGTGCTGACACATGTAGGCAAAGAATGAGAGTCTAGAGCAAGATAAACACGGATAGTTTTTCAGGCACTTAAAAGCTACTCAGCAATCCACAAAGGATCTGCCTAGGTCTGTGGCATCCTGAAGTATCCTAAGATCTTGCCCTAAGAACATATTAGCAGAAAAGTGCAATTTCTTTGCCTGCCTGCATGCAGTAGCTCCCTGAAGCCACAATACAGTGGCTGAATTCACAAATATGGTCACAGGGTGAACACATTCAATGTCAGAAAGGGATTTTTTTTAAAGTGGTTAGGACATATATGTAGAACGTAGCTCATTCTCCAGTAAACTGTTGGTGTCCTGTATGATCTGAGATCTGCCAAAGTGTTGAGAAACTGAAACATTCAGCCTTCTCCAACTCATTTTATAACTGTTTGACTTGGCCAGTGGATGCTACAGCTTACTAAAGTACTGTGGTGTCATATTCCGAGGACCTAAGGGCAGCACTTCACCAGGGTAATCATTGCAGCAGGTCACAGAGCTGGAAAAGGGATGGAGCATGTCCCTGCAGCCTAGTGGTTGCACCCTCACAGTACTATCCCAAGGACTGCAAAAGAACGTAGTGTGACAAATTTAGGGATAAAGTTCCAAAACAGATTTTGCATCATAGCTATGGCTTTTCTCTCCTCAGGTGACTGCCAGTGACTAGTGGACTATGCAGATTTCTCTCTCCCACACTCTCCCTCAGTGAATCTTGAGCCTATTACATGGTGTTTAGACCACCCCTACTGGGAGGACCTGCTTGATAGCCAGGAGGATGCTCAGTAAAATTCTCTGAATTGGGTAGGCCACATGCAACTGAGACAATTACAAATCACCTTAATTAGGCATTTTGCAGCTGGATGCTGGCTTGTGTCTGTGCCTGCAGGCAGATGGTAACTCATATCTTCCAAGGGCAAGGGAATACCTATGAGAGTTTAGAATTTTGGGAGGTTTTTTGCAACTATTTTATGCATCATTGTCTGGTATCTCACACATTGCCAGTGTTTCCTGTGTCACAGACTAGTACAGCTACAAGGAAACTATCAAGCATGTTAAGATCTACCCTAGTTACTGCACCTTGAGCATAAAGAAAAATTCAAGCTAGCAGTGAGGTTTTAGTGAAATGAGGGAAGCAGGAGGGAGACAATGGAATTAGGGGAGTCTGGCCAGTAGAAGGACTTTTGAGGTTTCAGGCCTGTGTAGGAGGAAGAAGGCAACTCTTACTCTCTTCCCCATCTCACCCATCTCCCCCTTCTACAGACCCTGTGATGCAGCAGCTTAATTTCTTCCCCCGCAGGAGGCTCTGATCATCGTTTGTTTTCTGGAGAGAGGGAAGAGGAGAAAGGGCTTTGCATGTAGCTCTGCTAATACAGGAAGCAAGATGGAATGGATGAGATCTGTTCTGCAAGCCAGATGAGGGCTATCTTTTGTTTGCATTTTAGGGAAGATTTGCTCAATGCCTGTCAACTGAACTGGGTCCCTTGGAACGAGCAAGGGAAGAGGCTAAATGGATAAAAAGAGATCAAACTTGTTCATTTGGAGAACTTGTACCCAAGTAATGCTTTGCAAAGCTGTTTTTTTTTCACAGTGTAAACTGTATGAACAAACTTGAATGAAACTCCAAACTATGCAAAAGTCAAATGATCTGGGCTTCCTTAAGCAAGGTTGAGATTTGGGTCACATCTGCTTAAAATACAGTTAATCTGCGAATACTTCTGCTACATCTACCTACTTTCAATTTGACATCAAAATAATGCAAATTTCACAGTCCTTTCATGATGTGCTTGCATTGTAGTCAAACATTTGATGGAGCTCTGTGGTTTTCATTAAGTTTACTAAAAGATTTGAGCCAAATTCAATCTTCTCATTTGCAGAGGCAACTTATGAAAAATGAACCCAAATAAAACAGAGAGCCAAGCTGTTTTTCTCTGATTTCTGGGTGGTCAATACCAACAAGTCTGCAGGCTAATTCCAGCACTGTTATAGTGAAACTCTCAGTGAAGTCTCTCTTCTACTGTCCCCAGAGTTCCCTGGGAGCTTTGCTCCCAGGCAGCTCTCTGGGGTCCTGTGAAAGGGCTGGGCAATCAGGGCTAGCTTTCTTCACAAACCTTCTCTAACTCTTCAAGTTTTGCCAGGGCCACAAATTTCTTAGGCTACCAGCAAGAGACTTCAGCACAGTAAACAGCCTGAAACTAAACAGACTGTTGCAAACTTTGAAGACTTCCCAGAAGGTTAAAAGTGGCAGAAAATAGTCTCTGATGCCAGCCTCTTTCCCACACAGACTTCTAATGCATTGTTCCCTCTGTTACATCAAAAAGGGTTGAAAAACAATGCAAAGAGCATGAGAAACAGCTGGTCTCTTATTCTGTACACAAGGATCTGGACCTACAGCACATTTCTGCTAACACTTGCACCTGTTGGTAACTCTAGAAGAGGCCATTGAGCATATACGGAACAATGTTTAGGATCTTTCTGCAGTGTTGGAGTACCTGTCACTGATAATGATACTTGTAAATAACAATAAATAAAAAATAACAGCAATCTGAATTCATATCTGGAGAATCAAGCCCTTCTTTGGAAGTTCATCTGGTGAGACCATCCAAAAAAGGATTTCTCAGTGTGCCACTGCTCTGCAGGACTACCAGCAACAAGAAATAAATGAAATATTCTTATAATGAAACTACACATACACAGCCCTAAAGGCACCAAGTAAGCAGTGCTCTCTCCCTGCTCGTATTCAAAGCAAGTGTACGGTGCTACTAGCAGTCTGCCTTCTGAACAAACTCAGTCAGGTTCTCATGACAGTCTGGGATCAAAATCAGCAACTTCAGCAAGACTCATCTTTAGGGAAGTAACAAGGTCAGAATCTTTTATCAAGATTTGCTGTATTTTGAGAATCTTAATTTCAATATTACCAGGATAAAATTATTAATATTGAAACTAATGATTAGTCACACATCTTCCAGGAGCTGAAACCCTACAAATTAAATCTCTTTTTGAAAGCTCTATTTTATCTAAGTACACCGAGACTTTGATGATCAAATAACTTAATCTATCAAATATGCAGACATGTTTCTGAGGAGCATAGAACTGATGCACACTTTCTTATAAGCCTGTCATGTTGCCTAATAAATACATATATATCCTCACTTTTTTCCAAAAGAACAATTGAAGGAGCTTAATGATAGTTCTCAGAAATCATTTTGATCTCTCTACTGTTCTGTTTCATTTTTCCCTTCCTGCTCCTTCCTATTTGTCTTCTGCTTTTAATTTGGAGGTTCCTCAGTTGAGTGAATAAGCTTTATGCTGTATGGGTACAGCAAGACCCTGAATCCTCCTTTCAGGCCTTCCAGCACACACAGTGTAAATAGAGTAAAATCATAAAATTCTTCCCTATCTCTACACATCTTCTGAGCTCCACCTGTCCCCATCCCACCCAGCTGTAAATGGGCAATGCTCACTTGGTTGAGAGGCAGCAGCTGTGGAGGTGTCACCTTAGCTGTTGCCTCTGTCTGTACTGCGAAGCCACAGTGAGTGTCCTCTTTACGTGCGAGCTGATAGGGCACCAATATCTAGTTTTGATCTTGACCTTCACCTTTTGACTACAAGAACTGTGTGTCAAAACCTGTTCACCACAAATAACAAACTGTGACGGGTGTATCAAGGGCAACTGGAGTCCACTTACTTCAGCTGCAGACAATATGGGTACTGAACAGAGGCAAAAGGAGCTTGTGAGTTTCCCTTGGGAACATAAAAAATCCCAATAGCCCACAGCAACTTCCTCTCTCCAGTTTCACAGCTCAGTACGCTCCCATTGGATACTGGCAACTCAGAGTATGGCTGCTGATGGGAAGGAATTCCTTAGTAAGAATTCAAGCTGCATGATTAAGGACATCAGTGACTTCTGTAGAAATCTGAAACTGGAGCAAACAGGAGGCAAAGCAGGAATCAAACTCCTGAATCTGGTTTACATAATGTAGCTAGCAAAGAAATAAGGTCTGCCTAGAACTGCCATGCTCCATTGGGCTTGCCACTCTTTCCTCTTCCAGCTAGTGGACACCTCTACTCCTAGTGCCAACCTGAGCTGAAAGCTGAACAAGATGACTTTGTTCCTTGCCTCCAGAGATACATACCTCATCATTGCAGCAGTGGAGGCACAGCTGCCATGGCAAGGTTCCCATCATAAGAGATTACTATGAGATAAGCAGCCCTGTGGCACAGACCCATTCCCCTGCAATGACAGGTGGGTTCAGAGCACCCTAATATATGCTGGGGCTATAGTTTCATAGTAAGGCACAGTCTGAAAATCACTTGGCNCCATTCTAACAGTTGCTGGGATTATCAGGGTTTTTTACAGTTTCATGAGTAGATTCGTAAAACTGAGCATTGTGAAATATGATAGTAAATCCTTCTGATGTCAATTTTCCCCAGAATACATAGTCTCATCATGTTATTATGTAACATGTCTCTTCAAAACATGCTAGCAACATGCCAAAATCATATACTGCTGTGTACATCACACACATACAAACATATTTCATAGCCTGGTTTATTATAACAGAACTCTTAGGAACTTAATGAAAGTTGTTCTACATAAAGAATAAACATTTTTCTTTCCTTGAAGGGCTATGCAGCATAATCCATGGATAGAAAAGCCCCGCAAATGCCATTGCTCTACAATGTCTACACATACACAACAGATAGCTGCTTTGTGATTCTCTGTGGTGAAGAGGAATTCATAAGCAGGCCCTCAGCAGAATTACTTTAAATAAGGACTAGTTTACCATCCCTGGAAAACATTTAAGCACTGTTAGAGATTCTTTCCAGCCATCTGTTCGCTGCTCAGCAGTATCTCAGGTGACTTAGCCTGCCTCTCCCACCTTTGCTCATGTGGAACAATAATCCCTGAAGGGATGAATAATAGCAGTGGAGCATAAATTATGCCCATTTTTAACTTCCCTTAGGAGAGCTGAAAAGTGGTTTCTTCAGAGATACTGTTCCAGCTGTAGGGATAGTGAATTTCTACTAAGTCCTCTTCCCAAGTATGTGAGAGATTCAAGGATTTAACTGATGAGATTGTAAAACCTGAGCTCATGATTTATGGGCAAACTCCATCACAAGCTTTGTGGCACAGAATAGAATAAAAGCTCTTATTGCTTGTATTGTCTCCTGAAAGCATCTCTGTTAAAACATCACGCACTTCTTAGACTTCCATCCAGCTGCTGAATTTAGCATGCCACCCCAGATGCTTCACTTGTTATTTACTTGCTTGCAAGCTTCTCTTGCTATTTAGTGTTTATTATTGCAACAGTACATCATCAGGAAGGTAAAACTAACCTGTCTTACGGTGGTCTAACCTAGCTCATATTCCCTCTCCTCTATTTCCTCTACTCATTTTACAGCTCTAGCAGCTTCGACTATGTAAACCCTGTCCATGTTTGTAGTTGAATCTATAATTCCTGAAGGTA
This sequence comes from Bucco capensis, assembly GCA_013396975.1. NCBI lineage: Eukaryota > Metazoa > Chordata > Aves > Piciformes > Bucconidae > Bucco > Bucco capensis. The sequence goes on from VWZO01014004.1 coordinate 232,787, forward strand.
AAAAGAGCCAGTTCTCTTCCCCAGTGATCTCTGCACTCCAGTAACTTCATCTGCTTTGAAAATGTCACAGGCCTACATCTGTTGATAACCTTTCTCAAGGCTCTTTTGATTTCTAACACACTCACATAGACTCCTTTAGTAAAAGGAAGGATCTTCCCTTCTTATTTTTTTTTCCCTTCCTTTTTTGCCTTTCCTTAGGGAAGGACTTTAAAAGGTTTCCAACCTGGTTGTTCTAAGGCAGTAGCAGAAAATGGAGCCCAGAGCAGAGGTAAAGGATTTCTTCTAGTTCTGCTGTCAGGTGTTGCTGGCAATGATTACAGGCTGGTTTCAGTGCTGAAGGAATTCAGTTGGTTGCTTAAGGGCAGTTTGCACATAGAATGTATTCCTGTTCACAGCTATAGGAGATTTAGTTCAACTATACCTGTGCCAACCCATTGCTACTTGCTACTTTCAGTGGTAATTAGTTTCTCTTCTTACATGTGCACTAACAGTTTAAGTCACTGAGGAAAAACTACCACACACTGTTTAGGAGACATAAACCTCAGCTCCAATATGATTAAAGAAAGACTCAGGCCAGTGAGTGGCCAGCTTCCCATGCCAGAGCTTTGCCCAGCTACCAGAAGCACTGCAGCTTGAATTCACTAGGGTCTAGCTCCCAGTAAACCACATTCAGCTGCTGATGTGCTGCCTATGGTCCTGCCTATGGAGCAAGATTGTACCTTGTGCTTAAATGCACACCAGGATGGAAGATACTGTAAGAGACAGCACATCCCATTCCCCCAGGTACTAGAAGGCTGGTTTGTTGATTGACAGAGTAGCCAGGTTCTGCCTTTAAATTAGTGGAAATTTTAGGGGCATAATCTGGATCTTGCCTTCAACACAGAAAACTGAAATAGGAAAAGCTGCTGTAGCAGGTGTACTGCTTTGGATTTATATGGCTTCATGTATTTATGTATGGCCTTATATGAAGTGAGACCTGGGGAAGTCATGGTCTAGGCTTTCTTCTGAGGAAGGCTCATACTTTGATTTTATCAGGTGACAGTCTTAGTCCAGTTTTAGAGTGGGAGACAAGGGAACGTGCTCAGATCTCTAAAAAACAAAGTTGAAATAGGCTTTACTGGCACATGCATTGCCAGTTTCAGTGCAGATGACTCAAGAAACACACAAACTGAGTCACTATTTCAGTGACGTCAATGCTCCATCCTCATCAAAAAAGTTTCATGATAGAGCTGCTTCTGTTTTAACTCATCCTGTTCCTGTCATGGCACAACTAATGGATGTTGTTTTTTAGCTTTGACAACTTACCACGTTTTGCGACTGGGATAATTGAATACTGGTACAGTAACCATGGCCAGGGGCTAGGCAACCTCTCTATACTGGGGACAGTCAAACCAAAAGCAGATAAGTGCCTCTAACTGTGACTTTGCTGCCTCTGTCATCTGTGCCTCAGAATGGTCTCCAGTTCTTGAACCAAATGGTTTTAGCCAGTTACTTTCATGTTGCCCACAACCATAAAGCACAAGTGTGCCAGCTTCCACCTCTCCTCCCACACAAGAAGAAAGGCAGAGTGAAAATGAACATGTAAGCCAAGGGTTCAGATGCAAGCCTAAACCTCAAGCTCATGCAGTAGCCTGTGTGACACCCACCTATCATGGAGTTGCTGGAAATGTTATCGAGTGTGAGCAGAAGGGGCATGAATTTACTTCTCTAATTAAAATCCATTTCCACACACCATTCCTTTACCCCACTTTGTTCCCAGCACTTAAATTTAGGCTTATAGCAGTTAGAATAAGTTTTCAGGGTGGTAAAGTAGGATGTTTAAAAAGCCCTCATATTTTGTTTCCTTTCTGCTGAGTTTAAACTTTTAGATCAAATCACCCCGAAGAAGATGTTTGTGCAACAGGAAAATGTGGTATTGAGATTATCAGAACAAGGTAGACAATAATATATTTCATGTGACTTGATTGCAATAAATGACAAGGAAACCACAGGACATCGGTGTGAATTCAATGGAACATGGCCACGAAGCATACGTTCTGAGCCACAGACATAAAGGTTTATACAGACTTGAATTAAATTCAATTTAGATCATTCAATTTAGATCAAAAGGACCTTCAGGGTTTTTTTCTCCCCTTTCTTTTTAAGATAGAATAATATCTTTTGGCATTACACTGCTTGTGGCTATTGAGGCATATCTGAAGGTAACAGGATGTGGAGCACACACTTCTGATTTACTAGCACAAAAGGCTTACACAGACATGGAAAGTAAACTGTTTCAAGCCCTTCAAGATCAGAGATAAGACTCATTAGCAGGACTGTCTGGGGAGGTTTTATTCATCACTTCCTTGCCCTGCTAATTCTGTAGAAAGATACTTCCTTTAGTGGCCTATTTACACACCTTGATACCCAGATTTTGTAACATATTCCCTGCACTAACCTCCATACCATGAGCCCCCATCCCTTCTTACTCTGCTGTTGCATCTCTCCTTCCTGCCTATCCTGCTTTCTTTCATATCTCTTGGGTCAGTACTAGCTGTTTTTTGATTCTTGTTTTCCTACAGCATCTTCTTCTACCTGCAGGTGGGAGGTAATGACAAGACAAACACACCTGAAATGTTGCAGAAATAGGCAATTTGATCACTGTGACCCCCCACAGAATGGTATTTTGCAGCAACCTAAAATATTCCTGCCTAACAGAAGTCTGCAAAAACTGAAATACACAGCCATCAAGTATTGTGACAAGTGACTCACAAAAAATACTTTACCATGCTTTATCTGTATATTTTTCACTATTACAGTATTTAAGAAGTATAACTGGGCCATGAAAATTTTTTTTGCTGAAATGTAATGCCCACTAGGACATCCTAGTACAGATCTTTTATTCCGTAGAGCTGGTGTTAGCCAGGAGGCAATCTTCTCTCTCCCTCAGAAAGCTTTATCCTTCAGTTCTTGCCAACTTATTGATTTTATAGTTTAAGACTCATTGCAGTTTTCAAACTGTAGATGCAACTTCTTAAATATCACTATCAAAGCACCCAGAACAAGACTTGGTGAGTAACATAGAACATGTACAAAACATATTCTCTCAATATGATCTAAGTAATTGTTCCTTCATGCATGACTTGTTAATTATTTCATTTTCAACTCTGTGCCCAGCCACATAGATCAAAGCTAGGCTCATGGAGCAGATCTTCCACATCTTATGGATTCCAAGCAAAGACCTGCAAAGTAATGCTCACTCCTGAAATCCATCTATCTCCAAAGGGACTGTGAGGCAAAGCAGATAATCCTCAAAAAGACTATTCCTTAAAAGCAAATGCTATGGAAAAGAAGGTAAATCAAGTTATTATCTTGCCACTTGCCCATTAATTGTGCATCCCACTCCCTAATTCCATCTATCCAGATCCGGCTTTCATCCCAACAGCTACCAGCAGCCCCAGAAGTTTCAATCCAGAAAGAGAGAAAACTGTCTTTGATCTTATAATTTCTAACTACTCATCTCAGCTTCTCCCAAACATCTTCTGGAGAATACTAAAAAAAATACACCCTTCACAAATCTATATCTTTCCCTGCTGCTCAGGAGGTCCTTGCATGAAGACTCTCTGCCCAGCTAACACCAATAAAAAATGCCATACATAAGCACAAATAATCTGGGCATAGAGACATTCATAAACAGAGCACAGGCATTAATGTTTGGTAAGAAATTAATCAACTTGAATTTTGCAAACTTGAATAATATTAAAATAGCATGTTTTATAATTTTCTGTTCACAATTAAAGTTCTTGACAAAATCAGACACCTGATTATAGCCTTCCACCAAAACAACACAAGGAAAATTAGTTTAGATGAAGAACTCTCAATTACACAAAGAATACATAATAACCTCTTTCACCCCGTATCTTTCCTTCTGACTGTCTCAGAAGTAACTACTTTACATGCCAGATTCTACTAGCCTTAAACCTGAGATTATGCTGCCTAAATTCAACAACTATGGTATAATTCAATATAAAAGTCTTATCCATTATACACTTATATACCCTGATTTTTTATGTTGGTGCAAGCCCAGATTCTGTGTGGTGTACTGTCGCTGTGCAGGAACAGAATCTCTCATGTCTCGTTTTCTCACATCAAGCTTTTTACTACATCATATTAGCCCAACACAATTTTCTGTCTTTATCACAAAATAAACCAACCCATGGAATAGGTCTCTGATGTGATGAATACTATTTGGAAGCAAGAGAAAAAGCAGATTCTTCTTTTCAGAGAGTAAATGGTAATAGGACTTTTCAGTACTTAGGGAAAACTTTGAATCTGACATTAAATTATCGGAAATACTTACTCAGAAGAAAGGTATGTATCACTGCTACACTGAAGGTTTCCCAGTGTGTTCAATATACTAATTCTTTACAAGAAACACCTCTCTCTTTCACAGAAACATTTCACAATCCTAAAATATGTCAATGCAAAAGTGTCCCAATTTTGATTTTGAAGATGTAGTCACTTTTCCTCTTAGGTAACAGGACTTCCAAGATTAAAATACCCAATTCAGATACATGGTTCAAGATTTGCTCCTATATGTTCATTGCCTTAACAAACACATCATAAAGAAGATTTAGATAGTATTTTTAAGGTGATTTTTCTGGGAAATCAGAAAGATTCAAAATAAAAACTGAATAGATTTACTCTACTCAGATGTGTTGTTGAATTCAGGCTACTCACTTTCAAATAGCTCTTATTTAAAGAAAAATGTACATTTTAATCTCTGAATTGTGTATAGTCTGAACTCTTAACTGAAAGGAGTATTTGCAAATGCACTTTGTTGCATAGAGAGGGCTAGGAGCACACACATACTGAGAATGGGATTGCATTACTTTATGCAAATCTAGTCTCTCTTTGCTTTTATTATTAAAATTGTGCCTGTTGGAAATGCAGACACTATGTTGCTGTTACTCTTGAGAAAGTTACTGTCTGGCCTTTTGAAAATTCCTGTCTGAATATTCCTATTAGGATCTTCATTCTGAGTCTCCATTGTGTCTTTTCTCCCCTGTTTAAACCTCAGTGACATGAAAGGTTTACTGCAGTAAATTATTTAATTTTATTTATTTAAACAGATGGAATATAGAATTTCTCTAGCCTATCTTTGCTTGGACGACAAGAAGTTGTGTTTGATTCAAACATAACATCCAGAAATATATCTGCAGGCTGATTTAAAAACATCAAGGAAGGGAGAAATCCCAGCACTTCTTTTGAAAGTTTATTTTGCTAGTTGATCACTTTCAGAGTTAAAATCCTGAACCTTTATTTATATGGGTAAATCCTTCTGGTCAGACTCTCTTCTGAATTACTGCACATGTGCCAGGACTACATGGCTCTTCGATCTTGTGTTTGGAATTTGGGACTGCCTATTGAAAAATTTGCTCAAATCTTTTCTCAGTACTTATCTGTTGCTTATATTTTATTAGCAGACAGAGACTCCAGCTAAGATTTCACTGATATGTGCAAAGTAACTTTGTTCCTGCTACAATATCAAATAGGCAAAATGGAAGGTGGGAGAAGAGTCCTTTCTCTTCTTGCAAACAAAGAAATGAGGCACACTTTTTGAACTCATTTAGGATAGCTTTGAACAACTGCCACATGCTGGGCTCAACTGATTTTTTCTGCATTTATAGAGGAATAAATGAAGATCAGAATCTGTCTCTGAAACTTGCCTGAGAGGAACAAGAAGTTAGTAGGAACTCAATCCAGAAAGAAAATTCACATCTATAAAGCCCTGGAAAAGAGCAAAACAATTTATATTTGTAATAGATTAAAGCTTCTGTCCTATTTCTATTTGCTGATACCCAACTGCTTACTGCCTCATATCCTGTAAACTCAGTCTGTGCATTGATGCACTCCCACATATGTGGCACCAGACTGACACCACTTTAGTTGTTTCAGTCTAAGTCAACTACTCATTTGGAAGATTTTAGTCAGCAGCTAATTTGATAGTTTCACTGTTTTTAATGGATATGAACAATATACATTGTGTCTTGTTACATAAATTTTCTTACTTTGCCAGTAAAAGCATTCCTGTGGCCACAGTACTGCATGGCATACTGATTCTGAGTGTTTTTTTAGTAACAAGTTGAGTCAAGCTCTCTACCTCTGAGTTTCTGTACAAAATTTTACCTTTTGATTCACATTTTCACTAGGTCCTCTTCTAAGGTCCTCTGATTGTTCTTTTCATGTTTTGGTCCATAACATCTCAAGCGACACAATTGCTGCTCTCTGCTATGGTTGTTGGCTAGTCTATCCAATAATCTGAACCCTGAAATTATGATATATCCTCTTGGTTGGCCCAAGATGGACCATAGACAGACCTAACTAACTGTAAAGTAGGCTTAGCAGTCTTCATTTTAGCATGTAATATCTGACTGTTAATAACTATTGCTGTTTCAATTTTGCCTTCGTTTCAGTCTAATATGCAGAGGATATTTCCATGAGTCAGATTATTTTTAAAAAGACATTTTTTTGTTTGCTATATGGTAGATTTGCATATGTCACTCTTGTCAACTATAATAAAGTTACACATGTAAAAACTCTGGTGCCAGATTGTGATAAGGCAGATTTGACATGCATCACTCTGCAGATAAGGATGCTATAAGACTTTGACATTTGTAGTGAAATGCTTCTGGGAAGGACTGTATATAATTGATAATGAAATGCAGATGGCTTGAGCATACTAAACAGAATGTCAAGAAGGTGGCCAGCCTTGGAGGAAAGCTTGTGGTAGAACTCATGCCCTAGAAAAGAAGAGAGATAGAAAGGGCAGACCAGTTTTGCCCCTCTATCCTTACTGCAGAATTAATGCTACTGTAAGTAAAAAAGAAGGAGGACTAGGGAGAAAACAAATCATCCAAGATTAAAAGAAGGGGTTGGAAGATTTAACACTAGTATGGCAGTTTACCTACTTCCTTCTTTTTCTCTATTTCCATTTCACAGTGAGAGTCCTTGAGTACTGGGTAGAGGTTCCCTTCTTAAACACTCTATGCCTTTATCACAGGGTTAAAATAATAACAGGTGGCTATTGAAATGTCATACATCATTGCCCATGCTACCTTTATGAAGAATTCTTTCTCTCTGTCTCCCATTTCAAGGCATTCTCTATTTACTTGAAAGAGAGACATATGTTTTCCCTAGCTGCTACTTCAGATAGTTTTGGCTATTGTTCATAGTTGTTTTAGAACCATAATACTAACTTCCTTGCCACTACCATGGTGATTGATGACACAGTACAGCTATTGCTTGTGAATAATGACAAGTAACCTTGAAATTTAGCCAAGCCTGTGGTAGGTTTCAGGACACTGCTTGAAAAGATAGCCCTCTCAGTTTAGTGAACTTGAAAATGGGGAACCTGGGACCTGCCTAAAAACATATAGTTATCATCTGTAAAAGAACTAAGACAGAGTTTTGAAATCCTCAAGAAACCCTGAATCAATAAAAAAGCTTTGAGAGAAATCTTAAAATCATCAAGCCTGGGAGAAGGCTTTAGATTTAGGTTTATAATTTGCTGTTTGCTACTTAATGTTGATGCAAAATGTTGATGCAATGAGACTGTTCTCTATCCCATTAATGTCTTTTTATGTTGAATTCTGCTGTGGCACAGACTTCTTTCCTGTGCCTAAAGAAAGTTGAATCTAATAGTCCATTATCTCAGAAAGATGCAGATATCTTTTTTCTTATATTACCACATACAAATTCTTGCATCAAGAAATTATTCAGCATCCATGGGGATTTTCTTCAGACAGCTAAAATCAGAACTAAAAACATCTCAGATAACTCACTAGGAGATGACTGCCTGCAGGTCAGCCTATGTAAGCTAGAGAAGAACCAAGCCATTCTCATGTACTACAGGACTGTGCTCATGCTTTGATGAAAAGATAGCACACAAACAGCTTGATAACAAAAAAACCATGGGCTCTTAGCTTATGGAAAAAAGAATGGGAAATATACCGAGCTGACATACAGAGAGAGCCATATTTCCCATTACATTTTATGGACTGTTTTTCATGATCAGAAGGGATCTTGAAAATCAAGAACACAGAGGTGTAGACATAAGATGCCATAAGCAAGGATCACAAGTAGGTATGCAGTCCTATAATGAAGTGAACTGATGAAATGCAAGCCCTCTCTATACCATACAGCTGAGTCAGAAGAAATTAATCAGAGGGCACTGAATCCCCTTTGAAAACCTCCAGCCTCATCAGAGCTGAGCTAGGACCAAGCTAATGCCCAAATTCCAAGAGCCCAGGCAAAGCATTGCTAAGGCAGCTGGCCCACCACTGTGGTGGATTTGGCTGCCTGCAGGGGACATTACGCTGCCTGTGGTGGCAGCAACACCAGTATCTCTTGGCTGCGCTTCACAGCGCTGTGCATGTTGGCTGTGAGCAGGCACACCTGCCCCAGGTGATCTGTTGAAAACCCATCTGGTCAATACTCCTATGGTGCTCATCAATAAATCCCTGCATTAAGTCGTTATGCGTAGCCGAGTGAACTCCGTATCTCCATCCCTTGCCAAAATAACCCATTCTAATCTGTTGTGAATGCTGTCCCACTGATGTGTCACAGTGTTTTTCCTCACCTCATATCTCCTTTTCCGCCCACAAGAGGGCACCAACACTGCATCCTTTGAGACATTTCAGTTCACAAAGAAACGTGCCTCAAAGAAAACTGGGAGGAGAGAAGCCAGAGGGACACAAGTAGCAGGTTTCAGAACTGGAGCAACTCTCTTCCCCCCTGGACTCCACAATTTTAATTTCAAGGTTTTGATTCAGAAACATGTCAGGTGACAGCTGCATGAAGCCTCTAATAGGAGATAGTTGTTCAAACCCGCTAATAGGAGATGGTAGTTCACTGGCATATACTTGATTTTGTTTCTCTTTTTTGTCTCTTGGCCCCACCTCAAGCAGGGAAACTACAAAAAAAAAGGCATCTCTGGAATTAGAAGCCTTCATGGACCTTAAAAGAAACCACTCAGAGAGCTGAGAAACACCAGACATTAAATGTCTCTTGAAAAAAAACCCACATGAGGCAGCTAACAGACAAATCTTATTCAGGGAAATCAGAGTGGAGTAAAGTAAAAAACCAACCAACTAAAATTGCCATAGGACAGGGAGAATCTAGTGAATAAAGAACAAGCTAAAAACCCCTCATGTACTGCATAACCTGACAGAATGACAGCTCCAGGTGAGACAAGGTAAATATGCGGAGACAATGAAAATCAAGAAAGAAAAGGAATTACTTACTGTGGTCTGTGGGTTTATGCTTACAAATACAAAAATAATTATAAAGAAAGGACAACGTAGGTTAAGCACCAGACAAGCTTCCTCTACAAGGTAGAGAGCCCACAAGCTCTCTTGCAGGCAATGAGTGCCCACATTTAAACCACTTATTTGATTCCCTTATTCTGAAATTTGTAAATGTTGGGCCAGACTTCAGGAACAGGACACAATTACCAAGAAGGTGCTCCTCTGGCTTCTGCTAGAGCTCTACCTACCTTATAAGGAGGAGGGCGAATAATGTCAGAGAGACAAAATCCACTGATAATTGTGCAGTATTCAAATACTGCAGTAGTGTAGGTGGCAGGAATGAAGTTAAATTGTTATCATACTCTATTTACACCTACTTGTGGATGTACTGATTCATACTGGGAGTATCTGAAAAAAATACTGGATTGTATTTACCATTTTTCATTACAAGTATGAAAGTGATGTTTGAATCCAGCCCTTTTATGTTTTTTTTCATGTACCTCTTCTCTATTGTAGTGCATTTCTTGAAATGACAGTCTTTTGTAGCTTTTTTTCTGAAAGTAACTTTTACTAAAAACTACTGGAAGTTATAGCTGCTGCTGCAGTATTTTTCACACATTTTATAATTCAGTCAAAGATTTCACATTAAAGAATTCCACTGCCTGTTTTTAAGGCTAAGCAGACAACTTCATTGAAATGATTTCTGCAAGAAAGATGTAACAGGAATAGGCTTTCTTCCTAGGCTCACCTTCTGGGGTGTCACAGAACAAATAGCCAATTACACTCAATTTTTCCTGCATGTCAGTTTTTTCGGGTTCGTATTGGGACACTAAAAATACATTAAGTGGGGAAAAAGAAGTCTGAAACAGTAATACTAAAACACTTCCCATGTTCCATTCATGAGCCCAGTAAATGTTGTAAAAGTTAAATTGTCTGTGGACTCAGCATGAAGAAGGTGCCAGGAATCTGCAAGTTCTAATCTCATCTCTGCAGCTCTAGAAATAAGCATAAGAGAATTAACTCATCACACTTTATTGCTTGAAAGCATCTATAAACTAAAATCATATTTCAGATATTCTTCTATAATTGATTCACAGTTTTACACAGTTATTTTCTTAATGGCCTTTCCAGGCCATAACTCTTAATACATAAGCCTGTTCAAAACACGGAAATTGTTTCCTGATCCATCGCCGAAAGTATCAGAACAGAAGACCTGTTTCCGGTAAACAAAACTCCTTATCATTTTAGCGTGAATTTGGAGTAACCACACAGGCATTTCACAAGCTCCTCTTCATGTGAAAATGCATTTCAAATTTTCCTGAATAGAAGATGTTTCCATCCTTTCATTTTTTTCCCCTTTTTCTTTTTAAAAGAAGTGAGATAATGCTTGAGGAAAATACCAGATCAAAAGCCCTCAAGTCCTCCTTGCTACACTCTAAATCCCATGTCAAGGAACACTCATCTCTCCTTCCAGGCACGACTCTTAACCCTTTGTCTAATAAAATAATCGAAACCTGCTCCCAGGCTCTCCTGTGCTCAGCCATCTGCCTTGAAAGGATGCCCAGTTGTTGGCCTTTGAACCCACAATGAGTATATAGAAGTCAAAGTAATTAGATTAATATATCTAGAGAGCATACAAGTTCCTCTCCTGTCTGGGTCTGATCCTGCAAGGGACTGCGTATCTTCAGCTGCTTGTGACTGTGGATGTCTAAGCATTTCTGAGAAGTCCAAGATTAGCTAAAATTAAAGCTCTGGGTGGAAGAAGACTGTTAATGTTAAAGGAATGGTAAAGCAATTTTGCATTAGTAAAAATATAAAAGAAATGTAAAAAATTTAGAAGATTAAGTTGAATGGTAACAAGAAGATAAAATAGTAAGGAATGCTATAGAGGGAGGCTGAAAGTATGAGCCTGATAATAAAGACAGAGATGGAGTAATCGTAATTCCCAAGATATCAAGCTTGGCAATAAACCTGTTGGTAAAAGCCCGGCTCATCAGAGTAGAATTGAAACTGTAAGGGATACCTTAACATAGAACTATATATTACCATCTCATGGGAGGGACAATACTAGTACATGCTACCACTGGCAGCTGAGAGAGAGGAAGAGAGGAGAAAGAGGTGTCTAAACCAGAGCACCTGAGGCCCTTGTCTTTCCCCTCAAGGCACTTTAGGTGTTACATGGGAAGTTAATTTACAAATGTACATCCCAGTTTTAGGAAAGGGGAATTCCTGTCAGGATCCTTTGCTTCCTGTGAACCAGAAATGTTCTCTCCCCTCCCAGGGAACCTGCTGGTCAGGCTGTATCTCACAAAGTGATCTGCTGCCTCCTGGTTTTCTTACATTACCTGAATTGAAAGACAGCTGCTGAGACCTCTGAGGATTCCTCAAAAATAAAAAATATCCGGGAAAGGGACACAGGCATTCAGAGAAGAACACAGTTCTCCTGGAGAACCTTAGGGCAATTTTTGAACAATCTGGATGCAATATTTTACTTTCAAACTTCTTGTGTTTTTCTCAAACTTTTGTAATTCTCTTGTACTTTTTCTTGAAGAAGCAAGCTAAGATGGTACCAAACTTTTAAATAAAAATACTAAATTTGTTACATGCTCAGACACCTTCTCAAAAAAAAACAAACAACAGACTGCAATAAGAGCAAATTTTTCAAACATCTTCACTTCCTGTCCACATCATTGCTAAGAGAAGTAGATTTTACTCCATAGGTAGACATGTGTTTCATCTCTACTGCTGGCTTTTTAATTGCACTGGCTACAGTATTAGGTGAGACTTCAGATATTTGAGTTATAGGAGCTGACTGTAGGCTTTTAACTAACGTGTTGCATAAGTCCTGATTCAGCAATATGTTACATGCTGGATTCATTTTTTACATTAATGGAAATACAGCTTTTAGTGCAGTTGGAATACAGTGCTGGAAATCTTGATTCAGCAGCAGATTAGGTGCTAGATTCATTCGAAATAATAATGGAAGTTTTAAGTACTGTTGGAAGATGTCACTGGAAGATTTTTTTTCTTTTTTGTTCCATGCAGTTTTCAAAAATACATTTGAGGGCTTTTTAGAAATGGCAATACATCCAGATGACACAGCAAAATGATGCAGCTCTGGCTAATACACCAAAGGCCTTGCATTCAGGTACACTGACATGTCAGGCTTCCACAGGCCTATATTCACTCTTTTGAATCATGAGCTTGGACCACTGAGGACTAAGGACTGTTACAATCTGCAAGCCACAGGAGTGGGGAGGGGGTCTGAGGAGGAGAATATCCTGCATAGTTAAAATCTCTCAGGTCCCCTGGCTGCTTTGAGGAAGGACTTAACAATTGCAAGGCCACATTTAACAGAAAGGATTTTGTGGGCTTGATGGTAAATCTAGGTTGGCCTGTAAATGTGAGATTCACATTTTGTGAACTATGCCTTCTTGGAGGGTGAAAAAAGATGCAGGGGGAAGTATAGAACCTGTACATAGTCTCAAAAGCACTGACAGAAGCACACTGTCAGAAGACAGCACAGGCCTGGGAATTGAAAGTATGGTCTTGAAACTCATATCAATAACCTATAAAAAGCTGTGTGAAGGGTGTCCTTTTCTTTCCATGAACTATTTCACACCAGGCCTAAGACCACTACAGTCTTTTGGAAGAGGTCTCCAGTGTGGATTGTTTCAGCCTTGAGGGCAAGGCCCGTCCAGCTAATGTCATTAAAAACCAATATCCCCACTGCATAACAAGTAAGAGGGTTTCCCCTAAATGTCCCATATTCCTAGTAGCTTATTCCTTCCTACAAAAGCACCAAAAGTCTTGCAGCTGCTCAAATGCTTTCTTTATAGCACAGCACATTCAGGGCTGCCCAGAAACCTATCAGAACCCCAAACTCGTTGTATTAGAAAGGGATGGGATTTTCTGTCTCACACACATCATCATAGTTATTGTGTAGATGCCACTAAAACCTGGAGCCACCTGCATGTGGTTTCTCAGCTCTGGAGAATCCATCTGAGCTTGTAAGATAGGAAGAATCATAGAATGGTTTGGGCTGGAAGGGACCTCTGGAGGTCATCTAGTCCAACCCTCCTGCAGTGGGCAGGGACATCCCCAACTAGAATAGGTTGCTCAGAGCCCTGTCAAGCATCACCTGGAATGCCTCCAGAGATGGGAACTCAACCACCTCTCTGGGCAACCTGTTCCAGTATTCCACCACACTCGTGGTGAGGAACTTCTTTCTAATATCCAGTCTAAATCTACTCTTCTCCAATTTAAAACCATTGCCCCTTGTCCTTTCACTCCAGGCCTTTGCAAACAGGCCCTCTGCAGCCTTCTTGTAAGTTCCTTTTAGGTACTGGAAAGTCACTAGTAGGTCCCCCTGAAGTCTTCTCTTCTCCAGGATGAACAATCCCAGCTCCCTCAGCCTGTCCTCATAGGAGAGGTGTTCCAGCCCCCTGATCATTTTTGTGGCCCTCCTCTGGATCTGCTCCATNATGCACTGAACAGTCCACCCATCAAATCCATAGCTCTCCAACTAGGCCAGTAGAATGTTGTGGGGGACCGTGTCAAAAGCCTTGCAGAAGTCCAGATAGATCACATCCACAGGTTGTCCCTTGTCCACTGAGGTAGTCACAAGAAGGGAGGGTGGGTGTCTGCTGGGGCCCAGATATCCCTTGTATGTGAATGTATTGGTAGTAGTTGTGAAGTGTATTAGCAGTCTTGCTAGATGCTGGAATAAAGCCCAGGCCTTTGCAGACTGAGAACATAATCTTTTTTTTTTTTGTGCCATCAGAGCCACCAGGATGGCTAACTTGCAAGTTTGGATCAAGTAATGGAAAGAGGAACATTTTGTGATCACAAATACATCATTTGGATACAGGTTTACAAATTAAAGCATACAACAGTTTCTCAGCATTGTAAATTGCTGCAACATAGTCCTATCTCAGCCTGAAGGTGAAATTCAAACTACGTTAGAGTATAAATTAACACAACAGAGACAACTTTTTTCTTAGTGGACATCACAACCCTTGAGGAACAGCATCCCAGATGAACTTGCCCTATTGCAACTATCCCAAATTCTTCAGAGATATGGATAGTAACAATAATATATTTGTAAGAGGCTTCAAGTCTCAAAGAATACTGCTGAACACGACTATGTCACAGTCTGCATTTTTGCTGACATCTCATTTCCTCTCTCTTGTTTTGTGGTGAAGGTATAAACAGGGTTTATTACCAAGTCATACTTCCTGTGGTAACAGATGGAAGTAACAAAAACAGCACAAAAAGGATTATTAACATCTATAGGAAGCTTTTCAATGCTCTGGCCTTTAATTTTTAGTACTGCAAGATGGGATTTAATTTTACATCTAAGTGCACCCAATCTTCAAAGAAGAAAAAGTAAATATGAAGAACTGACATATGTTTTGTGGAACGTAGGTCCAGAAAGAGATACATTTGAAAATGTATACAATTCTAAAAATATTATTAGGAATAATAAAGTTTTTGAAAAACTGGGATAAAAATTACTAGGTTTATGGAGAAGCACTTGATTTTGCCTGTGTTAGGTTTCAGGTGCAGAAAAAAAAGCTGCTGTTGAACAATGGGCTATTGCATGAGCAGTTGCCTCCTGTAGCTGTAAGCTCAAACCCTGACTTTGGATACAGAGAGAATTCGGTGATCCTAGGCTTGCCCCTTTTTCTGTGCAGCTCAAAAAACACACTGACAAACTTACTGTCCCATTGCAAACAAATGCAAGATTGGATTAATAGGATTCAGGGTTGAGGTGCACTGGCTGAACTACAAGATGAAGCTTGTACAGAACATGCATTGTGTCTAGTTCAAACCAGAGCAATTAGCTGTTCACTTTCATGACTATTAAATGCACTCATAATTAAAATTTAAAACTCTGAAGTCTATAGTATTTTTTTCTGAGCCCCAATTATGAATAATAAGATTTAAGTTTAAGTTTAACTTGTATTTTAATAGAGGGTAAAGAGCTCTTATAAATTAGTCAAATAGGAATTGCCTTTGAAAAGCTGTTACTGAAGAATTGCTGTCGAGGTAAAACTAATTAATATCTGTCACTGCAAACAGTTAACTACAGAAAACTTTCCTGCTTAACTACCAGCACTATTAAACCACCAGAACTTACATCATCAAAAGAAGAAGCAGGAGAGAACACAATGTCTCTTTTGACATCAACTTTTATCTTCTGCTGTGGTGAGATTCTGAAGTATTTTTTCATGAAATCTGACCAGACAGAACCGAAGTCAAGTCTGGCTCCCCAATTAGCTCTAGTTGTATGGTGTCGGATCACGTTCTCAAAGAGCTTCCCCTTAACTGAACTTTCGGATCACAAAAACAAAAAAAAAATTACAATCTTTGAAGAGACTGAGAGGTGCTAAGTTTCACTCAAGTGACCTGGAAGTGGCTGTGCCACCTTTGGGTCCAGAAGTGGTAGCCAGCTCCACAGATCACACAAGGTAGCCTCAGGTCTCCTCCATGGCTCTAATCACAGACCATTCCATGGGGCTGCTTGAAATGGAGGAACACTATCTGCCACTGAACAGTCAGAATCAAACCCATTCATTAACTCCTGTCCCTGGTGATATATGTTTATTCCAGTGAAGTAGTTGTGCCCTCACACCTTGTCCTGGCTTGAATTAGGACTGAACTAATTATGTTCAGTTATTTTACTTTATAGCTAAAGCTCTTCTAAGTAACTTTCTGAAATAAACAGCATGTTTTCACAGGCAGCACCTGCTCCTAGCAGTGATAAGACATAATATTTAGATATACTACTAAAGATTGGTATGCAGTCCAAGGTCACTGCTAAATCTTGCATACCTATGTTGGGGGGATGCAGAGAAAAAGGCTGCACCTACAGGGAGGAGTGGACAGTTCAGGTGACCCTAAAGTGACCAACTAGGTATTCCATTCCATACATGTCATATTCAGTATAAAGCTAAGGGATCACTAAAGTCAGACTCCTCTTCTTTTTTTAAAAAAGCAATCCTAGTAATGCCCCTATGATAGCTTTCCTGAAAAGCTATTTTTATTGTTGTAACTGCAAGCCATATATCCCAAGTATTTTCCTGATATAACCAAATGAGAAACAAAGATTTAACTTGAGCTCAACACAGCACACATCCACTGGATATTCTCTGTCTCTCTCACTGTCTTTTTGCCTGATAATTATTCAGATTTTCCATGGCCAATAGTAACCAGTATGGGACTGTATGGTGGTAGCAGTCTCCCCTTCTTTGAGCTCCAAGGCAAGGGGCTAGCATACACTGTCTTTTCTCCAGGGCATCTCAAAGCCAGGCAGATGTTGGCAAATTGGAGGGAATTAAAAGAGAAGGAGCAAACCTGATTAATGAAGTGACTGATTTATAATGAGAGACTACGAGACCTCAAGCTAAAAGGTTTGACCAAATGATGACTAAGGAAAGGGATATTTAAGTCCGCATCTACATAAAGGCTAGAGAAATAGTTTAGAATTGTCTAACAGGTCCTTATTGGAACTGATTAAAACCCAAAGATACAGGTTTCTCAAATACACAAAACAAGATAGCACCACTTCTTTTAATTCCATAACAGCTGAGGATCTTGGCCTGCCTGATTTTGATCCAGACACTTGTCTGATCATAGAAGTGACAGACCATGCTTTGCTGGACTACCTCTCCACTGCTAACCTGACTGGCAGAGCTACTCAGTCTTTGTATCCAGTCACTATTTGGACCTTCTTGCTGATGTCTGTACTTCTGGTAGCAATTGCAGTGGTGCTCATACTCTTAAAGAAAATGCCTAGCTGTTTGCTAGAAACTGGAATAAGATGGTCTAGGTGACTTTCCAGAGAAATTCCTGAAAAGGGAGACCTGTGAAACTGCAACTAATCTCAGCATAGCAGCAGTGGAAGCCTCACCATTTGCATCAGTCAAAATGAACTATAAAGAGTATTGGCGGATTTTGCAGTGGAAACAATATGGTGAGAGCTCCTAGGGAGGTGAGTGAGATGGTCTACATTTTTAGTGGGGGTTTGGGGGAGGGGGGGAGAAGATCAGGAGAAGGAGGGGAAAGGTTAATATAAGCCTCCTCCCAACCCAGCCTCAATGTCATAATCCCATACCTCAGACTGCAGTACTGGTGCTTATCAACGCAATTTGAGGTCTGCTGATTTTCTGCCATTTGGACTGCTGCTCTCTCACTTTCACTCTGTTTTCCTTCTGCAGCATAGATAGAGTGGCTTTGACACCTGCAAACTAGGGAGAGGCCCTGGTGCTGGCTGCTACCTCTCTGGCTTGTGCTCATGACACCCAAAGTCCAAAGGGCCTAAATATGTTCTTCTAAGTAGCTGTGAAAGCAGACATGATGGAAAAATAAGGAGCATGATCCAAAGACAAGAAAAAAAAGAAAGGAACTAGTTTCAGTGTAGGAAACACATGAAAAACTGAAAATATTTTTCTAGTTAAAAATTAAATGGAAATAGTTTCAGCTGGAGAGGGTGTCTGACAATGGGACATGCTTGGTTTCCGACACATCAACTCAAAATTTCATATTTGACAAGCAGAAATCTGTCTAAAAGCTGAAAAAGGTGGCCATCCTCTAGATCTGTTATGTCATTCTCCTTTCTAGGCAGTCCAACTAATTGGGACAATAAATCATGCTTTTGATTCGTAGTTTTCAGCTGACCACTGGAGACAAGCTGTGCCACCTCTTGTCCACCTATGTCTTGGTGATGAATTGCTGTTCAAGCAATGATTAGCTAATTCATTGTTTTGAATGAACATTCCTTAGCTCTCCTAAGAAAAGAGTATTCTACCTTGTTCATAATAAAGACAGCTGAAGTGCTCTGCTGTTATCAGTTACTATAGTAACTGCTGACAATTTATTTTAAAAAGAGGAAAGACTAATTTCTTCACTGGTTGCCTGTTTTAGTGTTACTTTCTTCACTTGTAATCTGGTATTACATATAAAACAGCTACCAAAGACAATCATCATGCCCAGCTCATAGACCCAGTGATCTAATAGGCCAAATCCTTCCTGCTGATCTTGAACTGAAGTTTTAGTGAATTCAACAGAACTACTTGGAAGGGTAATGCAGCAAGACAAAGTGTAAACCCCTCTTTCTTTCATACACCTACTTCAATTTTTTATATTGGGAAAACAACACAGCTATCTCTTTGTCAGATAAAGGTCTGAGATCAGCTTTAGGTCCAAGTTCACCAACTTGAATTTGAAATTGAGAGTAAGGGTTTGTTACACTCAGTTTAGTTATCACATTTTCAGTAGGAAATCAGCTTCCCTCATTGTTGCTTTGCTAGTTGCCATTATGTTGAAGTTGCTTCTACCTGTAAAAATACAAAAAATCTGGAAAACTCTGATCTTTCCATCTTTCTTCATATGTTTTTCTTTACATAAAAGCAGAGCTGCCTGATGCTGAAAGCATGAGTACCATTATTTATTCTGGAAAAAACAGCAGCTCGTGCCTTTATAATCTGCCAAATGAAAACCACTACCTTTAATTTCTGTTCCAAACTTTGCAGCTGGATCCAACATCACTGTAATATCATGAAGCTGGAGAAGGAAACATAGAGGCAGAACTATCTTTAATGTCAAAGCAATCTGTATGCATGTGAAACTGTTTTATTGATTCTACATGTTGGGAAGAAATATAATGAACATTTAGTCTGATCTTCTGTGTTACACAAGTCTTCCATGCTACAAACTTCATCAAGAAAATAAAATATGTTTCTACTGAAAAATATAGCCTATTGTAATATGAGAACATTTGGGAACTATTAGCAGCATAAATGAAGTATCAGAGACAGCCTGTGACATCAAGAACAAGGAAAGCCAAAGAGTTTAAATCAAGACAAAGAAAACAGCAAGAGAAAATGTAAATTCATTGTTAAAAAGAACAAACTGGCAAGCATCTTAAAGTGATATTGTGAGGGGAAGGAAAACTGGCACAACTTCATGCAAGTTAAGTGGTTGTTCTTGGAAATCAACTACAATACACTGCAGAGAAACATAAAATTATAAGAACTATTTGGCATTTGGATCCTATTAATAAAAAAAAATTCTACTTTAAGAAATCAGGATGGTTTAGAAAGTGCTGACTGTTGCACGTTTTGGTTTTATCAGCAGTCCTTCAATAATGCTTAGAAATAAACTTTACAGAAAAACCTCGGGTGCTCAATTATTTTTAAATATTTTAGAGTAGGAACTGAGATAATGAAATTATAAGGATAATGGTGGCTTAATGCTTTGAGGCTCATGAGATTTATATATTCCAATATCACCTAAAGCTGCACATATCATAGAATCACAGAATCACAGAATGTTA
>VWZO01014006.1:1659-14293 GCA_013396975.1 Bucco capensis
GGAAGTGGCACCATTCACAACCACTCTCTGTGCTCGATCATCCAGCCAGTTTTTAATCCAGCAAAGAGTGAACCTGTCCAAGCCATGAGCTACTAACTTTTTCATTAGGATGCTATGGGAGACTGTGTCAAAGGCCTAGTAGATCACATCCACAGCCCTCCCTTGATCCACCAGGCGGGTCACCCAGTCATAGAATGAGATTAAGTTGGTTAGGCAGGACCTTCCCTTCATAAACCCCTCTTGACTAGGCCTGATCCCCTGGTTTTCTCTTACTTGTTGCTTGATTGTATTTAGGATGACCTGCTCCGTAATCCTGCCAGGTACTGAGGTCAAGCTGACAGGTCTATAGTTTTCTGGAATCTCCCTCTGGCCCTTCTTGTAGATGGGTGTCACATTGGCCAGCCTCCAGTCATCTGGGACATGCCCATTTATGAATATGTACTAGCATAGAGAATATAAACTGAAAGTGAAAGCTGTACCCGGTGCACGTGTTGGTAGAGCAAAGACTCCCCCGAGCACCCAGCGCTGTTTGCTTGCCTTTATTCACTAAAATAAATTGAAATGGATTGTTTAGGATTTTATCCTTGCTCATTTATCACAAAAACAAACATATTTGGGGGAAGGAGGACAAGGAAAGGTGGACACAAAGACACAAAGTTTCATGTACCCCATTACAGACATCTAACCACCAAGGTTTTCCAGGTATATGAAAAGGAAGAACACAACTCCCCAGAAATCCCTTCTCCACTGCCTCTTGTCCAGGAACTCCTGCACAAGTGGGACTAGCAAGGAGAAAAGGCAGTGGCCCATGGCTGTGTGGTGGTTTGAGCCCACTCAGTTGGCAGCCTGCTTACTAACTCACATCCCCCTCCACTGGGATGGGGAGAAGGAAATACAACAAGAGCCTTGATAGCGGAGACAAAGGACAGGGAGGACTTACTTACCAGTTATGATGTCAAGGGTTAGGGCTGGGCTGACCTCTCTATTAACTCTTTCCCCTCCATAGGAAGGGAAAGAGAATAAGGGAGAGAGACTTATGGATTGGAAAACTAAAACTACTTTAATGAGAATAAAATGAAATGTATACAAATCTATACAAAACCAATATTGAACTTAACACCCCTGTGTAAGGGATAAAAAATGATCCATTGTTTACCATGGTGTGAGAAGACAACCTTGCATAAGCATAATGAAGGGAACAAGACATGCATATAGGCCAAAGAATAACAAACTTGGACATTGGCTCATATCTCTTGGCTAGCAGCAGGAAAACAAGACTGATTTGCAAGGGCAAATGTCACTGATTGTGACATGCAGATCGCTGGAGACACCTGGTGCACTTTGACCACCCATGCAGGGGGTGGGTCCAGTACTTTCCCCATGAGTGGCCTATAACAGCGAGCTTGCTTCTGGCAGTGGGGGATATCCAGCAGCATGGTCTTCCCAGGGGGTGGTCTGTGATGCTCTGAGCCTAGCAACTTCCTACTGAGATGCTGTTCCTAATGCTTGGCTTTGCAATGTTCTTCCTGGGTTTGGTATGATATACTGTAACTATATTTGTGCTTGCTAGTCTTATTTAAGTGTCTTTATAACAATAATGTTCCTGATGCTCAGCTTTGTAACAGTTACCCTGGGCTTGGTATGGCATGCTCTCTAACTGTATGTGTGCTTGCTAGGATTTAGTGTCTTTATAGCAATTAAAACTCCTTTCTTGCTTTGTTAAACTGTGTGGTGGAATTCCATTTGGGAGGAATCCGCATACCCTGCTACAACCCCCAATGGCAATTACATCACTGTCATCACTGATGCTGTGGCAGAAGTTTCAGACTGAGCTCAGCGGTAGACAGGAACCAGATTCAGGAGTCGGATTCAAGTACACATGGATCAGGATTGAGGGCAAGAACAGAGTCCTCCTCAGATGCTGGCCATTGAAGAAGAGAGAAAAGCAAGCAGTGAACTGAACCTCCAGTGAGAGGTGAAGTCAAGAGGGCTTGACCCTTGTGATCCCTCAGCTTTATACTGAATATGATATATATAGAATGAAATACCTAGCTGGTCACTTTAGGGTCACCTGAAGTGTCTGCTTCTCCCTGCAGGAACAACTCTGCACCCCCTAATGCGGTACAGAAGATTTAGCAGTGACCTTGGTCTGCATACCAATCCTTGGTATTAAATCTAAACATTAAACCTTATCTCTACTTTAAGCAGATACTGTCTGCCAAAACATGCTGCCAAATTCAGAAAGAGCAGTTAGAAAACACTTTAGTTAAAAAGTAAAATCACTGAACAGAATTAGTTTTAACTCAGACCAGCATGTATGGTCACAGGCAAAAGACAAATTTAACTTGGGGAGACAAAAATCAATTTAAAAAAAACCACCACCATTTTGCCAACTGAATCAGAGTAGGACAACAATAAATACAACTTGCTGTTAAATACACCTTCCTCCCACCCCTCCTTTCTTCTTGAGCCCAGCTCTGCTACCTCCTCCCCCTCAGCAGCAGGGGGTGGAATAGGGAATGGGGATTGTGATTCGTCCCAGTCTATTCTATGCTATCTCTGCCTCTCCTTCCTCCTCATGAGGAAAACGCACAGTTCCTCCCTGCTGCAATGTGGCATCTCTCCCACTGAAGACAGTCTTCCACAGGCTTCTCCTACCCATGTGTGTGCCTTCCGTGGGCAGCATGTTGTCCTCCCAGTGATGGGCTGCTCCAGCACGGGCTTCCCTCAGAGGCACAGACTTCTTCAGAAAGTATCACGGAAGTTCAGGGCAGTATTGACACTTTGCAAGGAAAGAGCAACTTGTGGAGGTCCAAAAGGGTGAAACATCAGAAAGATTCACAGATGTGTGGTTGTAACTGGGTGATGCAAATTAAAAAGAGGAAAACTGCTCCTCTGGCTCTGCTGCCAGTGACAGAAAGGTTATGGGGGCTGAGGAGAATTAACAGCTAATTGTGCTCAGAGGAAAGGTGGGACAAGGTCACAGGAGAAGGCACTGCTAAGAGGCTAGGATAGTGTAATCACAGAGTATTCTGAGTTGGAAAGGACACATCAATATATCTCCTGTTTTAAGATGCAAACAATAAGTCTCCTCTTTAGGGCAGAGAAGAGAGAAAGTGAGGGGAAAACCAGGGATAACAAAGGTCAAGAGCTCTTGCTCTCTGAAGCCTTTTTCTATGCACTTGTGTCGAAGTGAGGGAGGTGTCTTGGTTTGACAAGACAGTTTGGGAAAGACCCAGTTAGGGAACCTCCCCCTACCCATAAAGGAAAGAAAATCAATAACTCACTCTGCACACCGGGGATGAGTTGTAAAGAATAACTTTTAACAGAGAAAAAGATAACAATGAAAATGCAGAATGGGATAAACCCTCCCAGTTCCCCCTCACACAACCAGTGGCACACCCCACACCCCCCCTCAGTGAAACCTACACAGAGATAGTCCGGTTAGGGTGAGAGCAGATGAGGTAGTCTTGGATGGCAGATGAAGGAACCAGGCTGGAGGTTGGTGTATGGAGATGGAGGATGGATGGATGAATGAAGAAGAGACAAAGGGACAATCCAGCCGCTCCAACCACATCGTGGTAAATATGACGGACCCATATGGTAGCTCCCTTCTTCTCAGAAGTGAAGAGTTCCCAGGGCTGCCTGCACCGGAAGTCCATCCCGAGCAGTTCCTTTATCTGCTGCTTTTCCTCGCTGGGACTGCCTCAGTACCACATTGCCGGTTTTTCTGCCACCCCTGTGGATCCCTATCACAGCTTGGGGTGTACTGCTGCTTTAACGGCTGTTGCTGGAGTTGCTCCTTTCGCCGCTCCCTGCCACCGCTGCTGTTCACTGCTCTGTGGGGCGCACACTGCTTCCAGCGCTGGTCCCCTGACTCCATCACCGGGGCTGCCACTGCCGGCACCCACTGCAGCCAGTGTGGCTCAGTGGAAAGCATGGCCCTGCACCCACAGCACCACCAGGGCAGCGGTGTGGGCCACCGTGGCTCCTGCCTGTGTGGCTCAGCCAGTCGAGAAGCCTATCCCCACCCAGAGTTCACAAACAAACACACTAATAGTCTGAAGGGTGAAGGAGGGGAAAGATGGATACTTCCTGCATTTTACATACCCTGTAACAAGGTGGCAGATGTCCTGGCAGGCAGATGGGCTGCTCTGCTCCACAGTGTTGACAGGGCAGCTGTGAGTCCTTGTGTCCCACAATGTCTTGTCCACACATAGGAGACAGCATATCATCTGTGCTCCCCATTCATGCAGAAATCACCAGAAGCTCCCAGTAACCTCAGGAGAAAGTCCAGAATGAAGGCATCTCTTTTTGTCCTTTCTCATACTAGGTCCCTTCTGCTGACATGTGAATTTGGCAGAAAGAGCATCTCAAGATTAGGCTGAACCTGACACATCCACTTTCTCATTTTATGGTAAATATCTTCTGCATGGACTTCATCTTGTTATAGTAGAAAATTAATAATGAAACTGGAAAAGATGAGGGTCTGTAGAGAAAAATGCAGAGCGTGCAAGGAGCTCACCCACAGGAATTCAGTGAAGGCAGAAGCAGAGGTGACAGGCTGGAGGTATATGCCTAGTGTAGCTGTTTGCTGTCAATGTGGGGAACCATCTCCTTTGTTATGTTCCTCTGAAGCATCTCCCTTTGGTACCTGCCAGTGGATAGACTGTGGAGGGGCTCTTCTGGATGAGATCTGCCCAAGGCTGAAATGGGAAGACTTGGAAAAGGAGGAATCCAAGATGACCATGGAGGCGACCAGCTAGGGAGCCTGAGAGCCAAGGGAGGTTCTCACAAAATTCTGGATTTTGATGGCCTATTCCTTAGCTAGCTAAATTTAGCCATTGGCTTTTCAGCAGACTAGTTGCATTTGAGAGACGTTTTTCTTCTAAATAGGACTATCTTAAATAGAAGCAAGCCTCTACCTGGAAAAGGCATTAAAATAGATCTTGAGTCAAAGAGGTCTTTTTAGGGTATGTAATAGAAAATGCTGCATGGTGTACTGCAGGAGAAGAATGAAGTTAAGGTAGGCAGCACAGTCAGATGAGCTGGATTGACTCCTCTTCTGTTCCTGTTAGCACATACATTCTGCCCATCTGTTAACACCTTATTGTGCTGTCTCATTTCATTGCATCATTTTCCAGCCCATACTCCTTCTGCAGTGTTGCCTTCAGAGAATACGAAATCCATCTCCTAACCCTCATTTCTTTTAAAGTCAAAGCAAACATGCTATTCAAAGCAAGCAGCAATGAGAAGTCCTCCTTTCATGAGAGAGCCTTTGCAAACTGTCTCATTCATCCCACTTTATACCCGCTAGGTGCCACATGAGTAGGTGTCTTCACTAGCCAGTTTTGGTCTTGCACTAAATCTCTACAAGGCCCATTTGCATGCAGAACTATCAAGGAGGTTCACAGGACTAGATGAATAGTCATTGAAGCTTCACCTTTGAGTGCTATAGTTATGCATCTCACAGAGTTTCAACTCAGCCTCACAGATGGTTAAAAATGCAAAGTGTGCATGAAGAATTTCATTACTCCAACTTAGGACTTCTAATCTCTGACAAACTAAATTTTATACTATGCTTCTTCCTATACCTTGTCTGGAGATACTAAATATAATGAACCAGATCTTGTTTTCAAATAGGGAAAATTTGCTTCTTCTATCAATTGATGTTGAAAAATCTATATGTGATTTTGTATATCCAGTGATTTGCCTGAGCAATCAGAGAGACCAAGGGAAGCAGGAGAGATTTTGCAATGATGGCCAAAATGGCACATTTTAAGTCCTCTTTTCTTAAAGCACTTGGTCACTGCCAAGAGACCTTTCATGGTCAATTTGAGTGTGTTTTAAGGAGAACTGCAGCACCTAAATCTAGGAGAACTACCAAGAAATTTTTCCCCACAGTGGTTACACCAGAGAGTGGAGACAATTCCCGTGATGTGAGCCAGCTGTTCAGGGCTGAAGATTCCTACCCTGAGGAAAGAACCAAAGTATGTAAAAATACATTTTGCCAGATTAGCTGTATTTTGTCCTGGGTTTTATTGTCCAGGAGGGGGTCTGTGCTTCAACATGTCAAACTCGATTTCAGTAGGCCTGGAGGTGCTCTGTGGTGGCAGAGGTGATGCAACAGCCTCATGGCTAGCACTGATACTGCCACTTGCCTCCCCAGCCCACATAGGCTGAGCTGTCCAGGGACAACCCATGCCACGGTACAGGCATCTCTAGGGAGTAAGAAGTGATAAGCTTGGTTGTGGCATTTGTTCTTTCCAGCATCAATGGCAAGAGCAGGTTAGAAGAGAGATGCCCCTCTTGTGTACGGGGCACCAGATATTCCGAGTGGGAAGGCAAAAAATGACATAGATCCATGCAGGATGGTTGAAAGGGAGAAGGCCTCTCCTTTATTGAGCTTAAATGAATTTCTTATATACTTTTTTCTGGAATAGGAAAAGTACAGACAGAGAGAACACAAACACACCTGCAAGGCCAAAACAACTAAGCATACCCAGAGAAATACATTCCTCTCTATTTTTCAACCTTGACAAATTCCATTCCCAGAAGATCCAAGCTTCAAAATGTAGAAGGTAGAAAATTACGGCCTCCACACAATTCAATGCGAATCAAGCAAAAGAACCTTTATTTGTGATAACATCAACTTTTTATACCTTTCTGTGCAATCACGCATATAATGATTGGTCTAAGCCTATTTTCACATGGCAAGCAGAACAAAGAGATTGGTTAAATTTTATTTTCATGCGCTGAGCATGCAGTGCAGGTTAACTTCTTATTAGCTCTCAGAGTTGCTGATTCTTCTACTTTTTTCTGCTATTCTTGGCTGACTTGTTTTCGTTCCCTGCTAACAAAGTAATTGTTGTTCTTCCTCCTTATCTTAGAATATGTGCCTCGTCCAAGGTCTTTGCCTGGCTGGTTCACAATATGTCCATTTTCTTCCAGCTACTTTCCCACATCGAAACACTCATCATCTTAAAACCTCTAGTCAAAATAAATCCTGTCTGATATACTACACATAACAATCTCTAACCTTCAAGAAACTTGCACAAATCCTTCTTTCAACGTTTCTCAAACCTTCTTTCAACTTTCCACAAACCTTCTTTCAACATTCCACAACATTTCCCCTATTTTGTTTTTATTTAAAAATAATATACTATATTGAGCTGTGAATGGCCAGTTCACAACTCAATACATGCTTTTCAAATCCTACTTCCACAACCTTTTGCAGATGATAAGAAAGAATTTGCTAAAAAGAACCTAACAAGCTTGTTAAGATACAGTATTGATTAATTCACTACAATAGCAAATATAAACTAAACGCTAAGGTCTTAGTAGTTTTAATTATTTGAGAGGGGTGGCCTTCTACCCCCCAAAATGATGGTGATGATAGACAAAACCACACACATCTAGCAGGGATCCACTGAAAATTTCCACCTATGGAAACACATATAGAACATTGACCCCATATTATTAATTACATTAGACCTTCCCACTCTCTCAACACCAAATTTCAAACTCTTACAAGTGACTTTTCTATTTGCTTTTGACAAGAAAAAATCAACAATCAGATCAAATTTGGTCATTCTCATATCGATTTTAAAAATTCAACACAAATACAACCCTCCAAGATCTACTGGGGGAAAATATAATCCCCTATCTCCCCCCTTTTATTTTTAAAATATGATTGCCAAAATTCATTACAATGTATTCCCTATTACCTCACACATTTTATTGACATCTATACATTCTCCACTTCTACATTTAAATTTGCCAAGTCCAGAGCACTGAATAACATTATTACAGCTTGCTTCCATCCAGACAATCTCTCACACCAGAGAGTGTGAAGTTGGGAAGAGAGTGGGAAGGTAAAAAAATTACATAGATCCATGCAGGATGGTTGAAAAGGAGAAGGCCTCTCCTTTATTGAGCTCAAATGAATTTCTTATATACTTTTTTCTGGAATAGGAAAAGTACAGACAGAGAGAACACACACACCTCCAAGGCCAAATAAACTAAATATACCCAGAGAAATACATTC
The DNA here is from genome assembly GCA_013396975.1 of Bucco capensis. Lineage (NCBI taxonomy): Eukaryota > Metazoa > Chordata > Aves > Piciformes > Bucconidae > Bucco > Bucco capensis. The sequence continues at coordinate 9,707 of VWZO01014006.1, forward strand.
CTCTCTATTTTTCAACCTTGACAAATTCCATTCCCAGAACATCCAAGTTTCAAAACACTCCTCTTCTTAAAACCTCTAGTCAAAATAAATCCTGTCCAATATACTACACATAACAATCTCTAACCTTCAAGAAACATACACAAAACCTTCTTTCAACATTCCACAACATGCCCCCTTCTTGCTTGGTTCATGGCAGTGAAGTCAACACAGGCTGTTGATGTTGGAGAGTTGGAGGGGGGATCACACTTCATCTTAGGCAGAAAGAGGGGAGGCACCAAGGTGGATGCAACTGCAGGGTGGAGATAGGGCAACCTGCTGTAAAGAGGAAACCCTCCTGCAGTGCTCTGACAGAGACTGTCCGAAGCCCTGGCCGGACTCAACATGCCACAGGGTTAATACAAGCAACTGTCTCCAGCTACTCTTGCATATCTTCAGGTCTTTCGTTCAGCACCTTGATCTCCAAAGTTGTGTAGGGAGTTGTACCCTGTCATACATCCACCTACTGCTCCAAGCCCTGGTCCTGCACTTCTTAATCTTTGTACTGGAACTTGATTTTCACCCAATTTCCCTGCCCCAGACTACCATCATTTGGCTACCCTACTCTTGTATCCCCATCCTTTCCTTCCTCTAACAGGATCTTTTAAGGTTTTTCTCTATCAATTAAAGGTGCCAACATAGTCACTGCGTCTCAGAAACACTCTGGATTTCTTTCAGCCAGCTGTCTAGGGACCAAGTAAGCTGCAAGTTACAGATTAGCCTATCATGTAGCTCCAGTGACACACCCACCATGATTGTGCAGCTGATTCTGCACAAAGACTGTCCTTTTGGTCTCCAAACACCCCTTCAGAAGTGCCTGCTATAATTGAATCATATGAGCCATGAGAGCATCCCTTGACATTTGCCACTGTTCAGGCACTTACCCTGCAGGTAACAGATTTTCTCCCTTTTCCTGCTACTTCCTCTGCAGTCCTGTGGGGCTGTACAGAGTTAGCACAGCCATAGCATCTGTTATGACCAACCATAACCGCAGTAACCAGGGCTGTGCACTGCATCATGCATGATGTTGGGGGGCAGCTCCATCGCAGGAGCTCGGTGAGGAACCTGGCCATGGTACTTACAGCCACCTCCTGCAAGGGCTGGAGGCCAGGACTTAGCCTTGCAGAAAGAAGGGGCTTGTGCAGCACAGTTGAGATTTCTGCCACCTGCTGAGTGCTAGGGGCATGAATAACATGCAGCAAGGTCAGCATGTGGCAGGAGCTAAGTAAACTCCTGCTTGCAGGGCCCTTAGCTAAGCTTAACCAAATTAACCAGATTCTTCCATGACCTCCAGTGAAGACTCACTTACCAAACAATAACGTAGTCCCATCCCATACACAGCGCTGATGGTTTATCTTTCCCAGTTTACAGTTTCCCCACCTCCCCCCACCCCAGGTGTCCTGGTTTGGGCTGGAGCAGAATNGTATTTGCATATATTGTCTGCCGTTGCTGCTTTTCATTGAAATAGTTATTTTGTCTTTTCCAATCCACAAGTCTCTTTCTTTCTCTCAAACTATAACAACTTTTGGGGGATCATCCGGGATACGAANGTTGAAGCTGGAAGTATGTTTTTCAGAAACAGTGCCAGCTTCTAGCAGTGAATAGGCCCACTGGGTTACAGCCAAGGATTGGAATGTAAACCCTTTGTGATTCTACTGGGAAGTGAGGGGGGTGCAGGGTGAAAGTCTGCACCTACAGGAAAAGAACAGGCAAGACAGGTGACCCCAGACTGACCAACTAAGTATTCCATTTCATACACTTCATGCTCGATATAAATTTAAGGGGCAGTTCCCTCTTCCCCCTCTTCTTATGTCCCCTCGCATTTCTGCTTTGGGCCCATCTTTGCTGCCTTCTGCCTTTCGTTACCGAGTCCAGTTTCCAGGATCCAGCTTTCCGCCCCCCCCCCCCACACACACACACAAGGCCAACTCCCATCTTCTGCTGGAGGCTGGAAGGTTTGGATCTTGGTTCTGGCTCTGTGTCTGTATTTGCATATATTGTCTGCCGTTGCTGCTTTTCATTGAAATAGTTATTTTGTCTTTTCCAATCCACAAGTCTCTTTCTTTCTCTCAAACTATAACAACTTTTGGGGGATCATCCGGGATACGAACAATTTTGGCAAATTGCCCCAAATAGTTCAAATTCCAGCCTGCTCTTTCTCAGAGAAGTATCAGATCTTCTTCTCTGAGAGTCCTTGGGGATTGGAAACTGCAATAAATTACTCGCACTATGATGTTAGTTCTGAAATCAATGATGTTTCATATACTCCTAGAGTCAATTTTAGAGTCAATTTCTAAACTATGTATTGCCATGTTCCCTTTCCATCGAAATGTAGTTAGTTAATTACCTGAGGTTACAAACTCACACCATCCCAAATATTCCCTTATCCTCCAGGCAAGGGCTTACAATCCCATGGAATTGCCTTTGGCCAGTGTCCTGACCAAGGGGCAATGGTCTCCATACAGGCAAAATGTAGTGTAGCAGAAGCAACTTCCCAACTTTTAGCCAACATCCTAGGTTATTTATCTCCTGGTTTACATAACTCTGGGAAAAGCTATACCTGATCCACATTTATCCCAATTTACATCACTGTGGGCAAGGCTTTGCCTGCCCCTGATTGACACAACTGTGGATTATACCTTCACGAATATTCATCTTTGGCAATGTATCTCACCTTTGCTGGTCTTGTGATGGGATACACAAGGCTGTTGGATCCAACAGTCAGCGAAACCCTCTGATTTCTCCATATCTTATTTTCTCAGGCAATTGAACAGTGGCTTGAATGAAGTCTAAGGGCACATTGTTTGTTGAGGGATTTCAAGGCTCAGATCAGGATTCAGTTCTTCAAATGACACAGCACTGTCCTGTTTGGTCTATGGCTTATGGACAACTTAGGGTTGAGCTATCCACAGAGCTCCCCATGGGTCATCTCTGCTGTGGTGCCCTGAGGGTTGCCCTTTACACTTCATTCAGGTTTACCTTAGACATCTAAAACAGATCTAACCCATTCAGGGCTTTACTGAGCTCTCTTCGTTTCCTCTTCACCCCCTCTTCTTCATCACTTCTTCATCATTCTTCTCCAAGATCGCCATTTTTCCATTGTAAATGCTATATTCAGGCCTCAAAGTGGAAGCATTTGTTCCTATTTCAGGAGTGGTCAGAAGCCAGTCAGCACCTGAGGCAATAAAACTTCACAAAACGGAATTGCTCAAGTGGAAAACCAGAGTGACCTTCTTTAGCAGTCAAACTACTGAATGTTTTATTTTATGCCCAGGGTTCCCTCTCGGGATGCCCTGAGTACCCTTGTGTGTGAGCCCACATCTCCCTGAATGGGTGACCTTCTTATTCCCAGTTACACTTGAGCCTAATTAGAGGCAAGGCTTTCCCAGACAAACAGACTCAAGAAATTACGGAGAGCATGAAAAAGACAAGGGACCTCATCCCCAGGAACAAATCCTCCCTTAATTAGTCATATGGGTCTGAAGACCTTACTGCAGCAAATCATTCTTCATGGCTCATGTCCACAGATGTGATACTTTGCCACCTTATGGTTGCTGCTGCTGCTGTAAAGGCTGATCTCCACCTTCACACCCCAACCAGCTCTTCCTTGTTTCTGGCAGTGCATCAACTAGTTCACTGATTATCAGCACAAAGAGATTGTCTCCAACACTCCAACCTCACTGATTCAATGATTTTATCTCTGCTAAAGGGCATCCTGCTGCTGCCAGACAAATCTTCATCTTGTCCAGGTAAGCTTGAATTTTAATCTTGTCTTTACAATTTCTCCTTTTTCAAATTTTTGCCTGCTCCATATTCCATCTTCCACAATGCCCTTAGTTATTAATGGGAATGGAGGAAGGATGAATCCATCCAGGCCCTCCCTTTCCATGTACCCTTCTGCTCTTGACAGTGTGTGACTGACCTCAGAGCGCATCTTTGTCACCCAGAGCCCAGCCAAGTACTGGAATCACACACACCAACTGACCCTGCTGGTGAAAGGACATGGGATGCCAAAGTTGATCAAACCGAGCTAGTTAGCTCCCCTCCACCTAGCTGCTCATTCCCAAGATGCAGCTCTCAGGCCATCCTCCCTTTCATCCCAACACCTCCCTCAGAAGCTTGCAAGACCCTGGGATGGTAATGCAAACCTTTAAAGGTGGACATGTAACAGAAACAAGTGCTGCTGCTCTACTGAGCTGGCTGGCATTGTCCCACTTTGCAAAAGCCCTGATGTAGTGATGTTCTGCACTGTGTCACCTATATGTGACAGTTCCTTGGCTCCAGATCATAGAATCACAGAATCATAGAACAACCTGAGTTGGAAAGGACCTGCAAGGATCATCAAGTCCAACTCCCATTAGGCCTAGGACAAAACCCTAAGATCACACGAGGTGACTAAGGGCATTGTCCAATCATCTCTTCAGCTCCACAAGATTTGGAGCCATGACCACATCCCTGGGGAGCCTGTTCCAATGATCCACCACCCTCTGGGTGAAAAACTTTTTTCTAACATCCAGCCTGAATTTCCCCCAGGACAGCTTCATACCATTC
>VWZO01014008.1:0-47935 GCA_013396975.1 Bucco capensis
GAAGCCTTCCTGTGCTGTTTGGAGCAGGGTTCGATGTAGGGGTTAGGGGTTTAGAACACCCAAAGTGCTCAGCAGTGCCTCTGAGCCTTCCTGAAAGACAAAGGTGGCCAAAGTGTGCCCATGCTAGCTTCTGGATGCACATGTGGAGGCTAGGGAGCCTGTGCAGAGGGATGTGGATGTTGTGGGTGGGGAGAGGGCATGGGGTGCAGAGCCACCTGGGCACAGGCAGGGTTGGAACCCCCTCAATTCCCCCAAGCACCACCTCAATTGCCCCAGGATGCCCCCCCCATCCCTCCTAGAGATGATCAAGGGGATTGGGGGTCTCTCACCATCCTGCCCCCCTCCAGCCCTCTCCTGGTGGGGGCACCTCCTGAGCCCCTCAGCCACATGCTCAGACTTGCTGTAGCTAGCCAGGGCTCTCAGGATTGCCCCTGGGGGAGGTGGGAGCCCAAGCTTCATCTGCACAGGGCAAGGCTTGGCCAGCCTGCAGTACACCTTGTTCAGCTGTGAGGAGTACTGGGGGAGGGGGAGAGAGAGGTGAGACCCCCAGCCCACAGCAGCCAGAGACCACCTAGGAGCCACCTCAGAGCACCCAGAGCCCTCCCCATAGCACCTAGACACGTGGGACCCGCCTCAGGACTCATCCTAGACCACCTAGTCCCCTCCCCAGAGCATCCAGACCACCTAGGACCCTCCCTCACAGCACCAAGACCCCCCCATTGCACCCAGATCAATAGGAACCCCACTCAGGACCCCCCATAGCACCCAGACCCTCATGATTTGGGGAGAGGGTTGAGGCCTGATTTGGGAAATTGGGTTAGGGGTCAAGGCGGGAGAGATTGAGGCCTAAATTGGGTTAGGGTCTGAGGCCTAATTTGGATTAGGGGCCAAGGCCTGATTTGGGTCATGAATTGAGGCCTAATTTGGGATAGGAGTCAAAGCCTAAATTGGTTTAGGGGTCGAGGCCTAATTTGGGTTGGGGATCAAGGCTTAATTTGGGTTGAGTGTCAAGGCCTAATTTGGGGTAGGGAATGAGGCCTAACTTGGGTTAGGGTTGAGGCCTAAATTGGGTTAGGGGTCAAGGCTTAATTTGGTTTAGGAGTCGAGGCCTAATTTGGGGAGAGGTCTCCCGCCTTTCTCCCCTCCCCAGGCCTAGCTCTTGTCCAGCACCTGATTTGGGTTGAAGGAAAGCCCCAAGCTCACTACCACCAAGAGACACAATGTGGCTGTGCCCTGTGAGCCCCCTGAGGTGAGACCCCTCCCCAAATAACCCACAGAACCCATACCTACTCCCTGGAATCCCCTAAATACCCCCCGAAGGACCTAAATATCACCCCTAGGACCCCTAAATGCCTCACAGGGTCCACCAACTGCCTCAGTTTACCTATGTCCACACAGCACTAGAGCAATACTTTCAGAAACCTCACTAGAAAGAGGTAAAAAATAAAGGCTAAAGCTGTTCACAGGAACCAAGGGGAACAGCACCAAAACAACCCCAGACTTCTCACCTCTTCTTGGATTGTTTCCGGTGCTGGACTTGGCTCTGGCTTTCCAGTGCTTTGCCTTCGTGGGCTCATCTTCCTCCATCTGGAACCTAACAGCCTTTGGCTCACTGGGTTTCTCAGGTGCAGCTCCTGACTCCTTCAAGGCCTTCCTGGCAGGAGGTTTGGGCTTCTGTGCTGGCAACTTGATTTTCCTTGGCCTAGCCACTTTCTGGGGTGCCATGGATCTCCTGAGCGGCTCCTCCCTCTTCCTCATCAGGGACTGCTTTGCCGTGTCAGCCTTGGCCAGGTGGAAAGAGCCGGAGACACCAACGCCTTTGGTGTGCTGGAGGACCCCGGCAGCCAGCATGCGCCGTAGGGCCAGCTTGATCTGGACATCAGCATTGTGGCCCAGCTCATAGTGGCTCTTCCCGTACTTCTGGATGGACTGGCGCAAGGAGCCACCGCGGCTCTGCTGGGCCCGCATGGCTGCCGTGATCATGTGCAAGTAGGGAGGGTGTGCTGCTGGCCGCCGAGGCGCCCTGACCCGCTTGGCCTTGCCGCCCGAAGCCGGGGCAGGTGGCAGGATCTCCATTACGGGTGCAGGGGTCGGTGGCAGGTTCTCTGTTGTTGTTGCAGGGGTCAGTGGCAGGTTCTCTGTCATGACTGCAGGGGTCAATGGTAGGTTCTCTGTCATGGCTTCAAGCTTCACCCCGCAACATCTCGCTGTCCTTTCACCGGGAGAAGCCTGGCCCGCCTGCTCTGGATCCTCTGTCCCCAGGCAGGGAGAGGCTGGCGAAAGGAGCTGTGGGCGCCAAGGAGCAGCTGCAGAGCCAGGGAACTGTTGGCGCTACAACTGTCATCAATGCTTCTGGGGCTGCAGGCACCATTGAACGGCACAGAGCTGAGCGCGGGGAGGAGTGCAGCACGTGTCACCTGCCTGTTGGGGATTACGGCAGGTCCAGCAGTCTCGTGGTGGGAGGTACGGAGTCAGAAAGTGACCTGGAAGTTGTCAGAGTCAGCCGTGGTAAGAGGAAGGATTGATCATAGAGTTCGGAGGACTGATCATAGAGCTGGTAGTTTTGTAAATAAGCATGACTTGGCAATATGCAAATGTTAAGCAATAGAACATTGTTATGGTTATAAGTAACCAGTGGCTAAGTGACACCTGTCCTGGAGAAAGAGTATATAAGAACAACTGAACTCAATAAAACGGGCTTTCCCTTCTCCTGCTCTTCACCACTTCAACCTGTGGAGCTTCTGTGTCCTTTGTCCGCCTCAACGACGACACCCGCCTGCATGGGCCGTGTCCCCTGCCACAGCCCGAGCCACCTGGCAGAGCCAGGGGTGGGCATGGGGTACAGGGCAGAGTGTTGTGTAGGGACTGTCGGGTCACTAGGAAACAAGGAGCAGCATTTGGGGCAACACAGGGTGGGGACAAGGAAGAGCATTTGGGGGACACTGGGTGGGGACAAGGAGAAACACTGAAGTGGACAACAGCAAGAAAAGCAGGAGCATGTAGGGAGGCACTGGGGGCAGAGAAGGAGAGACACTAGTGGGTCATGGGAGAGACAAAGAAGGCACTCGGGAAGCCCTGGGTGGGTTCAAGGATGCCTGAATGTATGGCTAGGCTTCGCGAACGAAGATCCAGGGAGGGCTCCACCCACGCTCCTTGTCAGTGCCTTTTCCAAGCACGCTGATAAAAAGAGGATAGCAGATAGCACCCTCGAGCCTGAGCAATGGATTTTTTTTAGGTGAGACACAGCATGCACAGAGCTGGACCCACCCTTTAGTCCTAAGGGTCATCTGCCAGGGCCTAGCAAGCTTGGATGCTGGCAGCAAAGTCCTTAGGACAGAGGTTTAACCTCTTAGATGGAAGGCCTTACAGGGCTAAACAAGCTCCATCTGCCCAGGAGAAGCCTGGCCCACCCGCTCCGGATCCTCTTCCCCCGGGCGGGGAGAGGCTGGCGAAAGGAGCTGTGGGTGCCAAGGAGCAGCTGCAGAGCCAGGGAGCTGTTCCTCTGCCGCTGTCCTTGGTGCTTGTGGGGCTGCCCGGGCACCTTACCTGCTACAACAGAATCCATGTGTTTGCCCTATTTCAAAACAATTTTTATTCTGCTGTAATAATTGAGTTCCAGCACAGCTTATTGCCATCCAGTATTATGGTTTTAAGGCTGTTTTACATAGACCCAACTGCTACAGGAGTGACATCTGCCCGTTGCCCATTCAGCCTGCTAGCATTTGTGAAGCTGAAAGTACATTAACAACTGCACACAAACTTTAAAGACTCTTTCTGCAGCAAAGTCCTTAAAGCAAATCAAACCATTTCCAAAAGCTTTTGACAATTTTATTCCATACTACTAGAAAAAAAATCAAATACTTCCAAAATGTATCTCTGCCTATGTTTCTGATGTAATTCAATGGCATCCCTAGGACTCCTAACATTGAAGCTCTTAAGACATTCTCCTGAAAATAGTTTAAATATCTATAGGAAAACAGTGAGCTTTAGGTCTAACCACTTTAAAGGCTAGCCCTGAAGTAACAATTACCACAGTGCACATTATTCTATTTAAGTTTTAATATGTGAAACAGGAAGAGAAAAAACATACTAGTATACATTTTAAAGAAAAGATTGTTGTAAGAGTGTCACAGAATCACAGGAAAAAATTGTCCCTCTCTACTCTGCACTGCTGTGGCCACACCTGGAGTGCTATGTGCAGTTTTGGGCACCACATTGTAAGAAAGATCATAGAATCATAGAATCATAGAATGGCCAGGTTGGAAGGGACCTCAAAGATCATCCAGTTCCAACCCCCCCGCCACAAGCAGGGATGCCAAAACACTAGACCATGTTGCCCAGTGCCACATCCAGCCTGGCCTTGAACACTGCCAGGGATGGGGCAGCCACAACCTTTCTGGGCAACCTGTTCCAGTGCTTAATCACTCTCCTGGTAAAGAACCACCTCCCAATCTCCAGTCTAAACCTCCCCTCCTTCAACTTAAAACCATTCCCCCTAGTCCTATCACACTCCGATCTCCTAAAGATTCTCTGTCCCTCTGTCTTATAATCTCCCTTTAGGTACTGAAAGACTGCTATCAGATCCCCTCGAAGCCTTCTCTTCTCTAGGCTGAACAACCCCAACTCTCTCAGCCTATCCTCATAGGGGAGGTTTTCCAATCCCGTAATCATTTTTGTGGCCCTCCTCTGGACTCTCTCCAGCAGCTCCACATCCTTTCTATGCTGAGGACCCCAAAACTGGACACAATACTCCAGGTGGGGCCTCACCAGGGCAGAGTAGAGAGGCAGAATTACCTCCCTAGATCTGCTGGCCACACCTCTCCTAATGCAGCCCAGGATGCGATTGGCTCTCTGAGCCGCAAGTACACATTGCCGACTCATATCCATCTTTTCATCCACCATGACCCCCAAGTCCTTCTCTTCCTGGCTATGATCAATGAGTTCCTCACCCAATCTATAGTGGTACCTGGGATTTCTCCTGCCCAAAAAAAGATATTAGTGTCCCCAATATTAGATATTAAAAGACATTAGAGTGTCCAAAGCAGGGCTTCCAAGATGGTGATGGATCTGGAAGGGAAGCCTTACAAGGAGTGGCTGAGGTCACTTGGTTTGATTAGTCTGGAAAACAGGAGGCTGAAGGGAGACCTCATTGCTGTATTCAACATCCTCATGAGGAGAAGCAGAGGGGCAGGCAGCAACCTCTTCACTCTTGTAGACAGTGATAGGACTAGAAGAAATGGTATGCAGTTGAGTCAGGGGAGGGTCAGGCTCAGGAAAACCTTTTCAAGTTCAGGAAAAGGTTTTTTACTCAGAGAGTAGTAGCCTCCCTAGGGAAGTGGACATAGCACCAAGCTTAATGGAGTTCAAGAAGCACTTGGACAGTGCTCTCAGGCGTATGGTGTGATCCTTGGAGTGTCCAGTGTAGGACTAGGAGTTGGTCTCAATGATTCCTGCAGGTCCCCTCCAACTCAGACTATTCTATGATTCTGTAAAAGAAATTCTAAAGTTACAGTTACTTACCAGTTGTGGGTACTGATTAGCTTTGAGGGCCCAGAAGACTTGGTAATGCTGGTTGTGTTCATACAAGAATCTGATATCCCATATAAAAGAATACAAACGGTTGAAGAAAAGCTCTACTAAAATACAAGAACCATTGCATACATTGAAATAAAACTTACCTTCTCTTCCAACAAACTGCTGGATGACAGAGTGGAAGGTTTAGAAAGCTCCATGGCAGTCACCAGAGCAGCAAGAGAAATAAAACCATGGGTGGTGGCAGAGGTGGTGGCAGTGGGACTGCTGCGAATGTGCCTGCTGAATCTGCTTCTAGAGACTTTGTGTAGCCAGTTCCATTTTGGAAGTTGTTCACAGTCTAGAGGCAGAAAAGCATTTACAAAAAGGTAATATGGAACTTCAGTAGACACACGAACAAAAGCAGAGTAAAATTTCTTTCTGTAAATACTACCAATCCTACAGATAGATACAGGAACACAGCACATGAAACACTGGCATTAAGGACTGGGAATTCAGAGTATCTATAAAGTTCTGAAAGTGAGGCGATTTTGTTAAAAGTGTGACCTGAATTTGCCAGATTGTCTCTAAAGAGTTGTGAACTTCTCTAACAACAGATAATGTATTTGAAAATTGTATTTAGTCTTATTCAATTTAGCCTTGCTTAAGGAGAGCACTGAATGCTGGTGCTGACCCTCACCTTGCCTTGGCAGCCCTTTCACAGCCCAAATAAACCCAGGGCTCCCACCTTTGCTTCATCCCCTATAACCCTCACAACATGATCTACTCACCACAAGCCCATCAGGGGCACTGCTACCTTCCAGCAGGCCCCAGGCCCTGCTGCATGACAATGGAGGGCAGGAACTGATGAGGGGGCACCAGGGAAGAAAGACATCATAATGGTCAAATTATTTTCTTGAAGAAGCCCACTCCTCTCTAGACCATGGCTGGGAGAACAGCCAGTGGACACTGAAGGTCATGCAGCTGGAAAGATGCAAAATTGTGGGGTCATGTGGTCAGAAACGGAGCTACACTTTCCACCATCTTCAATTTGAAGGTGGCAACCAGGCAGATGCTGCTACCTAGGTCAGCCCTGATGTAAATTTCATTTCTTGACATATTCCCAATCTGAGAGATTCACCTAACCACAGGCCACGAATGGAAGAAATTATTCCTAGGACATTATTTTTCTCATCCTAATGGAGGTATCTGAATGCCATTCCATGAACCATCCCTTAAGAAGGATCTTTCCCCACCATTTCCTCCAATGGCAAATGGTAACCAGATGACTAAGTTGGCAGCTGAGGAAAGGAGAAGTCCCCTTCTAGTTGGCTCTCTAGTGCTCTCTGCTTCTCTAGTGCAGAGCAGCACTGGAAGCTCAGAGGAATCAAATCAGCAGTTCCTATGACGACTCAGATCTGAATGGACCTGGTTGATCCAAGGACACCTTTGATGTTTACTCACAAGCTTCACTGGTCCAAGCAGCATGCCTGGCTTTCCAGAGCTGAGTGTACATCAGACATCTCCAACAAACCACGTAGGAACTTCTCTCTGAAGAGCATACAAAGCATCCAGGTCAAGCACCCTTTCTCCAACCTTCAGCACTTCACCACCACAACTTACAGCTGCAGCAGCCTGGAAAAACCCTCCAGCAGCCCCCACTGAAACCCCTTCACGGAAGTTACATACTAGTAACTTAGAACACCTGTGAAAGAAAGTCAGTTTTCTACTTAGTAAGACAAACATCCACAGGGATATGGAAGTGGTTGCCAGGAAATATGCATCTTCTAATTAAAAACACGAAAAATAAGAGCCTTTGCAAAGAATTTCCATAAGGTGAAAATTCAGAATACAGACCTACATTCCACCCCCCCAAACATCTAAAAAGAAATTATCATATTTGTCACAGGAAATATCAACAGAAGGCTCTAAACGCTGCCTAGCCACCTGATTTCTACCAGAAAACACAGTACTTTTCTTAGGAGGGTATCAAAGATGAGACCCATGAGCCGTACTGGACAAACAAGTGGAATTAAAACACCTAGCTATTCAGGAGATACCAAAAGGAATAAGGAAGGGGAACACAACAAAATAGAGATGCCTTAGGAGATCATACGACTGTTACAGGCATCAGCTGCAGAAAGTGTGTCATGAAGCCATTCTGTTCCCATCTTAAACCCTCAGGCTTGTTATAAATGTAATGGATTGGGACCGATAATGGAATGTGCATTAAAATAAAAGAGCCACCTGCCCTGTGACCATCTCTGCCGGGACTCGAACCCGGAACCTCTGGATTAGAAGTCCAGCGCGCTCGTCCATTGCGCCACAGAGACCTCACCATGAGCACAGCATCAGCACCAGAACTGAAAAATCCCACATCTCCTGCATCACTGGATGGGTCTCGATGCTCCACTCTCGTGGAATGGCCCTGAGACAGCATGAAAACACACTGCCCAGATCAATCCCCCTTTCAAATTAACATCTCCAGGCATCATCTTCCACAGGGATGGGCAATAATTCTGGGCATAATCTATATCTAAGTCAGCAGCAGGGATGCAGCAAAAACCTGGATGCAGGCTTGTATCTGGCACCCTTTCTGCAGCATCTCTAGCTCAACTGAGGGCAGAGCTAAATCCCGGAGTAGAGTTAATTGCTGCATCTCCCTCAGCATCACCACAGCATCCTCAGTGCATAAACCAAGAGAGATAAAGATGAAAGAGGATTTAGCTTACAACACCGAACACTGACAAGCTCTGTCACAATGAAAAATGCAGAAATCTGGGGCTTGAGCAGAGAAATAAACCAAAAAGCAGCTGACATGGTTTTATTTTAAGCAAGCTGTCAATCAATGGCTTAATATTTCTCTATGTGCATCTTCCACTGGAAAAAAATTAAGATGACATCAGAATAACAGGAAACATCCTTTTACATCTGCTGAGCTATTGAACAGTTACTAAAACCCTGTGACATGATTCCTTGCTGTGAACAAACACATTTTGCATTCCTGAACTTCATGAATTTCAGAGTATTGTTTAATCCCAAACCTGCTCTTAATTAGGGACAAATGTGAAAGGTGAGACACTAACTGCAACATGACTTATTTAGAAGAAGGAACACTTACCTGAGACTAAAAGCTTTTACCTCAGGGTCAATGTGACCTGAAGACTCAAGCCAAGCCAGCTGTTACCAGCTGTGAACACTCCATACCAAAGATAAAACAATAGAAGATTTACTGCTCAGTGGAACCAGCTAGAACCACAATCACCAAGAATCCAGGATAAACCTCATTGCTCCCTATATGGGACACCAGTTCAGACCAGTGAAGATCATCACACCACTGACTGCATGCATGGGACAAGCACATACTGATTATAAATACCAGTATGATAAATACATACTGATCATGCAAGCAACAGTCATAAATTACCACACTCCTTAACATGAAAAGTTTGGTCTGTACAACAGTACTGTCACGTTTCCTGTTTTACTCTGTTTCCCCCATGAGTTATGCTGAGGCACCACCACATGCATAGCTAAAACATAAAAGAATAAATTCCCTTGGTAATTTTATGCTAAACATCCTTGTCTACCTTCTCAACTGGCAAGGAACTGACCTGTACACAAATTGGACTGTGAAGTCACATGCTGCAGATGAGAAGAGGGACAGCACTAACAACCTTAGCACATCTAATGCAAACCCAAATAATTTGGTTTTCCTTTTGCTAATGCTCTGGGGCTTTGGAAAGGTTTATAGTTGTCTTGACAAGCAATCCAGCTACAAGTGGTGGGAAAGAAGGCAAGAATTTAACTTCTATCAGAGAAAACTTCGTGCTGCAAGAGATACCTAGTAAATCAACAATCCTTGAAATAACCTACTCTGTGAATCAACTGTAGTGCCAGTGTAGCTATATAGATATATAACAAATCTTTGACAAAGTTATAAAGCACTAATGCAGAACAGAAAGCAAGAAAAAAATCTCACACAGCATGTGGCTGCACTATGTGTGTTCCTCATGGGAGGAGACACCACCAACTTTGAGAGGCTGCATCTCAAGGGCAGTGCCCTATTTTGAAGTCATTAACAGTTTTGTCAGCAGTAGAAAATCTGGAAATGAAGTACTAAATTGCATAAACCTCAGAAGAACAACAGAGGTGTATGGGTAGCTACATCCCAGGAGTCAGAAGGCAGATGGGTTTTGAAAGAATCCTCATTCCTCCTAACAAGAGCTGGACTGAGGCTTGTTGAAGCTCTGCAACCTGTCTTTCCCTCCTGACTGCCTAAGCTCTTATACACCTTCAGGTAACACACAGCCCAGCAGCATGTACTCCCAAATTTTACCAGTCAAGCAGCATTCAACATCTGGAAGAAAACCTGCTCCAAGCAGCCCTGATTGCATCAGAAACAGAAAAGGTCCATGAGTTTGAGCAGGTCCTGGCAAAAATAACACATTTCCAACAGAGAATGTGCCACAGGCTGCACCCCACACGGGCACCCCCTGATCAGCACGACTGCTGCAAGTGCCACCAGAGCCCTCTGGCCTTCTCCCTGTCCTCATGCCAGCACACACCCATGCTGGCACAAGGACATGACCACAGATGACACAGTACCAAATGTTCCTTGCTGAACACCAGTAGGCAATGTGCAAGTCCTTAGGCCACCTGTCAGGCATCTTTTTGTACCTTCAATAATTTGGTCACTCTTCCCCACAGTACTGACTGCCCCTTTTATCTCCATAGGTGACATACTTGGAAAGTAGAGACTGGAGCAAGCAGTGTAGATTCAGGTTATTTTTGGTGCTGAGGGATGCCAATACACTAGTTTCTGGGAGCAGAGATGTCAATGAAATTCAGTAAGCTGGGCAGCATGTTTGGAGACAAGAGCAATATCTCTCTTTAGATACAGGGAAGGTGTTTATAATGTGAGTGTCCTGAGCACAGACAAGTGCTATGGGAGTGAAAAAGCTGCAGAGGGTTGAGCAAGGTGCAAACTATCCCCTAGCTCATCCTCAGTTGCCTTCCAGCAGCAAACAATTTGCTGAAGAGGATCTTGGTGAATCAAGATAATTTACTACCTTAAAAACAGCTGGGAAAGGCCTTTTGCAAGACAGAGTTACACAGTAAGATGGCTGCTGAAGCATGTCTTACCTGAGCAGTAAAATACCACCTCATGTCAAGTTGCTCTACAGCAGCAGCATCAAAAATCTCTTTGCACACCTAAATAAACAGCAATAGAAAATCCAGATCAGAGCTGAGACTGTCCTGTGGTATCTGACTAAAGATTTTATAGGATACATGACTACTCTAGTACCTAAAAAAACCCTCACCATGAGTTACTAAAAAGCCAGTCCCATCAAGCTAAGGATGAAGCTTTTAGAAGCTGTACACTTGCAGGCTGTATGGCACAGTCTGAATGTGAAGCCCATTAATGTGCACATCTAAAATGGAGAAGGGTTTTGCCCAAATCCTTATAATTTGCAAGGTATATTCTTGTCTTTTTCCTGAACTTGTAATCCCTTCTTGATTGCTTTTTTCTTCTTTTACCAGCAATGTCAGAAGCACCCAAAATGCAGCCAGGTTTCTAAGCCTCACTTTGTCTGCAGGAAAGTGACTGGGTTCAACTAGAAGATGCTCATCAGTGACTCCTGCCTTTTGTTCCCCTGTCATTGTAAGACACAGAGTCATTTTTACAGAAGTTTTTGCCTTCTGTGCCATGGGCTGGCACTGGTGGCTGTACTGAGCTTTGCTGGGCAAGAGCACAACTCAGCAAGTGCCTGATTTTCTACAAGCTTACAATTAAATTACAGCAGCTCAGCTGTCATCTTAGTATCTGACTAAGATATATACAGAACTGTTTGATTTGCACTTTGCTGTAGTTAATCCCCACAGAGTTACTTTCACATTCCAGGTAAGATGTAAAAGGGCATGACTACCTCCTGTCAGGAGGCTGGAGCAATAACTACCACTGGAAAAGGAAGAGAGAGGGGAGCTGACATTTCTTGGGAGCAGGCTGGATTCCCTCCACAAAGTGGGAAATTAAAACTGACACTGGTCCACCAGAAAAGATAACTATGGCCTATACTTATAATTGCTATTGTGAAAATCATTGCAGGACTGAGAGACTGATGCCACAAATCGAAAGCAGAGCATAAACACAGACTACAAGATGCCAAGGCAGTGAGAGAAAAGAAAGATCCTAGTAGTAACCCTGAATCTAACACTCTTTGCCTACAGAGCATCGATTTATAAGTTGTAAACCAGAGCATCCCCCCTTTAGCCAGTTTTTCAGATGGAGCAGAGAAAATTAGCCAAGACCAGACAGTGGATCTCCCTTGTCATGTCACCACCCACAGCAGCACATCCCTGATGGGGACCTTGAGCAAGCTGGCAGCAGCAAGCAGCCAGGGGATGCTCGGAACATGGGTGTCCAGCAAGGGCAGATTTACCCAAGAAGCTGAGAACATGTCCTCAGCTGGAATCCTCAAAATGGCTGCAGGAGGGACACTCCAGGCCAGGTATCCAAAACCAACCATGTTCCATGTTCCCAACTCAGAGCAGTGCAGGGGAAACACGAGCCTCTACCTGGCACACCCAGAAGTGCTGAGCTCCAGCACTGCAGCACCCGAGGTGGCAAGGTCAGCTTTTGCAGATGTCTTAGCAGAGGCTGGAGACCATTTGTAAGCCTCCCTGGTCATCCACACCACCAGCTCTTCAGGGACAACTAATGGGAATGAGTTCTGGTTGACACCCTCAACCTACTAGCTTAACATAACTGCTGAGCACCTAATTTTGGCTCTCACTTGGGCACTGGGAATTAAGCCAACACTGTACTCAGAAGTGAAGCCACCCACAAAGCAGCAAGCAGCCTGTGCAGAGCTCCAACAGCCACTGGAGATGCTACCCACTATCAGCAGATGGAGATCAAGTGCAGGATGGTAGGGGAGGGGGGACAGAGAACACCACACCTTCCTCCCAACTGTGTAGCTGGTGGTACCACAGCCCTATGAACAGAGCAGATAGGACCTTCCAGACCCCAGGCCTGGAAACCTCAACTACAAAACACAAGGATAAAACCCTAAAATACTCCCCTCACTATCCTTTAGGGCTTTACAAAACTTAACACGATGCTAACAGTGGCAATATCAGTAACATGCTACTCAGGCATATGCTTAAGCAGGGAGGATGCTGTGGACCTAGTGTTCCTGCACCTGTAAAACACATGCATCACAGGGATTCAAACTAGCAGAGACCATGAAAATGCACCTTCAGAAACACTCAGTCTTTTAGAAGGCAGGTTAGGTGCACCCCCATCAAGAAATGCCACCTTCCATGCACACTCCTAACACTATAGACAAATAACCAAATTTCACATGCAAATTCCATCAGCAAGATGGTGTTTCTAAGAAATCTCTGCCTCTGAGTCTACAGCAACAATACTTCCATTTGACAAATCCAGAAAGCAAAACCAGTTCTTTGTTCCTCAAAAATTGGTATTAGCAATCTGTGCATGCTGCTAGCATCATGAGATCCAAAAAGCTTTTCAATGGAATGGTGTTTGATGTCTCTGACAGGACAGAGCCATTCATGAAGTACATATTCAGGGCAGATTTTCGGGTCAAGGGACTGGAATGTCTCCTTTCTTCCAAGGAACACCGATTCACCTAATTCTAATAAAGCATCAGGTTATTTCACTAAAAAAAATTAGCATTTTACCTCTAAAATGATCTATTTAGCTGCAAATTGCCATCGTCCCCCAGTGCTACGCTTCATGTATTGCAACAAAGGCACGGTGCCTCGTCTACCATGGTACCATGGCTGTGTTGGGATGGCAAGGTCACAGATTTCCTTCACAGGAAATCTGCCCATTTTTGTTTCACACGCAGCTGATCAGTGCCAGGGGAGGGCATGGCAGTGACACCCACCCAGCACCTCCGAGCACCAGAACAGGAGTGCTGTGCCAGCTGCTTGCCCAAGCTCTGCCAAGTCCCTTCCACTCCAGGCTCTTCCATGTTTCAGGTTTCAAATCTTTTCTCAAAAGAAAACAAAACAAAAAAACCCCACACCAAAACAAAAATAACAAAAAACCTCACCAAAACAAAACAAGACACTCCAGACCCACCACCCACCGAGAAAGGATTTGTCTGGTAACCCAGATCCTACCACTTACGCTTGTCACTTGCTGAGGTATTTACCCCTGTGCCACTTTGGCAGGAATCGGGAACTGCAGCCACCTCTGCTGCTCCCAGGTCTTCCTTTCAGCTCTTTTCCTTCTAGCAACTTGGTATTTTCTCGCTCCTGTGTCCTCTCCACACCCGCCCAGGACACAGCTTCAGCCAGCTCAGGTGTCTGCTGGGCCGGCCCCAGCCATACCGCAGCTCGCTCCAAGGCCTCCCCGCACCCCAGCTGCCGCTCTCCCGGGACGCTTCTCCTGCGCCTCAGGCCACGCACAAAGGCCTGCACCGGTGCCTCAGGCCCTCGTCCTCTCCCCTCTCGTTCCACTCTCCCGCTCCTCAGCTGCCTTCGCCCGTACCTCTTCTCCTCGGATTCCTCCCCCTTCCCCTACGCTTCGCCTTTGTCCCTCCTGGCCTGCCCTTTCCGCCCTGGGCGGCCGGAGGAGTTTCCATGGGGATGGGGGCGGTGGCCCGGCTCTCCGCGGCGGGAAGAGCACAAAGGGAAAGGGAGGTCTGAAAAGCGGGCCCGAGGAGGCCCAGGAGAGGTTTGGGCACACGGGAAGCCCCTTGCAGGCGATTTACTCCCTGGGACCTGTTTGTTGGGGTTTGGGTTGTTTGGGTTTTGGTTTGTTTTTTACCCCCCTCTACCGGAAGGTAAAAATAACAAAGACAAATCAAGCCAAATACAATGTAAAAGATGCTGGTCCCCGGCCGGGCCGCAGCCGGAGGAGGGAAGAGAGCCCTTGCCCCGCGATGGCAGCAGCAAAGCTGTGCGTGAAACAGCGACTGCCTTGGCCTAGCCTAACGCTGCAGAGGCACCGCAGGCAGCAGGAATAAACACTGAGGCCTAACAGGAAGCAAAATGCATTACCCCTCTGTTGTGGCCATGAGCTGGGGTCTCGCTTTAGTTTGTGGTTCTTGCATTACTCTTTTTTAGCTTGAGGAATAAAATAATGAGAAATTAAGAGGTATCTAACAAAGGAAAGAGAAAAGGGGAGTAGGTCTCTAAGGAGTTTTAGTCAGCATGACCAAAGTGCCTCTGCCCACGTCACCTGGCATTGCTGAGGTCTCCCTAAGGAGAAAGGACTAAGTGGCCTCATCTCCACAGCCCTTATCCATCTAAGCTTTATAGCTCTCAAATCTTTCTGCAGATAGTTCCCCTGCCTCTACAGCCGGGACTCTGGGAGCCCTGTCCTTCCTCCTCCTCACAGAAAGAAGCCTACATGGAAATTAAATGTATATACATATCTCTGCCCAGGTAGAACAAGATTGTTACAGAAAAGGCTTCTGTTTTCAATACAAGTGAGAAAAAGAAAATTCTTCAATTAACCAAAAAGGTGCAGCTATTTCAGCTCTGCATGATGCACTTAAACCAGATGGTGAAGGTGGAGAAATTATCTTTTTTCCACCCAGCACAAGCAAAGAGAGTGTCAAAGATGCTCCTAAGGCCTAAGCTTTTTATCAGCACATCCAGATCAATCGCATCCAAGAGATAATAAATAACTAACACAGCATCAAGAGGACTCAAGTTTCACTAATTCCTGAGACACTGAAAAGCAAAGAGGAAAGCTTATATGAAACAGTACTTCCGGAGACTTGATAGATTCTCAGTAACAAGCTTGTCCATATCATGCCCCTCACATGCAAATTAACTATGTTATCTCTAACTATCTGGGGATCATTTTTATAAGGGCCTGAGTTTGTTTATAAAGGTGATTAACTCCAGATTTTTCTTTCTCTTATAGCCTGCTCATTTCATTCTTGCCTGTAACAGCCCTGCTCTCTGCCCTGCTCCTTAGCTCTCCACTCACATTGCCCATGCAAGTGCACCTCACAGAGAGGCACTGATATAGGAGAGGAATCTGAATTACACCCTGCAAGACTGTAACAAGTAAGGCTTTTAACCTGCACAACATTTACATCAACACACTAGAATGCATCAAAATTGGGTAAAAAAATAAGCAAAGAGTAATTTTAAATAGAAAATCTTTGATTTAACACTTAATTCTATCAACACTTGTCAAGGGTTGGAGATAGGCCAACCACTAATCCAGTGACAGACATTCTCTATTATCCCCTTTTCCTCCCTGAAGTGGGGGAAAGGGGGAAATTAACAGAGAGGGAGAGATTTGTGGATTGAAAATGAAACTTGAACTACTTTAACGAAAATAGTAACAAGAAAATGAAGTGTGTACACACACACACAAAATTCATACCACAGCCAAACCCCCTTGATGGCAACTCCCTCAGCACTGATGCTGTAGCAGGAGGACTCAGCAGCAGCCAGGACTTAGAGGCTGGATCCTGGAACTCAGGAACTCTTGGATTGGGATGGAAGGCAGAATATAGAGAGTCAGAGTCCTATAGGAACAAAGCTCAGGTGCTCAACCTTCAGGAATGGTAGAGACCCAAACCTCCTTTATTTGTACTGGTTGTTAATCAGGTGCTAAATAGCTTAATTATGCACCTGTTTTGCTTGGGTCTTAGGTCTTATGTAAGAGACCCTAAGGCCCAAGCTTGATGTCAAAGTTTCAAGGACTGAGTATGACCCAGATGGCATGGAATAGCTTGTTTGGACTCAAACTAGGACAACACTTCACAGCATTCTAGGATTTAATTTTTCTACTAGTTTTTCAAGCATAAAATGCTTTTAAGCCTTGCAGAGGGCATGGAGGCTGGAGGGGGAAGGGTAGCAGAGAGGTTGGGCCTCTTCTTAAGTCACTCTATGTACTTGCAGACTCCAAAGTTTGTTACAATATGGGCAAACACAGGGATTAGTGTGCATGGTCAGAGCAAGGCACACTCAGTGTCTTACTTCCACCAACACCTGCTGAATAAAGGCTATAAATCCCAGCAACTATAGAGTGCTATATTTCCAACTGGCTTTTAGGCACCTTCTAATTCAGAAGGGGCATTTTAGTTGTTTGTTTGTTTTTTTTTTCCCCAGGGTTTTTCTTCTTTTAATGCTCGCAGTCACAAAGGGGAGATTGTAGCACTAAATATAGCAAGGACATCCACAGTCCTGCCCAGCTGTCCTAATGCCTTATCTTCTCCCCTCCAATCCCAATTCCTCCCAATAGCTCCCTCCTGCCATGAAATGGCTCACAGGTGGCTCCTGCATGCACTTTCACAGGAAAGTGGAAAGAAAGCATCTGTGGGATGGAAGAAGCTCTTTATCAACTGAGTCACAGAATCACCCAGGTTGGAAGAGATTCCAAGATCATCAAGTTCAACCACTGACCTATCCCCACCATGTCACCAAACCATGGCCCTAAGGACCACATCTGTATGTTCATGAAACACCTCCAGGGATGGTGATGCCACCACTTTCCCAGGCAGCCTGGGCCAATGCCTAACAACTCTTTCTGTGAAGAAATCTTTCTTAATATCCAATCTAAACCTGCCCTGGTGCAACTTGAGGCCATTTCTTCTTGTTCTATCACTGGTTAGGAGGAGAAGAGGCCAACCCTCATCTCACTCCAACCTCCTTTCAGGTAGCTGCAGAGAGAGATAAGGTTTCTCCTGAGCCTCCATTCTCCAGATTAAGCAACCCCAGTTCCCTCAGCTGCTCCTCAGAATCCTTATTCTCCAGACCCTTCACTGGACACACTCCAGCACCTTCTCTGGATACACTCCAGCACCTCTATGTGTTTCTTGTACCGAGGAGCCCAAAGCTGAACACCAGTGCTGAGTACAGGAGGATGATTGCTTCTCTGGTCCTACTGCTCACACTATTTCTGATACAAGCCAAGATGCTGTTAGCTTTCTTGGCCACCTGGGCACACTGCTCAGTTGACTATTGACCCCCCAGGTCAATATGGACCTTTCCCAGTGCACCTGAGCCATGTTGGAGGAAGTGTCTTTGAGGTCTACTGCCCACAACTTCCTTTTCAGGACTGGACTTCCACCAGTCCTAGACCATATTGTGGGATGCCCTGACCATAAAGAGCTTTATAGTGAACCTTAGCCACTTTTGCTCCTTAACATCCCATTTTGCTACACTTTAGTTGTTCTGTTCCCATATGTACCCACTTGGTGCCACTGTTTCTCCGTTTTTCTCTTCTGTAGCACAGCAGCAGGTGTGAGAATCTCTAGAAAAGCAGAGAAAAAATATCCAGGATAAGCCAAAGAGAAGGAAGTTTGGGAAAAATACAACAGAGTTATCACAAGACCCATGGAGAGAGTTACTGCAATGTTTTCCTACAGCAAGGCTGTTTCTTTGTGGAGTGGAGAGGTAGAGGGGTGCTGGTCCTCCAGCTAACCTACCTAGCCATGGGAGCTCAAGCACTGACACAGCATCAGATCTAACCACACCATCAGCTGTTTAGGTTATCCTCAGAGTCTTTGGACACGCTAAGGATAGGCAGCTTTCAGATACATAGATCTATATCTGTGTATAAAACCATTCACACTGCTCCTTCTGCTTGGCTGTAGAGCCTCTCATTGATATTTGACCTTCCTAAACAGCAACCCATATTTCATAGCTTATTCATAGGTACTGCTGCCAGATTCTCCTTCTCCCATTTTGAAGAACACATGAATTTTGCTTCATTTTCAAGCCTGTTGTGTGGTTTGTGACTGCAGTTCTCCTGGACCATGCACAAAAAATGTGCAATTTGCATCATCTCTGCACAGTTTATAAATCTGGTTTTGTTATGGCTGTGTCTACCTCTGTGAGTTACAGAGATCCATGAAAAAGTCAGGACAATCAAGGTGTTGACTGCTCAGCAAGGAGTCAGCCACACTTGCTGAGCATGCAGTACATCCAACACAACTAAGGGCTGCACCAATAAAAGACCTACAAGCTAGGGTAGGACAAAGCTAGTCAATTTATTAATGGTAATCTCTAAAGGCACTGCAAGCAATTGCACATGCTGACCTCAAAGGTCTGTGCCAACCAAATATGTGCTTCTTGTCTGCAAATTCAAGGAGGCGGAGTAAAGGCTGGGGAAAGGCGTGCTCTGCAGGTGATAATCAAGCCCTCATGACAGCTCAATTTATCACTGGGCAAGCAACAGCATTTGCACTCAGGAGAACATTCCCCCTTGCCATTGCTTGCTTTTTACTCTCAATGAAAAATCTCTGGTGAGATTCCCAGCGACAGCTCTCTCTGCATTCCTTTTTCACACTCAGCTAGCCAAGCAAGTCTGTAAATAATTGAGCACCCATTGTTCCCTTTGCAGTCCCCACCAACACCATATTAGCTTGCTCTCAACAGCAAATATTTAGTGAGGTAGTCAATCCAAAAAAAAATCTTAATTTGGATAAGAAAAAGTAAATGCTTTTCCCTGATCTTGCATCTGGTTATCCCTGGCATCCACTCCACTTTTCTTAGACAGCCTTTCTCAGGGTAAGCACTGTATCAGAAGATAATTATGGAGGATCACAGAAGCAGTTTAATTAGCTGCAGCTAATGCTTCTTATTAGCATTTTGCTGGAGCTTGTGGAGTTTTTCAGCTGAAACAGATAAACAAGCTCAGACAAAAACAGAAACAAAGGAACAGGGAGAATATCAGGAAAACCACAGAGCAGCACGAGTAGGAGGGGCTGGCTGCAAACGTGAGCAGTATTCTTGCACAGCTCTCAGAGCATGGATGCAATGCCTGAACTTTAGGAGCTTCAGCATATGGACAGGAGCAGATTTGGGTCACAGAGCACAGCTGGAGCCTGCTGTCGTAAGGAAGTGACTCCTAACACCAGATCAGACATCCTAAAGGTCTTAAGATGTATTCAGAGGACCTAGGGGAAACCCAGTGCTTAGTGTGGTGCATCTGTGCTCAGACACCCAACCTGATCCCTTGCTGGTCTGTATGAGGATGTTGCATTTTGGATAAATGTCTCCCACCCACTGTGTTGAGTCCTTGGCCATCACAGGCTCCACATCAAATAATTCATTTCATAAACTTGTCAGCCTTTGCCTTCACATCAGCCACATCTCTTATGCCCACCAGAGTCTGATTCACAACATCATGCTCCTGATACTAGAGAAGTAAATTCAATTTTCAGTGCAAATGGACACTGACTGCTTTGTAATATGTCCACATTTGGAAGCATAGTCCTCCAGTTTAAATACCTTCCTCTGGTGTTTCCCACTCCAAGCTCCTTTTAGGGAGCAATTGGACACTGGAATACCCTACAGTTTGTGAAGTCTACATGACAGACCTGACATTCAATAGAAAATAGACATTTCCTGTGCATAGAGAGACCTGTGTTTAGATATCTCTATTTGCAAGCAGAGTCCCAGCACCCAGGATAGACCTATGAGTTCTCCCCACCTCACACCTTTCCTTGGCATGACTGAGCACCTTTGCCAAGCCCTTAGTGATGGCATTAAGGCAAAATAGTGTCCTTCTGCCCCTTTGAAAGGCTTTGCTCAGTAACTGAGGGAGCAGCTGTGAGGGAAAGCACAAAGGCAGAATGAAATGCTAAGTACCATCTGTGCTCTGTAGTGTGAAAGCCTGCCCTGTCCTAGGAGATGGGGGCAAGAGGAGACACTACAGGACCAAGAGCTGAGAGGAAACCCCCAGTGCCTTCTGAGGCTGTAACAGTTGCTGTACATTAGGCACTTGTGCTGATGCTGCCAGGATGCTGCACCTTTAGGCCCCACAAGTCCCTGAGCTCAGTGCCACAAAGCATTTGCATTTCCCCCCACGGCAGCACAGGCTTAGGAAGTTTCTGGCATGTCCACGGTGTTCTGAGAGCTTTAGTATGCCTAGGACTTGGCAGCTGGAGAGTGTGTGGGATGGTCAGATGTACCTGTTTTCACCTGGGTGCTAGAAGCCCCTGGAACTCAGCCCCTGGCTGCTCAGTGCAGCAGCTTGCTGTGTTTCCCCACTGTGCCTGAATCTCAAATTCAGCAGTGGGGACTCACACACTACAAGGTGAGCAGCAGATGAGGAAGGGAGATGGATGCTTGTGTCTATCACAAGCAGCAGCAAGCTCTGAAATGGGTTCACACCAGGCTGGGCCTTGCAGTGCACAATCCTTGACATGCACACAACACAGGTTCCAGCATCTATTAACTCTTCCAGTGCCTGTTCCCTGTACACCTACAATCACAAGCCAAGCCAACATACAACAGCTTGATATCAGGGTCTCAAAAGATCAGTGACCTGAGCCAAGCCAGAAATTGCCTCTTCTGCCACATGCCTTCCACTCCAATCCCCATTGGTACCCTGGAAGGTCTACACAAGGCATGAATATTGCTGTAGGGACCAATGGGAGCTGGGAGACTGAGATATGATGTATCAGTGCAGAATCAGTGAACCCCTACAAAACCACCAAAAGAAGCCAGCCAAACCTGACCTGCATGCCAGAGGCTCACGTCTTGAAATGGTTGATTACTGCTCTGCCTCCTAAGGAATAAATCTCTTACAAGGCAAATGGCTTGGATGATGCAGAACCACACTCCCTGGCAGGGCACTGCAGAGCTTTATTATAAGTGATGGGCATGGGGTTTTCTGATGGGAATTTGCTCTCAAAAGCAGGAACAAAAAATCCAAACAAATCCACTGCTGTGTGCATTACTCCAGAGAGGGCCTGGAACCTATTTAAGGAAGGAATTTTGTATCAGTCAGGTGGAAAACATATCAAGAGAGGTCTCAGGAAAGGCTAGCTGAAAATCCTTGTTGTGTTTTGCAGACTCTATCAGCTCTGGCAAGCTGCCAGAGAGCAGAGAGAGAGAACAGTCAGAGCTGAGCACAACATGTCAAATCAGCAACAGGGGAATTGATAAACCCCATAATAATGGTCAAATTAGCCAGTAGTGTGAACAACTATTCCATAACAGGGGGGAACCAAGTGGCTTCAGAGGACAATATCATAACTCATGGTTACAACATTGCTGATGGGCAGAAAGGGTTGATTAGGCTGTGGAGCTTATGTCCTGGGATGAGGTGGAGGCTAGACACACATCTGGCTGTACATGGGAGATCCTGAAGGATCTTCCACTGGAGCAAGTGCTATTCTCCCAGGAGCAATGGTGGTGTTTCTGACTGAGATGAAACTTGAGGGATCTCAGAGTTATAACAACAATGCCCAGTTACTCTTTTAACTCATGGCAAGGTCCCTGTAGCTGCTCCCTTTTTCTGGCTTCATGGGCTCCTCCTTGACTTTGTTGAGCAGCAAGTCCTTATCTCAGGTGAATCTGTAGCACAAGCAGCTCTAGGTCTGCCAACTGCTCTGAGATCCTGAAAGTTTGCAAGCATTTCCTCTTGTCTGCATTTGCTCCAGGAATATGAAAGTGCTCTGAACACACTTGTCACTTCCAAGGCATTAACCATCTCTTGGAGACAGATGCTTTTGATCAGAATCAATTATAAGGATAAAGTCTGATAGTAGCATGGGCTGCAGCACCTCTTTCAGAGACTCTGACACCATAGTCATCAAAAATTAAATCCGAGCACTTGTCAACAGACAGCAAACTCTTATCTCCAGGTGATGGAGAACTCACTCAATCCTTGAGCTCATTTTTCAAATAGTTCATTAGTTTCCCTGGGAAAGCCATGCATCTTTTTGCCAACCTTGCTTCAGCTTCCAGCCATTCAAGGGAGACAGTGTCGCAGCCAGCACCCATTACTTCTGGCCAGAAAGAGTCTGATCTGCTTTCACTGAGAGAATGAGGTAGCAGCTTTTTGCACATGATTGGCAGCTGAAACACAGCTCTCCTCAAAGTTTGCCAGAAAAAGTTGTTGCGTAGAGGTTGGAGTTTCTGAAATGAGTGTATTTAGGACATGGGATCTCACCTGTCCATCGCTGTAAAGTTCTGTAGCTTGTTTTATGCTTGTGGCCAGACCACACGATCTTGTGCTCAATACCTGATGTCTCTGCAGGCACCCAGCTCACCTCCAGTGATGGAGAGCAGTAATTTGGTTCTTACAACGGGGTCATTTTCCTGCATTTGTCTACCTTTCCCTGGATTTTCTCATTCTACTGCCAGAGTCCAGATGTCACAAGTGCAGCAGCATCTATCAGTGCCTAGAAAAATCCTCCTGTTTTTTCCTAAAGACCTTTTGCAGACCATCAGTCTCCCAGCCATTCACCACCAAGCCTACAAGTTGAGTACACTCAGGATGTGTCACTACATCCCTTACCTCTGGAATCACCAAAGCAATGTAAAGTCCCTTAATAGAGGCATGATGTGACAGCTCTGAACTGATAAGCAATTGCTTTCTTCTTCTCTTGCAGTTGGAGGAGATTGTCACCTAAGGAACACGATAGCAAGGCAGGGCTGATAACAGTGCAAGCTGGTTGAGCCTCCAGGCAGGCAGCCCCTGAAGACCAAGGTGGGATGTCCAGACAGAAACACATTCTTCATTTTCTCTTCTCAGACTGAGACATCCCAGATAAAGCCCTTATCTAGTCTTTTCCCAAATCAGTATGATGCTCCAGTCTCATTCTCAGAGCATAGCAGAGGCAGGTATCTAGGGAACAGTTTTATCACATCTGTTGCTACAGGCAGAGGAAGGTAGATTTTGCTACCCAAAGGTGAATTTGGTCGGTGCAGTGATGTCCCAGCTTTGTGCTGTCACTGCCAGGTTTTAGCTTTGTGCTGTGCTGCCGCTCCAGGTAGGCTGAGGATGACAGCCCAGCTATCAGCCTGGAGTGTCTGCTGTGGGGATGCCTCGAGACAAAGGTAAATTGCCCTGGGCACTGTCCTGGCTGCTCTGAGGACCTGTGAAACCCTGAAACCTTCCCGTCTCCACTCAAAGTCCTGGAAGCGTATTTACAAAGGGTTCGGTGCCTTTTCCGCCTGCCCTTGGACAGGAGAGGGCAGCAAACAGCTCCTCTTGAAGGAAGGGAAAGCAGCTAGAAACAAGAGTGTGAGGTCTCCATTTGGGGATGTTTTGCAGATTGCTCTGAAAAATTTAAGCCAGAATCAATTTCTGTTGTTCTTACAAAAGGGTTTCTTACTGCAACCAAAATGTGTGGAGCAGAGACCCAAACCACGAATCTGCTGCCACCAGATACTCCAAAAGTTGAACCTTTAAAAAGATATGATGGAAACAACACTTGTGTTTGGGATGCCGGGGGAGTCCACAGCTCCCAGCCTTGCAAACACCTGGCTACTAGTCTCCTACTTAAAGCTACTTGAAGCCTTGTGCTTCCATCTCCACTACCAAGTTAAGGAGTGTTAGATGTTCCCTGGCACAAGGTCTTTGTTGTGCTCAGTACTCTATCTTTTGAACAGCTTCCAGCACGATTTTAGCCATGCCATGCCATGCCATGCAAGCCAGTTCTCTCTAAAATAACCTCCAGGCAAAGGGGAGGGACTGTTCCCCAGAGGACATGCTACACTGAAGAGTTTAATGGCATAGATGCAAAGCCACCATTACACTTTAGCCTCCATACCCAAGAGTGGTCCCAAGCATGTTTAATTTTCTAATACAGATATGCTAATCCCACTGCATCCCAGCACCCATCCTCAGGAGCACTGTGATTCCCAGTCTGTGTAGAGCCAATTTCAGAGCCCAAATGCCTCTTGCCTTCCCTCCTGTACGGATGCAGAAGCTCTGCTGGGCCCTCATCACTAGGGCTGTCAAGACCACGGGTGAGAGTCATCTATCCAAATTTAGATA
Source organism: Bucco capensis (assembly GCA_013396975.1). NCBI lineage: Eukaryota > Metazoa > Chordata > Aves > Piciformes > Bucconidae > Bucco > Bucco capensis. The sequence continues at coordinate 24,257 of VWZO01014008.1, forward strand.
ACCACAAATGATATCTCCAATGACCTCATCAGGTTTTGGTCCCTTTATAGCCAGTGGCAAGAAACAGGAATGACTCATACAGCAGAAACCATCTGTCCCAGCATGAGCTGACACCTTCAGGAGGTACCCCTTGCTCTCCACTGCCCTACACTGCTCAGACACTGATTTCCAAAGTGTGGATGCTGAAATTCAAGAAGATGTATCCCATTCCCCGGAGAGACATGTCCCAGGATTGGTGACTGCTCGTATCCTTTCTGTGGAGTCTCAGGAACAGTCCCACAGACACCCCATAACCAGGGCTTAATTTGCCCACCGTGATCCACTTGGATGAGCTTCCCCAATCACACATCCCATATTTGTGCATAAAACCTCATTTTCTCAAGGCAGGCTGAAAACTAAGGAGAAAAGACAACAATCAGAAAGTTCAACTAGAACTACTACAAAATATTGCTTAGTTTGGTGCAGCTGAGAATAGAGTTGCTTGCACACACAGGCTGGTCGTGCTTGAAGAAGCTCTTAACTGTCTTGAATCTATTTGTGTTTATAGCTGAGCAAACATTGCTTCCCTTGCTGAACTGCATGCAAGCCTTTGCTCCACCCGAGGCATGGAGAAGCTCTAACTAACCCACTAGGTGGCTGCAGCATTGCCAGCACGCAGAGTTCATGCAAGCCTCCGCATTCCTCCTGGCATTCCTGCAAGCAGCAAAGATGCAGAGCTGAGCAGCAGCAAAGGTAGGCAGGTTGTATCCAATCCTGCAGAAGGCAGTGCTCAAAACAGAGAAGGGCCCCAAAGGTAGACTTTCAAATCTGGGGAAAAGCCAGCCTGAGGTGGTTGGAAACTAATTCATGAGGAAACTAATTCATCTCCTCTGCCTTTTAGGCTGAAGTCAAGCTGGTGACTGCATCTCTGGATACAGATTTGTATCATCCTGCCAACACAGAGGTCAGATTTTCAGATCTGCAGATGAAAACTATGATTAGAGCTGAAAGTCTGCTCACCGATGTGCTCTGGTCTTTGTAGGTAAGTGCTAGCTCTTTCAGTGTTTTTGCTGTTGTTATTTTATCAGCTCGCTGCAATCTCCTTCTTTTTTTCCTATATTTGACTGTATGTAATAAGCCTGCTGGGTTTGCTATTCTTGCAGTTTCCTTATCTGTTTCCTGACAGTTTTGGAGATGGCTCCATTTTAAATATATACTGTGCTTTAAGAAAAGAAACTCTTCTCCAGCTCTCTTTGAAGCTGAGCACTCTGGGGAGAGTGCCAGTGGACAGGCTTTTGGCTCAAAGAATATATATAATAAAGGAGAATTAGGTGGCAGCAAACTTTTAATTATCCAAATGTATTGGTGCTTCTTATACTGCCCAAGTTAAACAGGAGCCTTATACACAGGATCCTTCAAATATCAAATGTGAAAAGAGTGTTTCAGAGCAAAACCAAATGAGCTGATGAATACATTTAGGCTATAAACTAGGCAGAGGTTTTTAGCAAAACCCTGAAACAGGTTTCATGTTCCATTAGCAACTGGAAGGAGACAGTTAACCTTCAGAGGTTAACGAGGGAGACTGAACACCCTGCCCTGGGGTAGAGAGGACCAGCTCCTGCCTGACACATTTGGGAAATGCCCTAGTCAGATGCTACTGACCTTGAGATGCTGGAGTCCTCCTCATACCAGTCGGGTTGCCCAAACTCACTTAACTTCAGTGGAGAGGAACAGCCAAGCCTGAAGGCACCAGAGGTGTCTTACCTTGTCCTGGGCATCAGTGCAGCTTGCTACCTCTCACTGGGCAGTAGAAAACACACTAATTCCTGAGACCCCTAAATTTGTCTCAGCTGTAGAGAGCCACAGGCTCTCTCAGTCTTTGCTGATGCAGGGACACACTCCCTTCAGCTTGATATGTGTAGAGTGGGATCAAACCTGTTGGGGAAGCTCTGAGCAAGTCCTCCACAATCATTTCAAAGCCAGTGGGAAATCAGGCTTCCTTAGGTGCTCTTCATCTGTTGCATGTTCCCCTGAACTGTCTGACCCTCTCTGCTGATGGAAGAAATCCCAGCACCTGGAGAGAGTGAAGCAATCCTTTGCCATCAGGTGCCACCAATCCACCCCAAGTTTTTCAGAGGCAAGACTGACATTGCTCCCAGAGCCAAGCCAAGAACAGAAGCTGATGTATTCCAGGAAAACAAAGACATGTTCCTGGATACAAAGCAGGAAATATTTACAAGACTCCTTGCAGCTCCATTACATACCAGCAGAAAGAGGGGTTAGGCAGACTCCTTGTAGAAGGTCCACAGCACCACCTTGGTTTTGTCCCTCACCAGCCAACTCACAGAACAGCCTCTGAGCTTCGAGCCTGAAGGCAAGCAGGATTCTTCCTGAAAGCTATACTAAGTGCTAGGTAGGAATCCTCTGCCAGAACAGGAGATTTCTCCCATTCACCACCTTGTTCTCTCACTCAGCTCTGTTACTCCAGACTACCAGAAATGACCATCTGCACTTAGACTCACAGAATCACCCAGGTTGGAAGAGATCTCCAAGATCATCAAGTTCAACCGCTGACCTATCCCCACCATGTCACCAAACCATGGCCCTAAGGACCACATCTGTATGTTCATGAAACACCTCCAGGGATGGTGATGCCACCACTTTCCCAGGCAGCCTGGGCCAATGCCTAACAACTCTTTCTGTGAAGAAATCTTTCTTAATATCCAATCTAAACCTGCCCTGGTGCAACTTGAGGCCATTTCTTCTTGTTCTATCACTGGTTAGGAGGAGAAGAGGCCAACCCTCATCTCACTTCAACCTCCTTTCAGGTAGCTGCAGAGAGAGATAAGGTTTCCCCTGAGCCTCCATTCTCCAGATTAAACAAGCCCAGTTCCCTCAGCTGCTCCTCAGAATCCTTATTCTCCAGACCCTTCACTGGACACACTCCAGCACCTTCTCTGGATACACTCCAGCACCTCTATGTGTTTCTTGTACCAAGGAGCCCAAAGCTGAACACAGTATTCAAGGTGTGGCCTCACCAGTGCTAAGTATGGGAAGATGATCACTTCTCTGGTCCTACTGCTCACACTATTTCTGATACAAGCCAGGATGTTGTTAGCTTTCTTGGCCACCTGGGCACATGGCTGGCTCATGCTCAGTCAGCTATTAACCCCTCAGGTCCTTCTCTGCCTGGAAGCAATCAGCTACTCTTCCCCAAGCCTGTATTCCTGCCGTGGCACTGTTCACAGAATCACAGAAAATCCCAAGTTGGAAGGGACCCACAAGGATCATCAAGTCCAACCCTTCTTTAGTCACAGGACAACCCCAAATGTGTCTAAGAGCATTGTCCAAGTGCTTCTTAAACTCCACGAGAGTTGGTGCCATGACTGCCTCTCTGGTGAGCCTGAGCCAATGCTTCTCTCTCTGGGTAAAGAATCTCTTCCTAACATCCAACCTGAACTTCCCTCGGCACAGCTTCATGCCATTTCCCCAGGTTCTGTTGCTGGTCACTAGAGAGAAGAGATCAGCACCCACCCCTCCCTCTCTGGTGAGGAGGTTATAAACCACAATGAGGTCTCCCTGCAGTCTTCTCTTCTCCAGACTGAACAGGCCAAGGGATTTCAGCTTTTCCTCATATGACTTCATCTCCAAGCCCTTCACCATCTTCATGGCCCTCCTCTGAACACTTTGCAACAACTTCATGTCCCTCTTGTGTTGTGGTGCCCAAAACTGCACACAATACTCCAGGTGAGGCTGCACCAGTGCCCAGTAAAGGGGAACTATCACTTCTCTCACTTGGCTAGTGATGGAGTGCTTGATGCATCCCAGGTGTGTTCCATTACCTTCCCATCTGGCTCTCTTGGCTGTGAGGGCACACTGCTGACTCATCTTTAACTTACTACCTGTTAGTACTCCCAGCTCCCTCTCCACAGTGCTGCTTTCTAGTCTGTCATTCCCCAGTCAGTAGGTAGTTTTTGGGTTGCCCCTTCCCAAGTGCAGAACCCAGCACTTGCCCTTTTTCAACATCATATGATTTATGACAGCCCAGTCCTCCCATCTGTCTGGATCTCTCTGCAGTGCCTCTCTGCCTTCACTGGAGTCAACAGCACCCTCAGCTTAGTGGCATCTGTGAACTTACATACTAGTCCTTCGAATCCTACATCCAAGTCCTTTACAAAGATGTTAAACAGTATTGGCCCTAAGATGGATCCCTGCAGGACCCCACTCGTCACCTGTCACCAGCCCGAAGTAACACCATTTACCACAACCCTTTGAGCTTGACCCCTCAGCCAGTTGTGTACCCATCTCATGATTTTCTTGTCAAGCTGTATGCTCAACTTTTTGTTGATTTGTTATGTTGATTAGGATGCTGTAGGAGAGAGTACCAAAAGCCTTACTGTAGTCCAAAAAGATGACATCAACTGGTCTCCCTTGATCAACTAGATAGCTAATCTTGTTGTAAAAGGAAATCAAGTTTGTTAAGCATGACTTCCCTTTCATAAACACATGCTGGCTGTGACTGATGACTGCGATGACTGAGCCTATCCTGGTTCCTCTGCAGAGGTTTCCTGCCTTCAAGCAGATCAACACTTCCTTCTAACTTGGTGTCATCTGCAAACTTACTGAGGGTGCACTTGATCCCCTCATCCAGATCATTGATAAAGACACTGAACAGAGCTGGCCCCAACACTGAGCCCTGCAGAACACCATTCATGACCAGTTGCCTGCTAGATTGAGCTCCATTCTCCACAACTCTCTGNTCCCCAACCAGTCCTTCTCTCTTAGTAAAAACATCAGGTCCAGCAGGACACCTCCCCTGCTAGGCTCACTGACCACTTGTGTCAGGAAGTTATCTTCCACACACTCGAGGGACCCCCTAGATTGTTTTCTCTCTGCTGTATTGTATCTCCAGCAGACACCCCATAAGTTAAAGTCCCCCACAAGAACAAGGGCAGGTACAGCTTTGTGAAGCATTTGAAAGAAAAAGCTGTGAATTTGAACAGACTGAGTGCTGTTAATGTTGCTTCTTGAAACAATTTCCCGTACATTTTGCAGTTCATCTGGGAACTTCTGTTCTTGCCTCTTGCAAGGAACAGCACATCCCCTGAACAGAAGGACAGGCATTACACTTGCACTACCAGCCTCATAAATCTACAGTGGCTCTCAGAGCTTTGTACTTTAGGAGCTCTGTGTCCCTTTCTGCACTTTCTTTTCCAGTCTCAGGATGGAGATGTGCTTCTCATGCTCTAGCTCAAGCCTATGGTTTCCTCACTCCTTGCAAAACAGTCCCCATGCCAGGGAATATCAGCTATTTCAATCTGTCCTCCTTCTCTGATTCTTCCTCCTTTATCACTTTAGGCACAAGAGCTGGCCTGAGTGCCCCAACACAGATGGCATGTGACAGGAGGGAGGGTGTAAGGGACTGCCTGATGTATGCCACCTCTCTGCAGCTCTCCTGCTTCTCTGCTTCATAGATGTCAAAGCTGGAGGCCTCTTTCCAGTACCAGGTCTCCTGCATGTTGTGAGACAGCAAATCGAATCATGTCCAAATTCTGTGTCATTTGGAGGCAGATCAATTCAGGTTTTTTTTCAGTAAGTGTCAACTTAGGCTTGCAAAAATTCCTCCAGGTTGGGAGCACTCACTCACCTCTCTTCTGATGGAGCATGAGTGCTGCTTCTAGTGCCTGATCTCCCCTTTAGCTTTCTGCACCTCCTTCCCAGGCAGCTTCTCTTCACACCTCACAAGTGGCCTGAAACCATGCTTTTCAGACCCAAGTCCAATCTGTCTGAGGCACTAAGGCTAAAATGGGCTCTTGCCCCCATGGTGCTCCCCTTTGGGGCTGTGCATGCAGCAAGGTTTCTCTGCCTGCTTTCTTCTGGTTCAGATACACACAGTTCCCAGAGAGCAAAATCTCTTGGAGGTGGTGGACAGGGGACACTTGCTGGTGGCTGGAGAGTGCAGCTAAAGCAAGCATTAATTCCACTTAAAGGATTAAATTGGCAGGAGAGCAACTGAATTTTATATCCAGGTCTAAAGTACTCTGAAAGTGATCTAATTTAGCACTGCGGCAGCAGCAGCCATTCCAATGCTCTCCCAGCTCTCTGCCTTTCCAATCAGACCATAAGATGACTTCATGTTAGCAGATGGGTCCAAGCTCTTTATCTGTCTCCAGTTCTTGGGTCCTCACCAGATCTTGCAGTTGCACTTAGCTCTCTGCTGTGCTGTTGCACCTTGGGCAGCTCCAACAGGCATAGGCTTTGGGCCTTATTGTTCAACAACCATGCCTGCACAGAGGAGACTTCCATCTGCCCAGGGTGTGCTGCTGTGGCTTTGGTCTTCAAGGCACATATGGCACTGGTAGGTTGTGCTTCTTTTACTGTGCCCTGGTGAGAGAGGAGTGGAGACAAGCAAGGGATCTGCCTCTTTCCTTGAAGCAATAGATTCGTAAGTGGAGCTCCTTTCTCAGTCCTTGAAAGCAGATAAATCTTATACTAGGAGAGATTAGTCTATCCAGGATGTGCTATATGCTACCTTGCATACAGGGCAGCAGAGATTTTAGGGTACCTGTAGATACAACAAGCCAGGCATGAGGTTGCAAGTGGGGAGGAAGCATGTAGGTTGGAAAAGGGGATGTAGAATAGGGAGGGAGGGTGGGTGGTCAGGGACCTGGTGAGGAAAAGGGAGGAGGATTTGAACACTGAGAGCTGGGCTTTTTTGTAAATAGCACATGGATCAAACATTTCAGTCTTTGTCCCTGGGACACTGCTGATGTTGCTCACACACCCCTCAGTGGGAGCACAGTTCACTAAGTGTAGTTTGGAGTGGAGTTTAGTTTGTATCATTTTTGGTGTGGCTCAGCTGATCAAATGGATGTACATGGCTATTAAGTGAGAGGTCCCACTGACTGACACTCAGCACCCTGGCTATGCCTTCATTTAGACACACAGAACTAGAGCCAGTTGCTGAAATATCAGCAGCTAGCATAACTCCAAATGTCTACAAGTACCTGAGACACCCCCAGCACAACAGCAGCTGCAGGTCTGAGCTGCACCATTCTCTCTGCTTCTGTCAGACTCCTGCTACCCAATGTACACTCTGAGCCCAGAAGGAACATGCAGAATAGGATAGTCCCTCCCATGCTCAGCAAATGTAGCCACCATGTGCACACAACCCCAGGATGTGCAGGGAATCCAGGGCATAATTTCCAGCTTTCATCTTCAGTTTGCTCATTTTTTACACATATTTCTGCTTACATCTCTTGTAAAGGCAAATAAATGCCAAAAAATTGAAAGATGGATGAGCATTTGGGATCAGAAATCACCAATGTGTCCATGTCCCTCTTAGGAAAGAGGCAACCAGAGACCAAGGGACATATGGCTCTGACTGGAGTCACTGGGGTCCAGGATACCTCATCAATCCTCCTCATCCTCTGAACAACCTCCAACACACACATACACACAGATTTTTCTTATCTAGAAGTAAGCCTGAGTGTGATTGGAATAACAGCATCCCTGCAGCACAAGTGGCAACTGTTTTCCTGAGTGTTGAGCTCAGTAAAAGGATAAGACACAGAGACTAGAGCCCTCTGAAGAGGTCTCAAGAAGAACCAATCAGTGCTTCTGCCAGAACTTACAGCAGAGATGAAGCTCTAGCATAGCCACATTGCTCACACATAGACCATTGAAAAACCACTCTAAGATTAGCCATTGGATTCATCCCCTGCATGCAGAGCCCAAGATTAAATGCTGTAAGCCATCACTCCCTTCTTCACCAGCAGCATGTGCTTACCAGCATGGGGCTCACACAAGCTAACATCAGTCATCAAAAGAGCAGCCATGCAGTGCTGGGCTCCCTTCATTGCACTGCACTGCACCTTGGGCTAGCAGGACTCAAGACCTCCTGCTTATCTCTGCTGAATGCCCCAGATGTGCAGGGCACAGGTGGAGATGCCTCTTCAGCAGACAACTGGGAGTGAAGAGCAAACCCCATTCTTTGTGCATGCTCCATGCCCTCAAGCTGCTTAGACAACACCTGCAAGTCATCTAGGCAAAGATAAGCCCAACTCCATCATCAGCCAGATGATCAGCTGCAGGCTTAGTAATGGCTTTTGAGCCATGACTAATGATGTCTGTACTTAGCATGTGCCAGGGACCTTGCTTTGGGGAGCTACCTAGAGCACATTTTGGTCACAGGAACCTGTGTGCCTGGGTATCTTCCACTAAGCAGACAGTATGTCTATAATTTTCATATCAAAAGTTTTAATTTAACCTACCTCAGAAGAGACCCAAGGGAAGGAGAACATTTTGCTGCCTTCAGGAAAGCAAGAGGTACCCTTTCACACTAGTTTGAGACATAAGCTCAGTGTGTGGGCAGCTCTGCATTGACCAAAAGCCAGGCATGCTGATAAAACACCTGAGAACAGGCCCCATGCTTGGAGAGAAATGTCTTTTAGAGCAGTTTCTGACATGTGTAACTCCCTCAAACAGTATCTTGTGCCCTCTGGATGCATGGGCCAACATTCCCATTCTAATTTCTCCTCTGACAAGAAATAGAGAGGGAGACACTGCTGTGATAAATCACTGCTTCAGTGAGGTTTCTGTCACTGCCACATATGATGTCCTCGTAAGGAAACCAAAGGAACAAGATCCAGCCAAAGGCAACACCATTTTACAAGGTCTTCTGGATGCTTGTAACAAGGTTAACCTGTCAGAGTAAGTTCATGGCATCAACTCTGCTCTTCTGTTAAGATCTGTGACACGAACTGCAACTGCTGCACAGGGCAGCCAAGGCATCAGGGCCAGCCAGCATGGCTTTATCAAAGGGAGCTCTTGCTTAACCAACCTGATCTCTTTCTGTGGCCATGGGACTTGCCTTTTGGCTGGGGAGAAGGCTGTGCATGTTGTCTGCTTGGACTTTGGTAAGGCTTTTGACACAGTCTCCCACAGCATTCTCCTGGAGAAACTGGCAGATCGTGGTATAGGCAAATGTACTCTGCACTGGGTTAAAAACTGGCTGAATGGCCATTCCCAGAGAGCTGTGATTAATGGAGTGAGATCTAGGTGGCTGTCAGTCACCAGTAGTGTCCCTCAGGGCTGTTTTGAGGCCACTCTTTGACATCTTTCTTGATGACCTGGATGTGGGGATCAAGAGCATCCTCAGTAAATTTGCAGAGGACACCAAATTGTGTGGGAGTGTGGATCTGCTGGAGGGCAGGGAGGCTCTGCAGAGGGACTTGGACAGCTTGGATCCATGGGCTGAGGCCAATTGCAATAAGGCCAAGTGCTGTGTCCTGCACTTTGGGCACAACAAGCCCAGGCAATGCTACAGGCTTGGGGATGAGTGGCTGCAAAGCTGCCCAGCAGAGAAGGACCTGGGGGTGCTGGTGCACAGCTGAATATGAGCCAGCAGTGTGNGCATTTTTTTGTTTGTTTGGCTGGGGTTTTTTTGTTGGACTCAGTGATCTGAGAGGTCCTTTCCAACCATGAATATTCTGTGATTCTGTGAAAGATCAACAGAAACATAAGAAATATGCATCTCCCTCAGGAATACAAGAAATGGCTCTACTGCAAGACACCAGCAAAATATCCAGATTTATTTTGCCATCCTATTGCCATCTCTCCTCAGACCTCATGTCTGCCCATACTCCTTTTCTCCTGCAAACAGAGAGCTGCAACCCCACATCCCTCCTGAGATTTCCCCCTAGATGCTCACCTCCATGGAACACATCAGCCTTTGTCTGTTGATGAAGTAGGAGAAAGCTGAGGAAAGTGAGTCCCTTACCTCTCTCCACCAGCCACTCCCCCTCCAGTTCTGTGGCAAAGACAGAGCCCCCTGACAGTTGGAAGGCATGAGTGCTGGAGCAGAAGCCAGGCTGTGCCTTTACACAGGGACAGAGGTGGGACACAGAGACAGGGCACAAGGCTTTTTCCTCAGCAACAATGTGTGGTAGAGATGGGAGAGAGGGGCTGGAGTATGAGAGCCTAGAACTGGAAATGTCACTGAGGTCCTCCATTAGAAATATATTCATCTCACAGTGATTCCTCATTTATAATTACACTGGGAGCTAGCAGCTCCCTGGGCTTACAGTAGTACTGCTGGTGCTCCTGTTGCTCAGTCATAGGATGCTCTGGCAAGTGCCTTACAGAAATTCATCATATCACATGAAAGCTTTCATCACTCAAGACTGCAATTTCAACAAGAAAAGAGACCATGTGGTGGCTGTCGAAGGACAGCTAGGCTATCAGCAGAGATGAGCCATGCAGCATACAGCCTTTGTCAAGTTTTCCCACGTGGTGCAGAGGAGACTAGATTTATTGCAGACCTTTGCTGCCCTAAACCTTGTACAACAGCTTCATCCATCCAGACTAAATAAAACGGGTGCAGCCCTCCCTGGCTTTGATGGGGAATGAGAGAGGTCTCCCTCTTTATCCTGGAAAAATAAAGACATAAGACTACCAAGGTCCTGGAACATAGAGACACCATGCCACAGTTCACACACTAAATATGATAAGAGCTAATGTAGAGATTGCCTCCCTGACCTCACTGACCACACTACAATGTCACATGCCCTCGCATGTGTAAGAGGGTGCAATCAGGCATTTTGTATACAGCATCACACCTCAGGGTACAAATCATAGAATCCTAGAATCCTAGACTGGTTTGGGCTGGAAGGGACCTCTGGAGGTCTTCTAGTCCAACCCCCCTGCACCGGGCAGGGACATCCCCAACTAGATCAGCTTGCCCAGAGCCCTGGCAAGCCTCACCTGGAATGCCTCCAGGGATGGGAACTCAACCACCTCCCTGGGCAACCTGGGCCAGTGTTCCACCACCCCTGTGGTGAGGAACTTCTTTCTAATATCCAGTCTAAATCTACTCTTCTCCAATTTAAAACCATTGCCCCTTGTCCTTTCCCTGCAGGCCTTTGCAAACAGGCCCTCTGCAGCCTGCTTGGAAGTTCCCTTTAGGTCCTGGAAGGTNTTTGTCCCTTTTTCAGCTTGCAATACTGAGATGAAAGAGGCTCCTGTGCCCAGCTGAAGCTGCTAAGGGTTACTAAAGCCTGTGGCTGACCCCAGGGCCCTGGCCCAGGCATAGGCTTCTCAGAAAGGACAGTTACACATCAATGGTGCTCGAAGGAAGGCAACAGCAAACATGCATGTTCTTTCTACATGTGGCTAATCGTTTTTTCTGCATTGTTGGATCATTTTTTGTAATGTACTCAGCAAGCACAACTCAAACACTTCACGTGGGCAGTTTCCCAAAGCCCTGTCTGGCAGTCCCTGTAATGAAAGGCAGGATGTAGCTCCTTAAACCTATCAAAATGTTTCATCACAGAATGGCTTCTCTGAGACACAGCATGCAAACTGGAGAAAAGAGTGTCTGTGTGTGACAGGACTGAGACCAAGGCTGCATAGCCACACTTCATTTTGCCCCCAAATTGGTAATTTAAAACCCAGACAATTTTCATCTGTCTTCTGGGGATGGCTACATAATCCAGACCTAGAGAAGCTTCCCAAGTTACTCTTAAATCAGGCATTTTATCATGGTTCATCTCAAGCAGTTATTCTAGAGACACACCCCAGGGAGGCTTTCAATTGGTTGTTTACAGATGCTTAAAACACAGTCACCTACATTTCATCCAGGCACCCAAAGCTCCCTTTGCTCTAAGTGGAGGTAATGGGTGCAGGTCATGTCATCTTAAAGTAGGCATCTAAAGTAGCTTAAATGAACCTGAAATGAGCTCCACTCCCAAATGTAATTTAAAGATGCAAAAAGATAGCAAATGTATTGCTTCTGTTAGGATATGTTCTCCTGATAGATTCCCCTCTTTGTTAAATGTCTGGATCATATTTTGAGCTTGAAATTGCTTAAAATCTTTCATCCCTGAGTCTTAGTACCTCTCTGCCTGTCATATTAGATATTGCTCCACTCATAGTCCTTGTTAGGTACACAAAGAGTGGACACAGTCAAGGAACTTCCCAACCTCTCCCTTTCCCTTTCCTCTTCATGCTAAATCCTACAGGGGCAACAGTGTCTGGAATCTGTTCCTCTAATATGACATTTCTTAGCTTTTTCTTTGTTTTCTTTGGGAAAGCCAACATGTAAAAGGAGGAGCTAAGTGATCTCCACTATTTGGAAATTTTGCTGGCCACTAGCATTTTAGTTGACTGACAACCAAAAGGAGAAAAAACTTGCCCCAAACCTCACAGTGTAGAGTGTAGAAGGCCAGAGAACACCATTTTTTTTTGTGCAAGAAAAGGATTTCACAGCAGATATGAAGCCAGAGAGGTGACTTCTTGCACAAGCAGAAGTCTACACTCTGAGCAAGCATGAAGTCATCTGTCCTATCTCACCTCAGCATCTCCAGGCACTTTCTATGCCTATCTGACTATGATATTTTCAAATTTTATAGACTCTCCCTTTGGCTTGGTCTGGCTCAGCACTTTAAATGTCAGCTCCAAGGCATGTGCATGCAGAGACAAATCCTGTTGTGTGTTTATGACACCTGGAAACAGCTGGCCTGGTCCTCTGCAAAGCTCTAAATGTTTTTTGTTTGGTTTTTTTGGTGTTTTTTTTTCTTCCAGGAGGATCACCACAGAGCAATACCTTCTGTAAGTTTTGTTCTACACCAAAAAATTATCTGAATGGTAACCCTTGTGCAGCTTTGGAGGAGCAGACCCTGAGGTCACTGCAAGATTAACAATCTCAAGTGGGCCCAAGCTCCCTTCCTAGTGTGGTACAGCTCCTGCCATGTTAGGAAACAGCCCTGGAGCAGCAGCCTAGCCCAGCTGCAAACCTGACTTTGTGCCTTTAAAATCCATGTGCAAAGAGGGATGGGAAGTGAGGAATGAGGAAGAGTTTGGAGGAGAGACAGGGAGATATCAGACCTTCTGAGAAGCAGGTTGCCATGGAGACTGGCTCATTTAACCCAATAAGGGTCAGGCAACCCTTCCTCTTCAAGCTAATTTAATTAAAGAGGTGGGAAGGATGAGCAAAATAAATTGGCACAGACTTCACTTGGGGTTGGGTGGGATTCAGGATGCCAGGCTTTGGGTTGGGCATCTCAGGTATCACAGGGCCATTTGTAACCAAAGCTGTCCCCTGGAGAGGAATGCATGGGAGCAGAAGGACCAGATGCAGAGGACACCCAGGGAGGGGGTGGGGGGCAGAGATGGCATTTGCAGTGCCTCTCATCCCTTTGCCCTGCTGCCACAGGCATATCTCTCCAAGGGTGAGGGAGCTTCCAGCTGCACCAGATGCTCTTCTTGATGGGCTCCTTGCCTGAGCCATTGATGATGTGGCTTTATCTCCCTTCTGAATTTGAAATGTGGATAAAGCAAAGCTGGCAAGGTAATTATTCCTCACTGTCAAACATTGCTCTTGCTTTGCTGTCTGCAGACAGCAGGAGAGTGATGAAAACCTTTGTGTTTGCAGAAGCCTTTGCTCCAGGAAAAGGTGCAAACAGGCAGGGGAGTTTTGCACTGCATGGCCCATTGGCATAGATTTCACTGTTACTGCATCTGAGCCAGAGAAAGGAGCCCATGTGAAGGGAGAGGGCAGCCAGGGCCCAACCAGCAAAACACCTCAGAAAATGCAAATCTACAGCACAGAGAGCTGTTGTCAGACTCTCAGAAGACATCACCAGGCACCCAAAAAATGCTGTGCCCTGCTGAAAGCCTGGTCCTTAAAGGCATGACTTTGACAGCTTTCTCTGCTCTAGCAGGACCACTGGGACCTTTACATGTTACCACTGACCACCTCTTTCCTGGCATGATGCCTGCAGTTCCTCACCTCCATATGAAGTTGTACTCCCCAAAGAAGGGTTAGAGCTGCCATCTGCTCATTCCTTCCCCTCCTCTTTATGTCTCTGACCCCTGATACCTGTTTCTACTCTAGTCCCTACAGTAATGCACAAACTCAGAAAGGTTGAGGTTGGCAGGGTGCTTTGGAGATTACAGAATCACAGAATCACGAAGACTGGAAAAGACCCCCAGGCTCATCAAGTGCAGCCTATGACCCAACACACCACTACATCTAAACCATGCCACTCAGTGCCACATCCAATCTTTTCTTAAACACCTCCAGGGACGGTGACTCCACCACCTCCCTGGGCAGCCTATTCCAGAGCCCAATCACCCTCTGCGTGAGGAAGTGCTTCCTAATGTCCAGTCTAACCCTCCCCTGCTGCAGCTTCAAGCCATGGCCTCTTGTCCTGTCACTAGCTGCCATGGAGAAGAGCCCAACCCCTACCTGACTACAACTTCCCTTCAGGTAGTTGTAGAGGGCAATAAGGTCACCTCTGAGTCTCCTCTTCTTCAGGCTGAACAGTCCCAGTTCCCTCAGCCTTTCCTCATATGGCTTCCCCTCCAGCCCCTTCACCAGTCTTGTTGCTCTCCTCTGGACCCTCTCCAGCACCTCAACATCCTTCTTGAAGTGAGGGGCCCAGAACTGGACACAGTACTCAAGGTGAGGCCTCACCAGTGCAGAGTACAGGGGGAGAATCACATCCCTAGTCCTGCTGGTCACACTATTCTTGATCCAGGCCAAGATGCCATTGGCCTTCCGTGCTGCCTGAGCACACTGCTGGCTCATGTTCAGCCGGCTATCAACCAATACTCCCAGGTCCCTCTCCGCTGAGCCACTCTGCAGCCACTCATCTCCCAGCCTGGAGCGCTGCATGGGCTTGTTGTGGCCAAAGTGTAAGACTCTGCACTTGGCCTGCTTGAATTTCATACCGTTGGTCATTGCCCATTCACCTAGCCTGTCCAGGTCCCTCTGCAGAGCCTTCCTTTCTTCCAAGAGATGGACACTGCCTCCCAGCTTGGTGTCATCCGCAAATTTACTGATGGTAGACTCGATGCCCTCATCCAGATCATCAATAAAGATGTTGAACAGGACTGGGCCCAGGACTGAACCCTGGGGCACACCGCTGGTCACTGGACACCAGCTGGAAGTGGCACCATTCACAACCACTCTCTGTGCTCCATCAGCCAGCCAGTTTTTAATCCAGCGAAGAGTGAACCTGTCCAAGCCATGAGCTACTAATGAGATCACCTAGTCGAACTCCCTTGCTTAAAGCAAGGTCAACTGGAGCAACTTGGAGTTGTTCTTGCTCCAGCATGTCACCAGTGATGTCACAGGGCACAGCTATCGATGGCAGAAGGTGCTGTGCCACAGGCTCAGGCATGGTTGAACTATTCCCAGAGTGGGAGGATCACTAGAGCATCTCACTGCTGTTTGTGGTCTCTGTCCCTCTGTTGATGGACAGAGGAGATCCTGTGGTCTTGGATGAAACCACACGTACACACACACACACACACCCAAAGACAGCTCAACACCTTTAAACCATCACTAACTGGAAACAGCCTGGTGAGTTAGTGGCTGAGGCTAGCGGGAGCCAGTCCTCCCCCTCCCAATATAGATATCAACTTCAGGTAGAAATAAACCTGCACCCCCAATTCCAGAAACAGCCCTGAGCCATCACACAGACAGAGACACATTTTAGGCAAAAAATCCCATCCAGCACACACCTCTTCCCATTCATCCAGCACAGGATCTGGTTTATTGCTTAATCCAGTCCTTTGACAGCTCAAAACCTGTTTCTGTGGCAGGAAAGGCTCTTCCTTGTCTTTTCTGTTGAAAAAAGCCCAAAAGACAAACCAAAACTCCTTCCCTTTCCTGAATCTTGTCCAAATTCATTCACCAGCTCTCTGCCTCTCTTCTGAATGACTCCTTGAGTCTCAGCATTATTATGTTTTATTTCCACAGCACAATAAACGTCCATGGCACTTTTCAACATCCATCAAGCAGTGAGGTCCATTTTCTGATGAGTGTATGGTTTGATTCAGAAAAACACCATCTATAAAATGCAACATTCTCCTGGCCTGGGGAAGCTGAACTGGACTGGTGAAGAGGCTGAAAGCTCTTTGCATTTCCTCAGCCCCTAAAACTGAAACAAACAAAACAAATCCTTGCCTGTAGAAGAGCATTTTACTTCCAACAGCCCCTGGTGACAGCACCCCCAGAGCTGGTCAGTTTTACACTGATGTGTCTCTTTGCTGCTTGTGCCAGGCACATCACTTGACATTGTTCTTGTGGGGGACTTTAACCTCCCAGCTGTCTGCTGGGAATACAACACAGCAGAGGGGGAACATTCCAGGAGGATAATTTCCTCACACATCTGCTAAGTGAGCTGACCAGGGAAGGTGCCCTCCTGGACCTGCTTCTAGAGAACAAGGAGGAACCCGTGGGGGGAATAAAGGTTGGAGGCTGTCTAAGGCACAGTGATCATGAGATGATCGAGTTTTCAATCCTTGGAGAAATAAGGGGAGGAGTTAGTAAAACTACCACCTTAGACTTCCAGAGGGCAAACTTTGACCTGTTCAGGAGACTGATTGACAAAGTCCCTTGGGAGGCCACGCTGAAGGATAGAGGAGTCCAGCAAGGATGGACAGACTTCAAGAGGGAAGTCTTAAAGGCACAGGAGCAGGCTGTCCCCATACACCAAAACCAAGTCAGCAGGGAAGGAGATCAGCCTGGCTAAATGGGGACCTTTGGCTGGACCTCAAGAACAAGAGGACCTTTGGAATAGGGGGCAGGTCTCTCTTGAAGACTATAATGATGTAGTGAAGCTATGCAGCAGAAAATGAGGAGAGCCAAAGCACAGCTAGAGCTTAACCTAGCCACAGCTCTTAAGGATAATACAAAATGTTTCTGTAAATTCATTAACAACAGAAGAAGGATTAGAGAAAACCTCCATCCACAGTATCACAGTATGTCAGGGGTTGGAAGGGCCCTAGAAAGATCATCTAGTGCAACCCCCCTGCCAGAGCAGGAGCACCTAGACCAGCTCACACAGGAACGTGTCCAGGCAGCTCTGCAATGGCTCCAGACAAGGAGACTCCACAGGCTCCTGGGCAGCCTGGGCCAGTGCTCTGGCACCTGCACTGCAAACAGGTTCCTCCTCATGTTAATACTAAACCTCCTGTGGTCCAACTTGCTCCCATTCCCTCTTGTCCTACCATTGGATGCCATGGAGCAGAGCCTGGCTCTCTCCTCCTCACACTCACCCTTAACATATTTCTAAGCATTGCTGAGGTCTCCTCTCAGTCTCCTCTTGTCCAGGCTGAAGAGACCCAGCTCTCTCAGCCTGTCCTCCTAGGGCACATGCTCCACTCCTTTCAGGATCTTGCTGGCCCTGGGCTGGACTCTCTCCAGCAGCTCCCTATCCTTCTGGAGCTGAGGGGCCCACAACTGGACACAGCATTCCAGGGGAGGCCTCCCCAGGGCACAGGAGAGGGGAGAAGAACCTCTCTGGCTCTGCTGGCCACGCTCCTCTTCATGCATCCTAGGATGCCATTGGCCTCTTGGCCACAAGGGCACATTGCTGCCTCATGGGCATCCTCCTAGCCACCAGCACTCCTAGAGCTTTTTCCCCAGGGCTGTTCTCCAACAGATCAGTTCCCAGTCTGTACTGATCCATGGGGTTGTTCTTTCCCAGATGCAGTACTTTACACTTACCCTTGTTAAATTTCATTAAGTTTCTCCCTGCCCATGTCTCTAGCCTGTCCAGGTCACTCTGGATGGCAGCACAGCTCCTGGTGTGCCAGCCACTCCTCCAACCTTGGGATCATCTGCAAACTTGCTGAGGGAACACTCTATCCTTTATTGGCTGCAGAGGGAAGCATAGGAACAAAGGTGCTTAACACCTACTTTGCCTCAGTCTTTAGCAGTGGAACTAGCTGTTCTCTGGACACTCAGCATCATGAACTTGGAGACAGGGAGAGGAAGCAAAACAAGGTCACTAAAACTAAAGAGGAAGTGGTCAGTGACCTGCAACACCACTTGGATGCACACAAGTCTATGGGACCAGATGGGTTACACCCAAGTGTGCTGAAAGAGTTGGCAGACATACTTGCTAAAACACTTTCCATTATTTACTTGAAGTCCTGGCTAACTGGGGAGGTGCCAATGGACTGGAGTAACAAATGTAACACCCATCTACAAGAAAGGCAGAAAAGAGGATCCAGGAAACTACAGACCTGTCAGTCTGACCTCAGTTCCAGGGAAGGTCATGGAGCAGATCATCTCGAGTGCCACTGCAAGCCATCTGGAGGACAACCAGGGGATCAGGCCCAGTCAGGATGGCCTTTATGAAAGGCAGGTCCTGCCCCACGAACCTGATCTCCTTCTACAACAAGATGACCTGACAATTGGATGAGGGAAAGGTTGTGGATATTGTCTACCTGGACTTTCAAAAAGCATTTGACACTGTTCCCAATAGAATTCTCATGGAAAAACTGGCTGGTCATGGCCTAGATGAGCATACAATCCACTGGATCAAGCACTGGCTGGCTGGCTGGGCCCAAAGAGTGGTGGTGTTTGGAGTTAAACCCAGCTGGCAGCCAGTCATAAGTGGTGTTCCTCAGGGCTCAGTATTGGGATCATTTCTGTTTAACATCTTTATTGATGATATTGATATGGACATAGAGTGTAATATCAGTAAGCTGGCAGATGACTCCAAGTTAGGTGGGAGTGCTGATCTGCATGAGGATAGGGAGGCTCTACAGAGAGATTTGGATAGATTGGATTGATGGGCCAAAGGTAATGGGATGAGCTTTAACAAGGCCAAGTGCCAGGTCCTGCACTTGGGCCACAACAATCCCATGCAACACTGCAGGCGTGGGAAAGTGTGGCTGGAAAGGTCCCTGGCAGAAAAGGACTGGGGATTCTAATTGCAAGTGGCTGAATATGAGCCAGCAGTGTGCCCAGGTGGCCAAGAAAGCCAATGGCTTCGTGGCTTGTGTTAGTGTGAGCAGCAGGAGCAGGGAGGTGATTGTCCCCCTGCACTCAGCACTAGTGAGGCTGCAGCTCGAGTACAGTGTACAGTTTTGGGCACCTCAATACAAGAGAGATCTCAAGGTGCTGGAGCGAGTGCAGAGGAGGCAACGAAGCTGGGGAAGGGCCTGGAGAACAAATCTTATGGAGAACCAGTGAAGGAGCTGGGACTGTTTAGTCTGAGGAAGAGGAGGCTAAGGGGAGACCTCATCGCTCTCTGCAACAACCTGAATGGACATTGGAGAGAGGTTGGTGCTGGTCTTTTCTCACAGGTAATTAGCAATAGGACAAGAGGGAATNCACAGGTAATTAGTGATACAACAAGAGGCAATGGCTTCAAGCTGCAACAGGGGAGGTTTAGACAGGATGTTAGGAAAAGATTTTCACAGAGTAGTCAGACACTGGCCTAGGCTACCCAGGGAGGGTTGAGTCACCATCCCAGGATGTGTTTAAGGGTCTTTTAGATGTGATTCTGGGGGATAAGGTTTAGGGGTGAACTTTGTAGAGTTAATGGTTGGACTCCATGATCCCAAGGGTCTTTTCCAACCTGAATGATTCTATGATCTTTCAGGACCTGATGGGTACAGTAGTCCTCCTAAGCAGCAGCAGCAATGCAGGGGTCCTGCTCCAAGGGTTTTCCCCAGCCATACTACGTCAGGTACCCAGA
Organism: Bucco capensis; assembly: GCA_013396975.1. NCBI lineage: Eukaryota > Metazoa > Chordata > Aves > Piciformes > Bucconidae > Bucco > Bucco capensis. The sequence continues at coordinate 43,738 of VWZO01014008.1, forward strand.
GAGCAGCCACCACTAGGAGAAAGCAGAAGAGCACAGCCAAGAAAATAAATTGCAACCAGGAGAAAGGAGAGCTGCTTTTCATGGTGGAAACTGTTCAAAACCACCAACTGGGAAGGGCTGAGCACTCTGGGACCACTTCAGCAAAGCATGAAGCACCAAGCTGGGGTGTTCCTTGAGAAGGAAACGGTGAAAGAGAGGCCAAAAGCAGTTCTCTGAGCACCCAAGTGCTCCCTTGCTCTACAACCAGCAAAGCACAATACATTCATTTATTAGTGAATTGGATAATTTTGGAATCAGTTTAAGAATATCTACTGATGAAGGACAAATGACTAGTTGTCAGCATCTCACAAGTTTTTCAAAGACTGCTTCCTTTGGGCACAGTCACACATCTAAACAAACAAGAGTGAGTAAATGCAAGGCTCAGATAAACAAATCAGAAATGCAGTGCCTAGAGGCATTTGTGCTTCCCCACAAGTGAACTAGAAGAACTTCATCCTTTTCCTTACTCAAGCTGGTGAAAATCTCTCTTGACATTACAATGTTAACACTGACCTGACCTCAGCACCACTCTTGAGCATGCAAGGTGCCAGAAGTCAGCTGGTGAGATCTGGGGGTCAGTTCCCCTTTGGCTGGAAAAACAGTCACAGTGTCAGCATGGTTTGCACCCTCTGTGAGATGTTAATTCCATGCAGCATCACAGAGGTGACAATGGCACAGCAGCCTTGGGATTCCCTTGCAAGGAATCATGACAATTGTTATTTCTGTGCCAGGCTGCATGCATTCTCAAAGGCTGAAACTATAAGTCTAAATCCATTTAAATTTTCTAAAACATTTTCAGGCTGGGGAATTCCATGTCACATATAAAATTCTGTACCAAATCAAATTTCAATTCAAGCCACATGGTACAAATGGCCTCAAATAGCTCAGCAGATGGGGTTTGTTTGTTTGTTTTTCACTAAATGACCCAGTGCAGAAGGTTCAAAGATCCCCCTGACAAGGAGGATTCATGCTGTTTAGGGAAACAGGCTATTGCCCTGGGCAGCAAAAGCACAGGGGCTTTTAGTGGCTTTAAAAGGACATTCTTGATTGATGACTGAGTGTTACCTAGAGAGGAGTAATCCTCAGAGGCCATCAGTACAGGGAAGTTATTGTAAGGCTATTGGTCTGAGGCTGCAGTGACCTGCAAGAGCAAGGTGTGCCAAGCACAAAATGTTCCTTGAACACAGAATCATAAAACATAGGAAGGTTGGAGTTTGAAGTGACCTCTAGGGGTTTTCCAGCCCAACCCCTGAAGCTATGAGCAGGAACACCTATAACTAGATCAGGTTGCTCAGAGCCCAAAAAACCTGAACTTGAATGATTCCAGAGATGAGACCTCCTTTAGTTTAAAGCCATGACCCCTTGTCCTATCTCAAGAGGCTCTGCTAAAAGCACTGTCTCCATCCTGTAGACTTCCTGTAAGTACTGAGAGGCTGCAATAAGGAGTCCTTGTAGCGTTGTCTTCTCCAGGCTGAGCAACCTCAGCTCTTTCAGCCTGTCCTCATAAGAGAGGTGTTCCAACCCTCTGACCCTTTCTGTGGCCCTCCTCAGGACCCCCTCCAATAGGTTCATATCCTTCTTATGCTGAGGACTCCAGAGCTAGACACAGTACTCCAGATGAGATCTCACCAGAGCAGCATCACCTCCTGAGAGAAAGGCCCTTTAATGCCTTGGAGCTATTTCACCAGTGTTTCCCTGATGGCTCCTATTACCTCAGGAGCCCCTGGCTCATCCCCAAAGGACTTCAGCTGTGCCACAGTGTCCCCAGCATGCCTCAGAGCAACAGGGAGGCAGCAGACTTCCCAATGAGAAGAGTCTGCCCAGCATACTGGGCCTTGTGTTCCCCTCAGGATGAGTCTCCTACAACTAGAACCCTTCTTTTTTTAATTGTGGATGTGGTTGTGATGCAGGGGCTAGACCTTTCTGATCTTGGAGACATCTCTGGCATAGATAGACTATGATCCACATCCTCCATTGATTTCCCTTCTACTTCCAGAGCCTCATACCTGCTGTACAGAGGCACCCAGGAGGGTGTGGTGGTCAAAGAGGGAGTTTGCCTGCCACCCCAAGCATAGACTTGCTTCTATTCACTTCTTTCTTTCTGGCTGCTGCCTTCAGGCTGCCAAGGGGAGGATGCAGGGTCTCCTTTATCTTGAGCATTTCCAGGTGTGTGCTCCTGTTTCTGTCTTAGAGAGGGCAGAGCTTGGCTCCACCAGTCTACCTCTTGCTCAGCCTCACTGATGTTCCTTAACCTTTCTACTTCCTCTTTCAGCTCTGCCACCATGCTAAGCAGATCATCCACGTGCTAGCACCTCACACAGGTATTGTCATTACTGCCACCTATACCCTTGGAAAGGCTCTGGCATTGCCTACAGCCTGAGATCTGGACAGCTGCATGTCTGTGGGACATGGCCACAGCTGTGGCATCGTGAGATCACCTGCAGGCTTTAGGGCCTCAGGTAGCCCAGGTTGAATTCAGTCCTGCACACCTCACCCATGCACCAGGGCATTTTAGGGAGGTCCTCATGGGGGATGGCTCCCCCCTTTCCCAGAGGCACATCCCAGAGCCTTGCCCCACTACACACATCTCCAGCTGGGACAGAAGAGCTCAGTCACCTGGCTATAAGAGAAACTCTCCCAGAAATAGACCTTTCCTGGAGAGTTTTAGCAAAGGAAATTGGAATAGAAGCACACCTAGGAACCAATTTGATTGCTAGGGGACATTCATGCAAAGCTTGATGATCCTTGTGGGTCCCTTCCAACTTGGGCTGTTCTGTGATTCTATGATTGACCAGAAAAACCTTGACCAGGAGTGGAGAGAGTGGTGGAGCAGTGGAACAGGCTCCCCAGGGACGTAGTCATGGCTCCAAATCTCGTGGAATTTAAGAGGCACTTGGACAATGCATGAAGATCACCCTTCAGTTTTCTCTTCTCTGGGCTAAACAAACCCAGCTCCCTTGGCCTTTCTCCTGGGTCTCTAGCTCAGGGCTATGGGGGCCCTGGAGCTCATCATTGGTGTTGAAGACAGAGGTAAAGCAAGCATTAAACATCTCTGCTTCATCCCTCTTTGTGAGGTGACATCCTCATCAAGTAACAGGCCAATGATATTTCTGGTATGCTTCTTGCTATTAACCTTTTTTAAGCCATTTGTATCATCCCCTGCAGTCCTGGCCAGCTTCAGCTCAAATTGGGCTTTGGCTGCACTCATTTTCTCCCTAAAGTTGTGAACAGCTTCCCTGTAATCTTCCCATGTTGCCTGACCTTGCTTCCACTGGCCATACACTTTCCTTTTTTGCCTTAGCTCCAGAAGAAGGTCCCTGCTTAGCCAAGCTGGCATTCTGCTTCACCTGCTTGACTTCCAATATTTTGGAATTGCCTTTTCCTGTGCTCTTAGGAGATGGTACTTGTAAAGTGACCATCGCTGGTATACTGCAGCACCTGCAAAATCTTGTTCCCAGGGGACATTATTACTCAGTAATTCCCTGAGCCACCTGATGTCTGCTGTCCTCTTGTCCAGAGTTGAAGATTTGCTGGCAGTTTTCCTCCTGTCTCCAGAGATTTTAAACTCAACTGCTTCATGGTCAAGACAGCCACCTATTGCCACTTCATCCACAAGAGCATCTGTGTTAACAAGCAACAAATCAAAACCAAATGTGGGCAGTGATGTACAATGAAAAGGCCACTGAGGAATAAGTAAAAAGAGCCCAGATGGAGTCACAAGGATCCCTCCTCAATTTTCACAAGTCTTGTGGGGGCTTCCCAGTGAACACATTTCCCTGCCACTCCCACAGAAAAGAGCTAGAGGCTCTCCCTGGTAGTGGTATGAAATGGGGTGAGAGTTGATGGCAGCAAATATCTAAACCTTAAAGCCTGTGTTCATCTTGATACCTGAACATATGCCACCATCCAGGAGGAAAACGGCTGAGACCAGTGTGGAGATGCCTGTGTCACCATGGTGGCTGTGAATCAGTGCCATCAGATGCCTGTGTCACCATGGTGGCTGTGAATCGGTGCCATCAGATCCCTGTGTCACCATGGTGGCTGTGAATCGGTGCCATCAGATGCCTGTGTCACCATGGTGGCTGAGAATCAGTGCCATCAGATGCCTGTGTCACCATGGTGGCTGTGAATCAGTGCCATCTGAGACCAGTGTGGAGAT
>VWZO01014008.1:48221-75914 GCA_013396975.1 Bucco capensis
TCATCAGATGCCTGGTGTCACCATGGTGGCTGTGAATCGGTGCCATCAGATCCCTGTGTCACCATGGTGGCTGTGAATCGGTGCCATCAGATGCCTGTGTCACCATGGTGGCTGAGAATCGGTGCCATCAGATGCCTGTGTCACCATGGTGGCTGAGAATCAGTTCAATCTGAGACCAGTGTCACCATGGTGGCTGTGAATCAGTGCCATCAGATGCCTGTGTCACCATGGTGGCTGTGAATCGGTGCCATCAGATGCCTGTGTCACCATGGTGGCTGTAAATCGGTGCCATCAGATCCCTGTGTCACCATGGTGGCTGTGAATCAGTGCCATCTGAGACCAGTGTCACCATGGTGGCTGTGAATCGGTGCCATCTGCTGCTAGGGGAAGGTGGGCCTGTGGTGCTCTCAGTGCTCCAGCAGTCTGGGTTTGAACACATACTGCCAAATTAGTTACAGAAATGTAATCACATCTATACCCCAGAGAGACTGCTAATGGCTGGGCACGAGGAAGGAGAGGACTGCAGGTGTGCAGGAATGCAGATGGACTGGGACAGATCTTTAAAGCAGTTCAGTATTAATTTGGGGATAAATCCCCAGCTGATCCTTTTACTAAATTACCTAATGGAGAGGGGTGGTTAGAGAAGTTCATCTTCAGCAAGGCCACTTCACATCCTGCCTTGTTACTTGTGGAGAAAAGAGTGTTTCATTACCTCTGTGACCTTCCTGCTGCTTTTAACATGCAGCAGAGGAATACACATGACAATGGCTGGCTTTGCTCTGCTGAGACTGCCACCTTAACTGCTTCCATGTGGGAGTGAGTCTGTGCCAGTGCTCCTATGCCTGTTATTCCTTGCAGAAATAAATAAATAATCTGTCTTAATTCCTCCAGACAGGACAACTTCTTCACAGAACTGTCACTCTCAGCAGTGGCTTCCAAAAGGGACAATGCCAGGTGGGTCCATGCAGCCCTTTGATACATTTTTGAGGCCAAGCAACACTGTTTAGCCATCCACTCCGGGCTTCCAGGACAGAGACAGGGATGCTCACCATGGAAATCCTTTGTCCTTTCTACAATCCTGAGCTTAAATTATATTAGTGACATGTTTTGCTAGAAGGAAGCCTGTGGGGGAATGTTCACAGTCAGAAGTGGAGCCTACATGTGTATCTTCACTCCCTTTAGTGCTGCTGCACCATGCCAGCAGGAGCTCACAGAGGTGTCTGTGTGTGTGCTGGTGCACTACAAAACATCCATTCATGAAGCACTTGACCTCAGCCAAACAAAGAATCATAAATAGTCAAACCACATGTCTCAATTCTCCTTGCACAATCCTCTGTTAACAGGTTTTGCACCTTGGCATCTGTTTGCAGTGCTCTTGGGGAAGGATGGAGAGCAGGGAGGGGAGCAGACCCAAGGAAAGGAGACAGTGCTCAACACATATGGGGATGCTCTATGCTGCAGGATCACTCCCAGGCACACATGCACACACTCAGATGTTTTATAGAGCAGTGGAATCTGCGTTCACTTTACAACTGACCTGGATTAATAATGCAATGAAGCTGAGGCCCCAGGCACTGCTCAGAGGGAATGGTAACCAGCACACTCACAGCAGTCCCATGTCCACTCCAGAGTGTGATCTCAATGGGATCTGACATCAGGCTCAGTGGATTTTCCACAGTTGGCCAAGTCCTTTAGAAAGCAGCTTCAGAAAAGAGAAAGGAAACAGGATCCAAAATGTGAGGAGAAATTAGTAAGTTGTTAGCTCTGGGGTTCAAGGGGAGAGTTTACTGGTCCTGTGGACATGCAGCTCATGCTAATCCAGCCTCTTTCAAGTGGCAAGGGAAACCACCAGAAAGAAAGAAAGAACCTTTTCTGGATAGATTGACTCCCATCCAAAGGTGGAAGTGGCACCAATTAGAAAGCAGAAGGAGATGGTGTGCCTCTCTGCAGAGGTTTGGTGGCAGTTGTGACTGACCAAGACACTCAGAGGAGGAATCAATCCTTATCTTTTATAGTATCTCAAGCTCAGATGTACCATGGGAGAGCATGCTCCACCAGCCTGGAGCATGAGTTTTGAAATAAACCGTTTGTTTCATTTTGGACACAATTTCTGGCTGATGCAGTTGCAGTACCACATGTTCTCCAGAGTTTTTCATGGACTCTGAAGCATGAGATTCAACTCAACAAGGCAGGCTGTTGTGGTTATTGCTCCAAAGGATTGTTGTGGTTATTGCTCCCCTACCAGGATTTTGACAAAACACAGTGTTCAGGGCCAGGCATAAATATCAGCTGAGGCCACTGTAAGTGACAGCCCAGTTGCACTCTTGTGGTACAGGAGCCTTCACCTCTCTGCACGGATCCACTGCGTTTTCACAAGCAGGCAGAGAAATAAAATGGGAATGAGTTATGAAGAAACTTCTTCCTCTAACAGTAACACATGATCAGAGATGCACATTATTCAACTTACTAGCATAGCAATGCCAAAACACAAGCAGCCAACCACACAAGGCATTTATGACCTTCACCCAGCAAAGGTTCATAGACAAATTCCTGCAGCCTCCTCCATCCCATGGTATGAAACTCTGCTCTGCTCCTCTGCAATACTGTGTCCAGTGCTGGAGCCCTCAACACAGAAAGGACATGNCCAAAGCATTCTATGATTCTATACCTCCACCCTTCTGCCCCAAAGCTGTTAATTATTTCTCTCTGCAGAGATATCCTCTCTAGTTGCTGAAAACAGCTCTCAGCTATTTGGGCTTCGCTTGTGGTATCTTTGTCAGCCCTTCCAAAGGTCTGAGTGTCTCACCTGTGTTCCTGAATCTCAGTTACATCCATGCAAGAATTGTGCACATTGTTTGGGATGTAACATATAATAGCTGCCTGTAGGTCTTCATCTTTTGCTAAATGAGTGTCCACATGTAAAATCAAACCAGATTACATGAGATAGTAAAACCATATAGAAAGAGCACAAGAAAGATGCATCTTCAAGTCAAATTCAATCTAATTCTGTGTGTGGTTGTCCACTCTAGTTGTGCAAGTGACAGTGACTCAGTCAGTATCTGCTAGCCAGTTCTAGGCATAATGCTCAGTTGTACAATACTCAAGCCACGCTCACCCTCCCTATGGCTCATGAAACAAACAGCTGTGCACACCTGCAGCACCCAGCACATCTGCAGGAAGTCCAAGAGAGCAGCAAGGGCTGCAGTGGCAGGCTGCACTGCTCTGAGAATCCCCACACCAGCATCCAGCAAAGGCACTTCTGTCTGAGCCACAGGGCAGAGGCACTCTGCATGCCCAGGACATGGCACAAACACACAGCACACACTTCCACAGGTGGAGCTGGGACAGGGAAAACAGCTACTACTATTCCCAGGAGTCTTCTGTTTAAAGGCACCATAAAGGAAGAGCTCTCTGCCACATCTCTTTGGACTAACTGCTTTTGAAGTAATTTTACTCTAGGTTCCCTCTCAACTACTGTCAGGTTATTCACTTTCTCTGTCAAAACCTTTTTATTCACTGGGAATCTCAGCAGGGTTCTTCACTTGTTAATATTGCTGATTAAATTTCATAGTCTCTAATGTAAATATTCAAAGAGACTTGCCCACCATTTAAATAGCACAGACTGTGTATTTACACATGTCTTGTACAGGAATGAATTGGATGGGACTAAATCAGAGCTGCTTGCTAAGGGGACAGGCAGCTGAGGGCAGACACAATACCTGACATACATCCCAAGCATGCTAGCAAGACCCCCAGACAGCCCTGCCTGGCAATGCTGGGCTTGCCAGTCCTACAGGCACTGCTGAGCTGCCTGCTTAGCTGCCCCTCCTGCCCCCTGCCAGAAAGCATGCAGAAAGCCTTGCATCCATCTCCAGGACATCCTGGCTCAAGTCCAGTCCTCACGAACCTACACAGGGAGGAAGCAAAGAAGGAAGAAGGTGAGGAAACCCTCCTGTACATGTTACATTTCACTACAAACATCAAACCTCTGTGCTTCAAATGATGGCTGCAGGGCAGGTGAAGGTACAATGAATCAGGGCTTGGCACTTCTCCAGCCATTACCGTTGCTGCCTCCAGACTCAGTAGGGAAGACCTGGGAAAGGATTGCTCTCTCTGGCCCAATGAGCTGTTCTGTGGCTGAGCTGGTGATTTCAGACTAGGGTCTCCTCCCCATTATCACCATCTGCTTATCTTTCTGCATTTATTATTTATTTGTCTCCCTCCTGCACTGCAAGGCTCTGATGTGTCTCCCCTGCCCTGAAGATTTCATGTGAGCAGTGGGAGAAGCCAGGAGCCAGGCTGCAAGGGAATGAGCTCCATCCCAGCACACACATTGCAGGATTTCATTTCTTTGCAGGCTACAGCAATGATTTCTCTCCTGCTTATAGGAGATATTTCACACTCCTTGAAGAGCTTTACCTCTTGTGTTAACAGGAGTTGCTTAAGAAGAGCACTTCTAAAGAGGGTCATAAATCTTTGATGAGGATTCATGAACACACCAAGCAATGCCCAGCCAGCTGAGAGTTAAACAGGCAGCAAGGCTGTAGGAAGGTTATTTCCTCAGCCCCATCATTTTTTGTTGTTCATACTGTTGGGACAACAAAGCCCAGAAAGGGAGAGGGGTACTGAAGTGAGCCAGAGCCTATGCCCCTTCCTGTTCTCTTACACCATCTCACAATTATCATCAGTTTATTATTACCTGAGCCTGTGCTAAATTATCTCTCCTCTCCTTCACCATCAAGTCTTCCTGTCTTTTTCTGGAGAGACTGAATGGCATTCTTTTCCCTGGCATATGAAAACAATAAAACCTGCTAAGTATTGATCTCAGCTTCAACATCCTCAGCCAAGTACTGATGTTGCTTAAGCAAAGGGGAGCAGAGTCACTCCTGCAGCTGAGGACAGCCATGGGAGAAGCTTACTGATTCAGCTCCACATTGCAAAGCCCTTCCCCTTCCTGTATTAAGGGCTAATTTTAGGCTGTGTGGTAATGTTCATCATGCAAACTTGTTTCACTTCCCACCCAAGGTGGACAGACACGGGGAGCAAGGCTTCAAGCAGAAGAGAGGAGGATCAGCACACCTGGATGCCATCACAGCTTCATCTTGTGCCTTACTACTTCACTGCTGTCTTTCCCTCTCCCATCGTGTCCCCAAATGCTCTTGCTTCCCTCCTGCCACAGACAGGAGATGTGGACACAGATGATAACATCTCCAGCAGTGCCAGCCCCTCTCCAGCAGTGATGCCTAATGCGAGTGAGGCCCCAGGGAGCTGTGCAGCCTGGCAGAGGTTGCCCAGGCCATGGGGTGAGCTCAAGTGCACTGGGGTGCTCTGCAGGTTTCTGGCTTTTGGGGTTTTTTGCACAGCAGCTAGGGCACAAGGTCAGTTATGAACCCAAGGCTTGTCCTTGGAACCAAGTTGGGACTTGAATCCAGAGCAAATTCTGTCATCCCAGAGCTGATTACAGTGAATACAGGTTCACACAGATACCTAGAACAGCACATGCAGGGGTCTGGAGCCAAGAAAAGACTCTGCCTTGAGCTGTTCCCTGGACAGCTGTGGAAAAATAGACCAGTACTTGAGACATTACTCCATGAGAGGATAGAGCAGCAGAGCAAGTTTATCCCAGGGAGAAAGCCCTTCCTTACCCCAGAAGAGATTTCACCAGAAAGAAACACCACTCAGAGCTGTGCTGAAAGTCCACGGTGTGGGCAGAACAGACCAGGCTAGCCTTGATGTCCCAGCCCATAGTAGAAGCTTTGGATACATTTATTTATTTGTTTGTTTATTTATTTAGCATCCATATCAAGAGGTGAACAGCTGGCATTTTGGTCCCTCTTTCTGCTGCTTCACCACAAGCACTGCAGAGCAAACAGCTGTGAGAGATGTTAGGTCAAGAGGAGCTGCACAGAGCAGAAGTTTATCCTTGGCCCTTCCCTGGATAGGCAGAAAAGATGTGATACTTTATCACTGCAGGACAGATTGCAGGATAAATCCTTTCCACAAGCTGCTGGGAACAGCAGGGGAGGGTAACACTCCCATCCCACCCCAGCATCACACCTTGCAGACAGTGGAGTTGCAGTCCCCCTCATCTGGCTGGCTTTCTCTGATGCTGTAGCTTTGATGCCAATCAAGTCACATTCCCATCAGACTGACTGAAATGATGGTGCAGAGCCTTTCTGCTGTCTGCTCTGAGTGGGGCAAGGCTGCTGGCACAAGCCCAGCCCCTGGTCCTGCACACAGCCAGAAGAAATACTGCAGATTGTCTGCAGCCAGGCAGTGGAATTGGAGATGATGGAGAAGCAGGGACTAGGTGGAAGCCAGTGGGAAGGGATGCAGTGAGCTCATAGCCTCCTGGTGCAGCATCCCTCTTCTCAGAGGAAAGCACCACAAATGTGGGGCAAGTGTGTCCCTCTCTAATCCTGCCATGCTCAGCCCAGCCCTGCTTCACTCCCTGCCACTGTTGCAGTCACTTCCAGCCCACCACCCCTCAAGGGATGCTCATAAGCCCATGCTTCTCCTTGCCCCATAGGATATGCCATAGTAGGAGTGGGGAGAAGCAACTCACAGAAGAGACACTTCTCTCAAAAGTCTATGTGAACTCATCTGACACTTTGCACACCCAGAGGTCCAGAGCAGAGCTGCACAGTCATCTCCTGGGCTGGCCTGCAGCTGTTGAGCCTCCATGAGGTAGGCTGAAGGCAGATAGCAGAGCAAGGCTGCTCTGCAACACAAGGTGAGCTGAGAGCCAAGTGTGAGGACACAGTGAGGGCAGCAGCCACACTAGGAAGGGGCATGCTCCCAAAACAGGCCAAGCAAGAAGGGCAAGCCAAGCAGGTCAGGGTCAGGCCTGGCTGAGTATGGGGTTAGGCACAGGCATATAGCTCAGCTAAGGACCAAGAGCAAGGGCTTGAGCTTAAATGCAGATCCAGTGGGTGCACAGAGGGAAAGTTACCTACCAGAAGTTCCTTTCTCTCACAACTGAACTCTTTTTCCAGCAGTCAGACCCAACACAGGTTGAACAGCCCAAGCCCAAGGAGGTGGCAAAGAGATTGCCCACTTCATTGCCATCCAGACTCTTGCTATGGAGATGTCTAGGGTCTGGAGCTAAAAGTGTGGGAAAGAAACAGCAGTGGCAAACTGGGAACCCACAGCTGTGCATGCAACAGCTTCCCAGCTGCAGGTCTCAGGGCTGTGATAGCCCACACCAAAGCAATCTCCTGCATTGCTTTCCAGTCTAACATGGCTGCAGAGTCCCTGCTTCTACAGCAACTCTCACTGCTTCCCCCTGCTCATTGCCTCCAGTGCTGGCTCTCATGGCCTTGCAAGCAGTGCCCCATCTTGTCCAGAGCTCTAAAAATTTGGCATGGGAGTATGAACAAGAAAGGAACATGCAGGACAAGTGGAGAGAGGAAGGTTACACCAACTGAGCTCCTGAGTGATCTGGCTGCTATCTTGTCAACACTGAATTGGTGCAGAGCCTGGTTCAGAAACCAGAGCAGTGGGAAGAGCAGCACTTTTTCCCCAGGGTTCTATCCTGCCCAGTCCTCAGTAACCACAGACCTGAGAGAATCCAGAGTCAGGTTTCAAAAGCTCTGCCATTTTAGGGGTGAAGAGAGATTAGTTTTCATCATTGTTTGGATAGTCTTATTCTCAGCTCTAGCTTGCCCCAAGACCAACAGCAATCATCTTGACTCTTGGCATCTGGAGTCATCATTCCCAGCCAGAGGCAAAACATCTCTGTGAGCTCAGGGCAAGCTGGGAAACAGTGATCTGAGCAAACGTGGTCAACCTGCAGCAGTGAGCTACCTGTGTGAGGAAGGTTTCCAGGACTATCCATCCCATCACCTTCGGTACACAGATCCCTGCTCAGGGACATCTGCCAGCCAACTCCATCCTGCTCTGCTCTCACTTTCCTGAGCTGCAATGAGCTTTGTCCCCAGAGTTTTCTACACATGGCTTTGCAGGCCACAGGCAGACCTCAGCCAGGCCTGCCCTTATCTCCAAGCTGGACTGGATTACACCAACTATTCATCTTTCAGGAGACAGTACCAAATGCTTCATGTACATTTACTATTTCATCTTCTGTCACTAATGAGCCAGAGCCACTAACTTTTACTGTGCTCTGTAGTCCCTTCTCCTACAAGTCGTTCCACAAAACAGCTAAGTTTGCAATTCAATATGAGAACACTTAATTATCATTACTGATAGAGCATCATATGCTCCTAATTTGTGCAAATAACTTCAGAAACAAGTATCTTCTTCAGGGATGAAGCAAATCTGCCAATTCAGCTCTTTAAACATGGTAAAGAGGAACATGCCAGAATATCTTAAAGTACATCATTTGAGTCACACTTCCTTTAATAACTTTCTAATTTTCAAATGGGGTCAATAATTTTGGCTGCCCACCACCAGCAATGTGGGGGATAAGTTTCCAACAGTGGTGCAAAAGGGATTGACTTGCAGCAGGCAGTGGGCACAGAGACAAACTCTCCAGAAACCCACCCTAGCCTGCTGAAATTGATGCCCCTTGACAGAAGCATTTGAAGATGCAGAACTGTATGTCCAGAGAAGCCTGGATAACATGCTCTCTTCTCTTAAACACACAGGCTCCTTCCTGTTTTAAATCGGATAGGGGAGAAGGCTGCAAGAAGCAGACCAGAAGTGTCTAGAAGCAGAGTAGAGCACGCAAGGGACTGCTGCAGAGACAAGATCCTGGTTTGAAGCAGCAGTGGCTCATGGGGATTAGTAACTGACTTGAAGAATTTATGAACAGCCATCTCTGGTCAGCCTCTCTCCACTTCCAAAGGCAGATAGCAAGGGAAGGCTATAAGAACAGGGTAAGCATTCCAGCATGCTTTCTCATCCTCCAGTGACCTGTGGCTCATGGATTTCCCAAGCCTGAGATGGTATTTTCAGGTTTAATGGCCACTGATGCATTTTTCATCCACTAATTTGTCCAGCTGCTTTTTGAATCCATGCAGACTGGTAGCATCCACAGTGTCCTCAGCTAACCCCCAGGCTAAGTATTTCCTTCTGGCTGTTTACAAAACCAGGAAAACTTTGGAAACAAAAGCTCCCATCTCTCTGTAGATACCCAGGAGCAAAGCCACAGTGTGGCTCTGGATTCCAGTTTGATAGCAAAAGGGATGCACAGGCCATGGGAGCCAGCCCTGGCTAAGCAGAGGCAACAAGAGGAAATGCTGCTGCTTTAACAGCCAGAGAAATGCAGAGTGATTGCAGAGACTGACAGTTCCCCTTGTCCCCAGCTTTGGTCCCCTGCTGCTCCAGAGCACTCTCACAGGCAGCTCTGCAGGTCTCCAGCAATGCTGCTCACGCTGCATGTCCTGGGCTGTGCCACCCACGCAGATCTCCCTACCCCTCACTCAGATCTCATAGCTGCAGACTCACATGCATCCCTGCAGCTCTTGGTTTCACTGCTGACAATGCTCCAGACTCCTCACCACATCAGGGCTCCAAGCACAGTCAGGCATGGCACAACTCCAAGAGTCACTCCTTCTCCCATAAACTCTACAAGAGAGGCTGTAACAGAGCAGAGGACAGCAGGACAAGTGGGAAAGAAGGATTCAGCCCTTTCCCTGGTATTTCCCATTGCACACTATATTTCAGCTCTAGAACCTCCCTGGCTCTCTGTTTATATCACAGGAGTGTGCAGGCAGGGAGCAGCAAGCAGACCTGCTGGGGAGAATGTGGTTATAAGTAGTCCTATCAGTAATTAGCTACAGAACTATTGGTTAAATAGGAAACCTGTAAACAAGAACTGGAAACACCAGAGCTGAGGTAGTCAAGCCATAGTCCACACCTCACAAGGCCATGCCTCTGAGCATCAAGAGCAAGCAATGGATCCCACACAGCAGAGAGAGAAGCATGTGTCACACCTTAGCACAGCATGGGGAGGCAGGAGCAATTGGAAAAGTTTTGAGATTGTCCTGAAGCTGAGGAGACCTGCCTGGGAGGAGGAGCAGCCCCATAAGCAGTCACCCACTCCCCTGGCTGCAGGTGCCAGCCCCAACTGGGCAGGACACAGGAGCCTGGCTGTGCCTGGGACACTGAGCTTGCTCTGCTGGGCAGCAGTAGATGGACACATTTGTCTACTGGATTGGCACCACAACTGGGTTTGTCTGTGACTCAAACTCCTCTCTGGAAAAGATGTGGCCCCAGTCTCACATGGGTCCCAGTCCCACACTTGTCCTTCCAATACGAGCTCTGAGGCTGTCAGGGCATAAATGACAGGGGAGAGACTTGTTGGTGTCTTGGTCTGTACAGCCACTTCATTAGTGCAGTTATGGTCATCAAAAAAACCCTAGGATGCATGAACCCTGCACAGGCAAGCAGGCATGGCTTGCTCCTGGAGATGCACCAGGCAGCTATGAAGCTGCTGCAGGGAGGCTCCCTGAGCCCTGGGTCTCTGCCAGGCCAGCTGGCACTGCACCACAGCTTCAGTCCACCTGTTCCAGCCTCCCTCTCCTGAACCATCCGCTCCTGGCCCCTGGACTTGCACTGAGCCACAGATTGCTCTGCCCCTTCCCTGCTGCTGCCCAGCTGCTGCTCCCCAGGAGCACAGAAAGCACCGTGGCCTGGTGAGACCAGTGAAAACAATTTGTGCTGGGGGACATGAGGCTCTGCAGGGACTCCTAGCACAGGAGAAAATCGCTCCCAGTGCCCACATGAACATCACCTGAGTTAAGAATCATTGATGGAGGATGAAAACACATGTGTTCAGCCAGGACCTGCCACTGTAGCTTCTATTACAGCTTTAATCTCCCAGAGCTGCTCCAGACACTACTTAGCAGAGTAAGCAAGGAAATATTAGCCCAGCTAAGCAGTCTGTGCAGTGTCTGTGAGCGTGGGGAGAGCTAATCTGGGTCAAACATCTGCAAGACATCATGCCAGGCTTCCCTTTTCAGGTGCCTTTCACCTGAGAATGGTTTGCTGGAAGTACTGACCTGCAACAGTGCCAGAGGAGATGATGTTTAACTCCCAAATCACTTAGTTTAAGGCACACTCTAGCCAGGAGTTCTCCAGGTTTCCAGCTGTGGCAGGAACTGTTTCATTCTCTTCCTTCCCAGTTTGCTCGGTTTAATGCCTGCTCTTAAGGCACATTGCTTCCTCATCATGTCAGGAGATCACACCTTCACTGTGTCTTAACTCTTTTCATATTTTTCCCATCTCAGGTCAGTAATTCCAGTTTCCTGGACTGTCTTCCCAGCACAGCTTTGGAGACTCCCATGTATGTGAAAAGGCATTTTTGTCAACGCCCTTTACATTTTCAACCCTGCCCCATTACTCTGAGTAATCCCCACATGCAGCTCCCTAAAGAGCTCCACTCTGTTTATCTGAAAGGTTTTCAGGCTCTGAGAGGTGCTCATCCATCAGCCAGAGATTTGGCAGCTTTCCTGGGACTGTCAGTTCTGATGCTGCAAAGGCACCATCCTCTTCCTGGAATCAGAGAGGAGCACTCATGGCTTCAGCCCAGTGCAGAGAAACAGCCAAGCACCAGAACTGCCCTCGAGTCAGCAAAGCCAAGCTAATGGGCCATCTCCCAGTGGAACCAGTCCCCTGTTCACCTCAGACACAGCAGCATCTCCACAGTGTGTTTGGACCTGGACTTGAGCTGAGCGTGAGAATGTGTGCTTCCATTGGACTTGTGTCCCAGGGGCCACATGTTTGAAGTCACATACATGACATGAGCCACTGCTTTGTGCATCCCTCTGTACAAACCATCACTGTGAACCTGCCAGCTGCCTGCCTCCATATGGAGGGGCCTGTGCCTAAGGAGACTGCACTGTCCACGCACTTCTCCCATGAGTCCTCTAGCCATGAACCTACCTCAGGTGCAGCAGGCACCATTTCCCACACCTGGCACCATACCCTTCACTAGCCCAGCTCTGCAGCTTGTCCAGCCAGGATGTCTCTCTGTACTAATAAATGAAATGCATCCAGGCCTGTTCTCCAGGACTACTGTCAGCTGGCATCACCCAGCCCATACCCAGCTCCCAAACACCCTTCAACCTCCACAAGTGAGCTCAACACACAAATTGCTCCTGAGCACAGTCTGCCTTAGCACAACCTCCTCATGCTCATCCAGGAACAGTTTGGGAGAGCATGATTTGGCCTGAACCAAACCCATCTAGTGATGATGGCCATCCAGTGACAATCCCTTCACACTCCAGCAGACATTTGTCCCCCTGTCTGCAGGGATACAGCAGAGTTTCTCCCCAGGGTGGAAGGGAGAGTGCTGAGTTATGTGTCCTGGTAAGTCTCAGCATTGTGTCCTGCAGCAGGGTCTGGCAAGGAAGGCTGACTGGGGAGTGCATCCAAAGTGTTGGGGACCAGACTTCCAGGGATGGGACGTGTACACAGAGACCAGACCTCCAGGGACCAGGGGTGCATCCATGGCACTGAGGACGGCTTCCAGGGACAGGGGTTACACAAGAGCAGGCTGTTAGGTGGCACTGTGAGTTGGAGGCAGGAAGGATGTGTTCGCTGCCTTCTTGGGTAAGAGTTGCACACCTGCAGAGGTCTTTAGCAGGTTTTTCTCAAGATGCTTTTGTATATAACGCTCCCTGTGACCTAGAGAAGTAAATCACAAGGAGCACCAGTCACAAGGAGCACCAGGAGCCTTGGCTTGCCTCCTTTCCATCCTCAAAATGGCACCGGTGCCTCACAGACCCTCATTTGCCTCCCACCCCATAGCACATCCTGAAAGCAGGAGAGGGCCACTGCCCTTCCCAAAAGCAGTTTGGTAGTGACAGTTCACAATCTCCTAAAGCACAGCAGAGTAGAGACAGAGCAGAGGCCTGACATGAGCTCTGGCCTTTGGAAAGGTTGCAGCTTGCAGAACATCAACACAGCTTTGCCTCTGACAACTGGTGGGGAAGACGAGTTCAAGTCACTAAGAAGATAGAGCACAACACCACAAGTCTTATGAGGAGTGGTTAAGGGAACTGGGAGGGTTCAGCCTGGACAAAAGGAGGCTCATGGGAAACCATCTCCTGAGGAGGTTGGAGCGAGGTGGGGGTCAGTCTCTTCACTTGAGGAACAAGTGACAGGACAAGAGAAACCAGCATCAAGTTGTGCCAGGAACATGAGAACATGGTTGGACATGAGAACAATTTCTTCCTCAAAAGGGCTGTCAAGCACTGGCCTAGGCTGCCCAGGGCAGTGGTGGAGTCACCATACCTGGAGGAGTTTGAAATATGTGTAAATGTGATGCTGAGAGACATGGTTTAATTGTGACCTGGCAGTGTTTGGTTAACAGCTGCACTTGATCTTAGCAGTCTCTTCCAACCAAAACTGTTCTATGATTCTAAGTTCCTGGAACTTTGCTTCCCCCCAGCTCCTGTTGTGCTTGCCAGGATGATTGCTTTGTTATTTTTCTGTTGTTCAACCCTGAGAATTCATATTTAACAGCTCTGTTACTACTCAGAGCTTGCATAATTTGTCACAAAGCAGAAAACCGTGCAGTCTCTTCAGTGCTGGCTCACCCTCCACCAAACACCACAGAGCTTCTTCCTCCCAGCATGAGAGGACCTTATTTGCACAGACAGCTTGGCACAGAGCAAACACATTCACAGCAACACCTTGCTCACCTCAAATTACCACAGCCCCTGGATGTTCTGCACACTCCTGGAGAATCTCTACCTCTAGATCTTCCCTGCTTCCAGCCATCCTCCTTCCATCATCTGGCAGAGCCAAACAGTGCTGATGAGAAGACAGCCAAGGGTACTCCTTGTCTCTCCAGACAGCAGGACCAGACCTCAAGTACACCACAGGCTGTACTGTGGTGGTTTTCTGGGCAGCTGCACCCATGACTGAGTCAGGCTGGATACCCTTGGCAGAAACAACACAGACTCTGGGGAAATTCACCATTGTCTATGTGGAAAAGGAAAAGTCCACAGAGGCAATAAAGGGCTGGAGCTCACTAGCTGGAGGAGCTGGGCATGGTCTGGAGGTAGGATGTCCAAATATCTTTAGCAAAGAGCCACCACCTCTGAGAAAAGCCACGGAGAAGAAGCACCTGAGGCAGGGCTGGGCCTCTTCAAGGGGCTTCCAGCAGGCTGGCATGGATGCTGGTGAGTCAGAGCTGTTTGGTAAAGGCAGCCCTCATGTGAAGAGCCTAAGTCCTTTCTTGGAAAGAGGGGATGCCAGCACCAGCAAGTGGCTTACAGGTGCCCATGCTGGGACTGACAGGAGGAGTGCTTTTGACTAGTATTCTTTAAATTCAAAAGTTAGATGAATTTCCACTCATCTTACCATATATTCAGCCTGTCCATAGCTACTCAGTATGGCTATAAGGATGCTTCGTGACGTCAGAAGTCCTGCTCAAAATCAATATAAACAATACCCAATGCTTCCCCTCTTTCCCCACAGCCAGATATTACCTCAGAGGATGTAACTGGCTTGGTCAGACACACATATTAAATACCTGTTGGCTGTTCTCAGGTAGTTCTTGTCCTTTATGTCCAGGAGGTGAAGCTGACCAGCTTGTAGCTTCTAGAGCCTCCTTGCCCTTCTTGAATAATGGATCTGGGAAAGCAGCATCTGGCTGCATCTCTTGGGGAAGTAGGTACACTGCATGCAGAATGAGCAGAAAGGAGAGCCACTGAACCTCACTGCAGGCCTGTGAAAGCCCCTTCCCCTCCCTCCATGCACCGGTACCTCGAAGAAGTCTAGACCCTTTTGTTGGAGCCTCTTCTGGTCTCTTCCTTTGGGAACTAGGAACATTTTGCAGCAGACTAGTGTGTTGCTAATTGTGAGTGTGCTGCATGGATGAAGCATCCTTCCCCACCATCCTCACAGACAAATCTTCCTTGAGGTTCTGTCTGCACTGACACAGTGAAATTGGAGCTGGCTTGGCTCAGCAGATGTGGCAGGAGGTGCTGGGACATCTGCACCACATGAGCACTCAGGGAGCAGGCACTACTGGAAGAGGGAGAAATGTCCCTGGACTCAGACTGTGCAGAGATTTCTCCACCTCTGAAAGTCAAACGACTTTCCTGGAGGCAACACTCTTTTCTGCAAGTGGGCAGGGGATAATGAGCCCTTTTTAGTCTCACGCAGTCAGATATGTCTCTTTAAGATATCTCTGTTAAGTATTTTAGCTCACATAACAATAAAACTTGGCTTGTTTGCCTCTTGGTTCTTTTAGAAAACTGGCTGCAAGAGCAGATCAAGACAGATCACCACAAAGCTCTGCCCACCTCTGCCTTTACATTTATTTGAATCAGAGCAAGCTAAGATAAGAAGTGTGCAGAGCAAGCTCAAACACTTTTTAGTGTCCAGTGACTGTAAAGGAAGTCAAGACATCACACTCAGCACACATGGAGATTCCTATCCCTGCACCCCTACACACAGGGTCATGGGTCAGATCTTCTGGGTGGCTGCAGTGCCTAAAGCTCAGCACCCTGGGCCACTTAAGATGCCCTGGAGCACTTGAGACCCATCACTGGAGGATGGGATGCAAGTCCACATGTTCCACATCCCAGGTGCAGCTTGGGGCAGTGGGCACAGCATGAGGGGCCAGCCCCATCAGAGGGTCTGGGCAGGGAGCAAGGCTGCAGTGCAGTCATTGGCATGCCCATTATGTCCATCACAGCAGCAGAGCAGCCTGCAGCATCAGAGGTGTGCCCTGCCAGGACAGGACCCCAGCCCACACTAACCCACTCTGCCCACCTCTGACTCAGCTTTATCCTGTTCATTTCTAGCACTCCTGGTTGTTACAGCAGGAAACACTTGTGCTTGCACAAGGCAGACTTCCTATCTTCAGCATCTGCCAAGTTTTGCAGTTTAAGCTAAAATGGCCTTATTTAGAGGGATCCTTTTCTGGAATTACCACTTGGTTGCTGCCACCTCAAGCCACTCTCAGGAACAGAGCAAGCCCAGCTAAGCTCCTGCTACAGGGAGCTGCAAAACAGCATGCCAGCCACATCCCTCCCCAGCCTGAGCCCCTTCCTGTCTCCTGGAGCCTTTGCTTACCTGCTGATGGCAAAGCAAGGTCCCTCTGCCTCAAGATGCCCAGAGCCTGATCCTGAGTTCTACCAGCAGGCAATAGATAAGAACACAAACAGCCATCTAGGAGTCAATATTGCATTGAAACATTCCAGCAGGAATTATCACAAAACTTGTAGCTGGCCTAAAGTTGAAGCATGATCAGTACAAAGGGGAGTAAGGGTTCTTGCACAAGAAGGGCTGCCTGATGCTGAAGTCTAGAGGAACATCATTCCAGTGCCATTTAGCAAGGGATAGGAACAAGCACATGCTTAGGGGCTGATCCTGAGGATTTCTGCTAAAAATGGGAATCCATCAAAACTGACAGAACCTAGTTTGTTTAGTGCAACAAAGCAAAGGCTGAGGAGAGGCAGAAATGCTTGCTATAGATATGACAGGGAGGTAGGCACCACAGAGGGAGAAGACCTATTTAATCCAAAGCACAAATTGGCACAAGAATAAATAAATATAAATTTGCCATGAACATAGGCTGAAATTAATAGGATTCTAACCACCAGAGAATTAATGTTCTGAATCAACCTTCTGACAAGCAAGAAACCATACTGATCTGAGGATGGCTTTTGAGACATTTCTAGTTCATGAGAGGACAAGGACAATAGTGGACAATGCATTTGATGTCTTAGAAATCTGTATATGCAAACATTAGAAAGAGAACAAGCAGGAGGAGCTCAAATTCTTCATACAAAGCAAAATCCTGATTTAATTGGCATAACAGGGTTGTTGGGATAACTTACATCTGGAATATTAATATCCAACTGGATGGCTTGTTCAGGAAGGGCAAACAAAGAGAAAAACATCTCAAGATCATAGGTGCATTCACTGAANCTTGTTGGGATAACTTACATCTGGAATTTTAATATCCAACATCTCAAGATCATAGGTGCATTCACTGAATATGAGACTGCAGGAGGAAATAGTCAATGGATAAAAATTAAAGAAGGAAAAAATGGGTGCTGCTAGAGCAAAGGCATAAAGAAATACAGCTAGGAAGAGAAAAAGACTAGCTACATTAAGGAGTGGCTCCTAGTGTCAGGCAAAAAGCAGTATGTGGTGGTAGCAAGGGATTTTAGCTACTAAGAATTGCTTGACAGGGACCCTGTAAATCACTGATTGCTTTGGCAAGTTTTATGACTGCATTGGCAGAGGAGCTCTTATCCAAAAGGTAAATCAGACAAACAAAAACCCTAAAGCTGAAGTTCTTCTAGATTTGATTCTGGCCAGAAGGGAAGAAAAGCAGGAAAAAAACCCAGCTACTTCATAAACTGCCAACACTGGTGAGGAAGAGCCCATGGAAGGGAAGTCTAAACAGATGCTAAAGAGAACTCATGGTTCGTTGGGGAACCAACAACCACGACTGAAAACTACTATAATGAGGAGGCAGCAGCAGGAATTTAGTAGAAAAACAACTTTTCAAAACTAGACATTTGCATTGATGCCAAGGTCAAGAGTGAAAACAAAGGAAAAATACTTCAGGTTCCTTGAGTGGGACAGTTGAAATAAGCACAGGGAATTAACACACACAGCCAGGGCTCCAAGAGGCACCCACTGCTCTGTAAGACCCTGGCAGGACACAGTGGGTGATGGCAAGGAGAGGCCTCACCGTGCGGAAACGCTGTCGAGAGGCAAGGGCCACAAGCAGGAGGCTCTGTGTGCTACAGCCTTTCCTCTAAAGGAAGCTACTCCTGTGTGCTCCAGCAGTACAAGTGTGAAATCCTCAGTGACACAAGGGAAGGAGATTGATTAGATAGTTAATTTTTCAGTTAGCTGGCCATGGAGGGCCACTTGACTCTGCTCTAGTGAGACCTCNTGCAGGTCCAGAGCATTCAGCAGCTTTCTCCAGCAATTCTCCCAACACCCCAGACAAGATGCCACATACAGAGATTTCCACAGAGTTTTTGACACTATCATCTCTCATATCACATTCCTATAGATGAGGCAGAAAAAGTCATCTAAGTTAAGCTGCTCTAAAACAAGAGCAAAACTCTCTACTACCAAAAAATCTACTTAGAATCATAGAATCATAGAATGGTTAGGGTTGGAAGGGACCTCTGGAGGTCATCTAGTCCAACCCCCTTGAGAGGTTGTTTTAGCTGAAAATGGAAAAATATATCAAGAGAAAATCTGGTCGAGACCTAGCAGTATTCAGTGTTTCATATCTGATTTTCATGATGGAATAAAGACCATAATTATTAAATCTGCAGGGGGATCAACCAGGAAGCCAGGATAAGAATTCAAAATAAACTTGACAAATTGGGAGAAACAGTCTGCATAAAAAGTAAACTGCAATTTAGGGAGGACATGTGCCCAGAACCTGTGTATGAACAGCCTGTTTCAGAAATACAGATTACAGAGTCATAGAATCTGTTTGGAAGAGGCCTCTATAGATCAAGTCCAACCATTAACTCAATACTGCCAGGTCACCACTAAACCATGTCCCTCCCTCAGCACCACATCCCCATGCCTTCTAAACTTTTCCAGGGATGGTGACTCCATTGGGCAGCCTGGGCCAGGCCTTGATAACCCTTTTAGGGAAGAAATTGTTCCTCATGTCCAGCCTGGTCCTCCCCTGGCACAACTTGAGGCTGTTTCCTCTTGTTCCTTGGGAGAAGAGACCAATCCCTACCTGGATCCAACCTCCTTGCAGGGAGTTGGAGAGAGTGAGAAGGTCTCCCCTGAGCCTGCTCTTCTCCACACTAACCAACCCCAGTTCCCTCAGCTGCTCTTCACGAGACTTGTGCTCTAGAACCTTCACCAACTTTTTTGCCCTTTTCTGGATACATGCCAGCACTTGCATGTCCTTGGAGTGAGGAATACAATTAGGGGAGCTGTAAACAAATGGCTTGATAAACAGCTCTAAAATAATATGGATGAAGGTGGATACCATTCCACTCTAACCATGCCACACTGGAGTGTAGAAACTTGTTTATAAGATGGAGTTGAACAAACATCTGGAAACAACAATCTTCTCCTGGGCCTCTGAAGGTTCTTTCCTTATTTCTGGTCCATACTTCCCTTGATGCAGCTTGTGTCCATCACCCCTGATCTTCTCCATGCTTCCTGGGTATCTTTTTGGGGCAGCTTCTTTTTTATCCACTACTAGTCATTTTCCTTTGAATGATCCTTTGAATGCATTTTCTTACTTTTAATGCTATAATGATCTGAGCAAAGCTGTGTTGCATTAACATGTAGATATCCAGCATATCAATCCCAGCAGCAAGGTGGCTGTTAGGCATTTCACTGGGATGCTTTCTCCCACAAGGATGACAAACTGTGTTTGTTTCTCTATAATTATGAGCAGGAGGACACCTCCACACTTCACACTTCAGCTCTGCCTGTCTATTTATTGCAGTTTTGGCAAATCCATATGTCACTGAAGGGGACTCTCTTGGTTGCTTTATTGAATTTTTTTTTCTCAATTTCATCTATTTTGCTGTTTTGAGGGTTTGGAGGTTTGGGTTTTTTGGGTTTGGGGTTTTTTTTAAGCTTTCTCAAACTGGTGGTAAAATATTTGTGTTCCTTCTTGCTGCAGCATTTCGTCACTCATCTGATCGAGGATATCTTAAGAAGTCCAAATTAGGCTTTAAACCTGCAACCCATTTCAAAGACTTTCTTGTGCCTTTTGCAATATCATGAAGAAGAGGAACCCTTCATCTTTAAGATTCTGGGAATTCTCTACAACACAGAGGGAAAAGGTGCAGAATGGGGAGACTGAGATGCACTCCAAGTATCATTTGTGGGATCTATGCACCCCATTTCAGTGTTAAGGTGCTGACACTTTTGTTAGCCTTTAAGATGTATTAAATATGAAATGTAATAGAAAAAAAGTGACTCTGTGGCCTAGATAGAGAGAGGTTTTGGCTATGGTGGCAGTGCAGATGACCTCTCCAAGATGGAGGGTCACAGACCAGTGGCCCCAGGTGCTGAATCCTACCCTCAGCACGAATTTAAATAGCCTTAAGATTATTGTTGGTTTGGTTTGGTTTCTCTTCTTTTTTTCAGTTGAGCATCCAGTGCCTCTCAGTGTATTTAAAGACACTCCAAGCCAATTCTGCAGCTATTGCTAAATATTAGTCCTGGCAAATTGTCTCCAGAGCAAACACGAGGAGCCCTGGCAGAAGCCCAATACACATGGTAAGAACTCAGTATCCTACAGGTCCTTACAGATCTCCTTAAAGTCACTTTTTGTCCTGAGATGCTAAACTTGGGGCACTGGATGCTAGGACACCTACTGAGGCTGAGAACAGCAAACAGCCATAAGATCTGCAGGACCTCTTTCAGAGCTTAGGGTGCAGCCTAAGGACACAGGAGCTGGTGCACAGCTTTGGATTTGACTAACCTAACCAACGCTGCACCAGTGAAAAATATTGTCACTCCCACTTCTCTCCTTTTCTGCTGAATACATTGAGCACTGCCAGCTCCAGCAGACATCTTCACACCACTCAACACTTCATTGTCCTTCCCCAGGAGAACCAAATACTTGTTCTAGTCTTTGGTCCCCATCCTTTAACATGCCATGAGTCCCTGCATGTGCTCTCCTCTTAATCTGTGACCACTAAATTTCCTTCAGAGCTACCATAGAAAGGTTTTTCCCACATTTTTTGCAAATCCAGATATCCACTATCCCCTGGACACCATTAGTCAACTAGCTGCTAATACCTTCTAGGGCAGTGCAGGAGCATGTCCCTGCCAGTATCACAAATGCCCATATCTTAGGGCCAGGGATGTTTTCCAGTCACCTTTTCCTAATGTCCTGGAGTGATTAAAATTTAACAGTGTACGTCATGTTCCCTTTTGAACTTTTGAGTTTGGATATGGACACTGTTTCTTTAAAAGAAAAGGACTCAGTAGTTAAACTCTTTCCCCCTCCCGAAAGAATTTGCCGGGAGAAGCCGAGAAGCTGATAAGAGATAAGAACGAAACCTCGCAGATGCGCAGAAGTGAATCCATCATCGCGGCATCTCTGGATGGGGGGGTCAAGAACTGTAACCCTGAGACATCATTCAAGAGAGACAGGAAAGCAGCAAATCACAGACTGCGCAGAGGGATGATGTAATTTTTGTGTATTTAAGAGGGAAGTGAGATTTCCTCTTCCTGTTTGCTGTTTCCTGTTCCTTCTTGCTGTTGGCTGCTCTTTGCTTGCTCTCATATCGGCTGTGAGTTCGGAAGTCAGCCTTTTTCCCTCTGGCATTCTTAAAATTCCTCTGATATCTGTGCAACTCCCATCCCGGTGTGAAAGTAAGGGGGGGGAGGTGATTGGTTGGAAGGGGGGAGGAGGTGTTTGATTTGCAACCTGCGGACTTTGTGCCAGCAGGACAGACATTGATGATTTATGGTAGGGAAAAAGGGCCGAATCCATCTTTGAACTAACCACCTTATCTTTCTGTATTGTTGTACCATTTAAATTTAGATAAAGCTATTCTTAGAAATTCACTGTCTGCGTGCCTAGTGTTTCTTATTTTTGTTTATTGCTGTTCCCATTTTGGGAAGAGGGGGTATTGTAGCAAAATCCTCTCAAAAGATTGTTCTTTTGACCCTAGCTTCCGGTCAAACCAGGACACCTTTTTACCTTACAGAGGAGTTCATGCAACTGGAGCTGCTCTGATGAGGCTTTCTGCAAGCTTTCAAATCCATCTGTTCCCAGTACTCTGTGCTTCCCTTTATACCAGAGCCTCCAGAACTGGTGTTCAACCCTTGTTAGATGTTCCTGATTTCATTTTTATGTAAATAAACACTTATCATGTTTGCCCAAGGAGCAAGTCTTTGTGGTTTCCAGTTCCCCAGCACTGCCTGATGCTTGTGCACACAGCGTTCAAATGGCACGAAGACAGCAGAGCTGTGAGAGGGCTCGAAAGCCAAGTATTTTATTTACTGTATACTGAAGGGCAATGAGTTGGTTAAGCTTGCCATTTGTGCTCTCATGCTTTGGTTGCATGTCCAGCAGTGGCAGGCATGGAGATGATCTCCATTCAGCAGAAGATCTCTATGGGAATACTTGGGAAAGAGGCATGTGAGAGGATTGCTCATGTGGTAAGCAAGGGGAGAGGAGTCAGCAGCCAAAGATACACCTGGGTTGGGACTCCAGAGCAGATCAAGCTAGCAAAGGTTTGCTAAGCTTGCAGGGAGAAAAATTTGATCCAAGACAGCCTGAGACTGTCAGCTGGATTCCCAAGTTCCTGACTCCAGTCTTCTTGCTTCCCAAGAAGATAATAACGGAGAAGAAAGCCAAGGAGGTGAGCAGACCAAAAGATGAGGAGTGGCCATGCATAATGCCCAGGAGAAACTGAGGTATGCTTGCCAGAAGGACTGCTGTGTGAGCACCAACCAGGGAGCAACACATCATCAGCATGGATGGACACCACATTCTGCCTGTGTGAAGGGCTGGAAAACTTCTCAGCCTTCACAAGATCATTGTGAAACCAAAGACCTGTTTTCTGCTCCTCAAAATATCCATGAAATTACTGCAAGTTCCCCTTAGACTGATCTAGTGACCCAGATTTCCTTGCAAACATTGCTCTCAGTAAGAAGGTCACACCCTGCTTCACAGAAAAGGAAGAAAAAGACAAGGCAGATCTATGGCTGGAAATGGAGAAGTGAGGACAGAGCCAGGATGTCCAGCAGATGAGGGGAAAAGGTGATTCTGTGTCAATATTTAGAAAGCTAAATGAGAAGACTTGGGCAATTACAGGTCTGTCAGTCAGACAGAGGATAACTGCCTGTTCTACAGGAGTTCACAGAAAAGAGACTTTATCAGCATAACTTGTTATCTTGATGGAATGATAAATCAGGGTGATAAGGGTAAATTAGTAATTTCATGATAATTAAATGTGAAGAACATTTCATTTAGTCCCCTATGACATTATGACTGTGAAACTCAAAATTCAACATCAGCCCTATAAAATGGCCTGAAAGCATCACAAGCCACAGGTGTCAACCTGCACTGAAAAGGTGCCACCACCAGGAGGTCTCCAAAGCATCCTGCAAAAACACAGCTCTCAGACAGACACAATCCTAAATGCCATCTGCAAGATTGGTCTCACCTAATCATGAATATAGCCAGTGCCAGCATCATCCCAGCTGCCATCCCAGACTCCATTTAGAAACAGAGATCACATTTGGCCAGGCAGAGCCAGCTGAGGGGTTCAGCTCAAAAGTGAAGCAGGATGCACAGCTTCCTACCACAGTCAATGGAGCTGGGATTTAGCTGCCTGTGTGTTGACTCCTAGTGCTGCTTTGGATGCCTTGGGGTACCCCAGAGAGTCACACAGTGCTGAGCTATCAAACACAGGGTCTATGGCAAACTCATGTGCAGGAGAGGCACACTGGGAAATCTAAGACAGTACTTAGAGGTTGGTATTAAATAAACAAACCAAACCTTGGAGCTTTAGCTGGCAAGGTCTGGAGAGAGAGTGAAGTGAAGCCAGTGTCCACTCTGCAACCAGAATATGGATTTGGTTGCCCACACAGATGTCTGGTGTCATCTGAGATGCCCTGGAGACCCAACTTTGCCTTCAGCTGTCATTCCAAAAGATCACGGGACTCCAGTAGATCATTGTGTTACAGCTCCCATCCCTGGAGTGACTTCTTGTGTGCTCCAGGACCTCTCACATCCCTGGATATGTCTGTCTGGGCAAGGAAACTCCACTTCACCCCACAAAGACATCCCACACCAGGTTACTGGGAGCTGCCCTTGGGGTAGCTTTGAAGTCTCTTCTTGCATCAGCTTCACAAGGAGTGAGTTGCAGGAGCCTGTGAGAATGTGATGTGCATCTGCTGCTTCCAGCAGTGCAACCAGGTTCCTTTTCTCTTGCAGGCTCTGAGTTTTACAGGAGAAAAAACAGTTACTAACAGCCCTGCAGTGTGATGTAGCAGAGGCAGCCATGGGCTTCTCCTGCAGTTTACACCAGCATGCAGGGCTCACACTGCTGCTGGAGCCTTTGGCATGTTGTCCATAAGCACAACAGCATCCCAGGCTGGGCCAGGCACGTTCTGAGCAGGGACTGAACCACATGCACAGTTACTTGCATGTATGTTCACATGGCACAGTGCATGCCAGATGGATGTTCCTATCTCTATCTATTTCTAGGCAGAAAGAGGCCAGCCTGCAGGAATCCCAGTTCCTGGGCAGACATTCAAAGCCCTGGGACATTGCACACATTTATCTGGGCTTCCTGTTGCTGAGATTAGGCATGGTCCTAGGAATTCAGCTTTTCAGGGCACAGGGACTCCAAGCAACCTGTTTTCTGGTTCCCAGATGGCCCCAGAGAAGAAGCAGTCAGCTCACACAAGCTCCTCTGGGCACACTCAGTAATTAATGCAGTTATAGGCACTGGTGGAAATTCATTCTCCTGCAAGTCCAGGTGCCATGGACTACAGCCAGGTGAAACTCCCTGTCCTGGGACTGCAGGCAGGGGGTAAGTCACATGGAGACATTAACGAAGAGACCATCACTTAGCTAGATGAGACCTTGTCCTGGCTTCTCAGCAAGCCCAGGCACAGCAAAGAAAACCCAAGGGCACCACTACTAGCAAGAGCAGGTGCTAGATTGCCACACCATCCTCTGCCCACGTTCCTGCTATGGTCTTCAAAAGCTGTTGATTGATGGCAGATGAGGAAAGACTGAGGGATCTGGGCCTGTTTAGCCTGGAAAAGAGGAGACTGAGACTCATT
Source organism: Bucco capensis (assembly GCA_013396975.1). Lineage (NCBI taxonomy): Eukaryota > Metazoa > Chordata > Aves > Piciformes > Bucconidae > Bucco > Bucco capensis. The sequence goes on from VWZO01014008.1 coordinate 72,918, forward strand.
GCTCTCTATAACTACCTGGAGGAAGGTTGTAGACAAGTGGGAATTGGTCTGTTCTCCCTGGTAGAGAGTGATAGGACAAGGGGAAATGGATGGAAATTGCACCAGGGGAGGTTCAGGTTAGATATTAGGAGGAATTTCTTTGCTGAAAGGGTTGTCAGCCATTGGAACAGGCTGCACAGGGAGGTGCTTGAATCACCATCCCTGGAGGTGTTTAAGAGATGGCTGGATGTTGTGTTGGGGAGCATCATTTAGTGGGGTGATAGAGCTAGGACAAAGGCTGCACTTGATGATCTTCAAGGTCTCTTCCAGCTGGAACTGTTCTATGATTCTATGATTCCATGAATGACAAACCCAATGGCAGGTGGCAAAGCTCTCCCTTTCCAGAGTCTACCCCAAGAGCTGCACCCAGCACTCACCATCTGCCCTTCCCATGGGACAAGCCCTCATTTCTGCCCTAACTCCTCCACAGCATGCAGTTAGACACTCAGCAAAGAAGGTGGTGGCACCAGGAACAGGGGTAAAAACCTGCCTCCAGCTTGGCTGCTAGCTCAGGATCTGAGGATGCTAGTGACTGCAAACAATCTCAGGTAATAAGCAATGAATCTGTTATCCCTTTTAGTTTTCCCATTGATGTGTGTTCTCACAGAAAGTTCTTTCTCTACACAGAGACCAGAAAACGCAATAGATTTAGTGAGAATATCATGACCTTCAATGATGTTTTTCAGTGCTGGTTTCTCAGGTTAGCCTAGGTGTCTGTGCTTGAGAATTAATTTGTAAATAGGAGGTTTATAAAGCAGAAGTTCATCATCACCACACACACACACATTTCAGGAACTCACCAAGGCTATACTGGTGCAATCTGGATTCCTAATAAGCTTTGGCCATGGGGTCTATTACCTCTTACTGGAGGGAAGGGAGGAATAAAATCTTAATTTCTAGTTAGTCACAGAGATTTGATCAGCACATTTGTGTTAATGATCTGTATAGCACAAATTGCATGAAATCCAAAGACATGCAGAGCAGAGGAGGTTACAGACTATGGGTGCCCAGAGCTCCAATCCTACACTTGGCCTCTGAGATGCTTTGAAGAAATGAAACACTTTTATTTCTTTGTGCAGCACCTAACAAGTTAAAGTCTCAGCATAATACAAAGGGGGTCTCCTGGTGCTGATACTGTGCAGATACTAAACAGTAACAATCAGAGATGAGAGGACTGTAGCAGGTCAGGCTGCATGCTGTGCTTGCAGGCACACACACGAGGCTGCTTTCAGCAGACTCATTTTTCACACATCTGCAACAGAATAGTAGTGCAGTTAATAGCCACAATCCCATGCACGTGCATCAGGGATTTAACTGCTGCACCTTGACTTCAACAGCACAGGGCAAGGAAGACAGGCTGACCAAGTGCCTCCCTTGAGGCAGGTCCTACTGTCTTCCCCAGCCTTATCCTCAATTGTCACATTTCCATGGTTTTCTCCTCTACCATGCAGCAGCTCTCTGGATGTGTCCATAGCCACTCTGTTCCCCTGCTCTAATGCAACAGAATAACTCCCTCGTGGGCTGTAAGTAACCAGGGGCAGGTCAGAGAAAGCTGTGCCCCACTTGCTGTGGCGAACAAGAAGGCATAGGCTTTATCACACACTTGTGCTCTAGCCAGACCTGCCATTTCTGTATTCCTCAGCAGTATTCCAGGCAGGCTAGGGGTGGCACACTAGTTCCTTTTCATGTTCCCAAAACCCTGGGTAAATCCAGCTGCAGCCAAATCACCACCCACCATGAGGTTTTTTTATTCAGATGCACACAGACAGGAATTGGGCAGGGAGGGATGAGGGCAATGGGGTGCAGGATGAAGTGGTGGTGCTGTAAATGAGGCTGCACACCTCACTCACCCACACTCCAACATACAGTTCCATTACTCCACAGCTGCTCTGCTCCTGCCTCAACCCTCTCCACAGTCTAATGTGCAAAATGAAGCCCCATACTCCAACGTTTGAAGAGCAGAACACATCCACCTGTGAAGGCATCACATTTGCAACAAGTTAGGCTGTGGCTTTGTCACAAACTGGGCAAATCCCTGCCTCATCTTGCCATGGCACCTGCTTTGAGGATTTGTTTCTCAAAAGTCTGGGAATTAAACACAGCAGAGATTTCTTTCGGTGCTCTCCTCACTCCATCAGAAGTGCTGCTTGTGCAACATTCCCAAGCAGGAACAGACAATCTCTTGCTGGGAGAATAAATCTGTCATCTGTCCTCGCCTGTGATGGAGCCACCAGCCATTCTCTACAACCACCCATTTGCAGACCAGAGGTACCAGAGCCAGCTTGCCCACCACTGATTGTCCCAGTGCTGCCAACTCCTCCCCACAAGCACCTGTGAGTTCCAACCCACAAAACCTGACAGCTGTCAGTCCCACAGATGCTCACTGCCTCATGCAGCCTGGTCACCAGCTCCAGGCTCCACTAAAACTGCATTTTTTGCACTGACAGCAGCTATGAACCTGCCTGCTCTGTATGTCTGGACTGAGCATACCTCTCACCCACCACTTTCCCCTGCACCTTCTGGAGAAGGGAGAGGCTGTCTCCTGAAGCATAAAGTGGTGGGATAAGGTGCTGTTAGCTGAGCCTATTGAGCTCCCCTACTTTTTCCAAGCAAACTGCTCACTTTGAACAGATAAACAGTCTGATGAAACTAACAGCTCTGCCTTCCACACAGGGATTCCCTGGTAAGGATATACAGAATCACAGAATCATTTGGGTTGGAAAGGGAGCTCTGGAGCACATCTAGTGCAACCCCCCTGCAGTGGGCAGGGACATCCCCAACTAGATCAGCTTGCCCAGAGCCCTGGCAAGCCTCACCTGGAATGCCTCCAGGGATGGGAACTCAACCACCTCCCTGGGCAACCTGGGCCAGTGTTCCACCACCCTCGTGGGGAGGAAATTTTTCCTAGTATCTAATCTAAATTGACTCCTCTCCAATTTAAAACCATTGCCCCTTGTC
>VWZO01014008.1:76798-134041 GCA_013396975.1 Bucco capensis
TGCTAAGTTGAGCTCTAGCTGTGCTTTAGCCTTCCTGACTTCTTCTCTACAGCATCGGGCAGCATCCCTATACTCCTCCCAAGATCCTTGTCCCTGCTTCCACTGCCTGTGTAGCTCCTTCTTGCTTTTTAATTTCACCAGCAGGTCTTGATGCAGCCATGCAGGTCTCTTCCCTTTCTTGCCAGATTTCTTACACCTGGGAATTGAGAGCCTTTGTGCTCTATGGAAAGTGTCCTTAAAGATCTGCCAGCTCTGCTCTGCTTTCTTATCCTTGAGGACCATTTCCCAGGGTATCCTGATGAGTAACTCTTTAAAGAGCTGGCATTTTGCTTTTCTGAAGTTCAGGGTCCTGACTTTGCTTCTTGGCTGCTTAGTGTCCCTCAGGACTGTGAATTCCACCAGTGCATGATCACTATAGAGGCAAAGCCAGAGCAAGCACAATCTCTGGCAGCAAATCCACTGCTGACTTCTCCTGGGAGAGAGCTCTCTGTGCATGGTGGGAGGAGAAGAGCCAGAGCAGGAACACTGGTGGAGCTTTGCTTTTGATCAATTAATCTCATTATTGCCATTTCATAGCCAAACTGGAAGAGGCAGGACTGCTGGGCAGAGCAGCAGGAAGCAGGGCTGGGGCACTGGGTGATTTAGTTGATAGAAACAACGGTTTCATGCTGACACAGTACACTGTCTGTGCTCCACATCTTTATTTCCAGACAGATTAACCAGTCTCTTCTAGACAGCTACACATTACACTGTTTTGTGCTGCATTCCTGAACTGTTTGGTGGAGTTTGTATCTTCATCATTCAGCGTACAGCCTCAGGGCTTGTTTACCACAAACCCTGCTCTGAATAGGGAATCTTTTGCTTCCTCTTGCATTTATCTGTTGTGCTTATCACCCAGAGAAGTAAGAGTCTGAAATATCAGGGAGGTTATGAATTCTCACAGTGCCCTATGGCATGACAAGACACATTCTGCCCCTTCCACAGGGCTCCCAAGATGTGCCTCTCTCAAAGGCAGTCCTTGGACATTTAGCAGCACCAAACTTTTCAGCACTCAGGCTGCTGATGCAGCAGTGATCTTGCCCAGCCCCTTTGCTCACTATCTGGTGCTCTAAGTGCAGCAGGTGCTCTCAGAAGAAAACTAAATTGTCCAGGAAATTAGAGCGTGAATAGTACAGTTTGTTTGCCACAAGCAAAGATGAAGTTATCTCATTCCTCATATTTCCTAGCATCTCAGTTCTTGTCTTAACCCTCTCAAAGTGATCATAACAGGGTAAGATTCTTCTCAAATATCTTAGCTTTCAAAACCAACAGGGATGTGTCATGTCCTGCTATCATCATCATCATGGCTAGGCTTCGTGAATGAAGATCCAGGGAGGGCTCCATCCATGCTCTTCACAAGTGCTTTTTACAAGTGCACTGATGGCTGNGAACCATAGAAAAGAGCAGACAGCACAATGGCTCTAGAAAAACTGATCTTTGCACTTTTCTTCAAGTGTTTATTTCGCCAGACTCTTTTACAGAGTTTTCCCAAAGCACTCTATGCCTTTGCTAGCCTAGTGTCTATCTCTCTGTCAAATCTTACCATCCGAGGAGATGAGGCTGCCTAGGTAGTTAAACTGTTGGACTGATCTAAGCTCTGAATCGCCAATGATGATATGAGGATGATGAAAGACTACCTGAGGTGCAGGTTGATATAAAACTTCTGTTTTCTTTAAGCTAACTTCCAGCCCAAAAAGCTCAGCAGCAGCTGCAAAGCAGGACGTTAAACGCTGCAGAGCTACTTCTGTATGGGCAACAAGGGCAGCATCAGCAGCATAAAGCAGCTCCTGGACAAGATGGTTTATAGTCTTAGTATGGGCCTTCAAAGTCCTTAGGTTAAATAGGCTTCCATCAGTATGATATCTAATGTAAATACCATCCTGGTCATCAAATTTTGCCATGGCCCTTTGGAGCATCATGCTGAAAAACCATGGCCATTTGAAGCATCATGAAGCATGTCCTGCTATACTCTCCACTTAAGTATACCATTACAATAATCACAAAAATATTTTTGTTGGTGTGGACCCTGAAGGTCTCTCATCCAGCCACTGATCACAGCAGAGCTGATCTTCTACCTAAACTACATCTCTCAAGGCCTTGTGCTGTCAAGTGCGAAATACCTCATAAGAATGGAGATCCTACTTTGGCCTCTCTCCCTCTGTATCACCACCCTAACATGGAAGACTCTTCCCTTATGACCAACCAGAATTATCTGTTGTCTTTCAAGAATCTGGCTTCTTCTCCACTGCTGAACTAGAGGGATGCAGGGTCCCAAAAGTAAACGCTAGTAGCTGGGCATCAGTAGGAGTTTGTACTGCTGGTTGCAATTCTATGAGTTGGTGGTCCAGCTAGTTTTCCACTGGAGTCATCTGTATCTTGTGAATTGAGAGACCACATTAAACACCTTGCTAAAGCCAAGGTATGCAATAGGCATTGCTCTCATCTCTTGTCTCTTCACACAAGGCAATCAAATTGGTCAGGCACAATTTGCCACTGGTACCTCCACACTGGAGAAAGGTCAACTCTTCCTCAGCAGCAGCCTGAAGTCACTGCCAAGAAGAGTCTGCCATTCACAGTAGTGATTCCTTCCTTCTCAGTCTTGCACACACTGGGATTCATTTTCCTGTGTTTTGCTAACACTGCCTTCTTGCTAGTTCCCAGCTGAAGTTTGGAAGTTGCCCAGTAGCCTCCTACAGCTTCATTTAATAGAAAGGGCTGTTGTTTGCTCCACAGCAATGCCTAGGTTCACCAGCCCTTTAGCACACAGAGCTCAAGCTATGACAAGTCTGGCAAGAGTTACTGACCTACAAGCAACTGTTAAATGCAGCTAAAAACAACTGAAACCCAAACAAGACATGAGAGTCCATACTGTCTGGTCAATGCAAACCTCCTGGCCTTCTGCAATAAAGACAATAAGAATATTCTTGGGAAACTAACAAAATCCAGTTCTTCCAGTTTGGTCCCTAACTGTGAAATACTGCAGCTGCTTACCAGGACTGAAAGTGCTGCCCACCCAAAAGGTCAAGTGGCATGTTTGCTTTGCATTCTTACAGATGTTTTCCAGTGCTCCATGTGACAGCTCAGAGCTGTCCCTAGGTGTGCACCATGCTCCATCATCACTCATTTGTCCAAGCAGCTCACCATGGTCAGTTCAGTCAGACTTCTTTCTTATTGCAGGTTTTCCTAGCCTGAAACTGAGGGAAAAAAATGGTTCTACAACTAATAATAGAAGCTGTGAAGAGTTAAAATGTCCCAGGAGTAGAAGAAGCTTTGATTCATTTCTCCACATAGAAAGTTTCTAATTATACTGAGTCTTATCTCTGTGCTAGAGTGGATACATAACTCTGCCTTTGTCCTTGAGGTGCTCAGCACCAAAGGCTAGATTTCGGACAGTGCAGGAATGACATTTTAGGAAAGAAGAGCAGTTAACAGGCATCCTTCAGGGAGAAGTGGTACTCATCCAAAGCCTCAGGAGCTCCAGAGATGTGTACTGAGTAAAAGTACAATCTCTGATGAACATACCCTGGCATACATAGGTATAGCCATGGACCGGATGACCTCCCAAGGTCCCTGCCCACCTGAATTATCCCAGGAACATCTAATCTCAAGCAGAAGGGTCCATCCCCAGCAGCTCCCAGTGCTGGGCTAGCACATTGCACAGCAAGGATTAATGTGCAGATGGGAACCTTGTCTTTCCAGTCATCAGATTCAATAGCAAGCCTGCACGCTCCAGCTCAGCACTGCATCCCCAACTCCCAGGCATCTCCTGAGAGCTCACACAACAGGAGAATGTACAGGCACTTCTGTTAGGAAAAAGCAGTCAGCCAAGGACTTAAGTAGCACTCAAAAGCCCCTTATGTAACTTCTGAAACAAAGTCTGCCCTTGCAGCCTTTCTGCTCAGGCAATGGAACATATTCCTTCTCACGCCCTCCCTCCCACATCCAGGGCATGTTACCAGGACAAATTCTGCATCACATTTCCACCTTGAGTGTCTGTAGGGTGCACAGGCATACACACACATATGCTTTCTCCCTTGCTTTCATATAATGCCTGAACTGCAATTCAACAAAGAATATAGCAGAGATGAGATCTGTTTTAAAACACAAGTTATAGACAGCTTGGGTAGTGACAACAGCAATATCAATGACAACCAACCCTGCTGCCATAGGCCACATAGACTGCAGGGACCAGAATACAGGATAAAAGCTCTTGCACTCAGCATTGTCCAAGAATGAGCCAAGAGTCTTCAACCCAGATCCTGCAGCCCTCAAGTCTGCCAGGTAGGAGCAAGCTGCAAGGGCTGATCCATGTCATGTGCTTTAGAGAGCACCTTCCCAGGAAAAACACACTGAGCAGTGGTGACACAAATATCTGAGGCCAGAAAAGCCAGTGCTGCGAGTGGAAGAGTTGGCCATGCACTGCCTTGGAACAGTGGTGGACAGGCCATAAAAACATTCCCCTGTGGGGAACCCACACAGATGAAAAATAAGGGGCGAGAAAATAGTGATTTTGCAACAGGAGTAATTTCTTGGACCATGTCACCTTACAACCACAAACCCACTAGTCCTAGTCTCTGAGGAGAGCATGTCTGCAGGGTAGGAAGGAGAGGGAGGGGCAGAGATTCCTGCTTGCAGGGACACATTAAAAAGCAACAAATCCTAAAAACTGTGTGCTGTTCCTGATGTATTTCTTCCTCTCTGTGTCCTCTCTCTCTTCCTTCTAAGCCTCTCTCTGTAGCAATGCCCACAGAGGTGTTATTCCAGCAAAACCTCAAAGAAGGTATTCTGTTTCCAGGTAAACCCAGACATTTCCAGAAAGACCTGAGGTGGTCAAGGGCAAGGAGGAGTCAGCATATGAAGGAACAGACAAGCTATGTTGGGTAGACACAAGAGTAATTAATTACAGGACAAGCAAATAATTTCAGTGCTGCTACCCATGGAAGCACAAACCCCAGCAGTCACGGGAACAGCTGAAGCCTCCGCAGGCCATTTACCTCCACAGTAGATGGGGATTAGCAGCCTTCTAAGCCAGGCTAAGGACTCCACAGTTAAGGGTGTAGCTTGTGCTCATTTATAAGCCCAATTTCACAGCCTATATTTATCAAAAAAATTCTTTGGGTTTGAATTTCACACGTTATCTGTGGCCAGAGCAGAATCTTGGCAAAATGTAAGCTGAAAGGAAGAGAGAGGAGAGAGTTTGTATTCCAACAAATGTCTTCTCTGCAAACAGCTTGGCATTTATCACTTTTGGAGAGCAATTCCTGATGCCCAAGGATGAGATCAACCCAAGGCTAAGGGAGAGAGAGCCATCCCAATCCCTTCAGTTTCAGGACAGCTGGGTATCTGCTAAGTAAAGCCTGCATCCATGAAAGGAGAGTAAAACTGGGACCACCGGCAAGTTATGGAGCTGTTCCTGGATACTAGAGCTCCAAAGGGCCAAGATCAACATTTAGCCTCCAGTCCAGCCCTTCATGAACTCCAGCCAGGGACTCCCCAGGCACAGCTCACCTCTCCCAGGTGGAAAGCCACACATCTTCTAGGAACAAAGACCCTAAAGTGCAGAGAAGCCTTCACAACATCCTAATGGTTAGCTCTCTGCACAGCTGATGTTTTGCACTTTCTTTCTCATTTGAATCTACACTTCACTTCAGCCACTTGACCACACTCAGTCTCTAGCTGGGATTACTCAGTCTTTCACTAGGAGAAATCTTCCTCCTTTGCAGTGAACTGCAGATGAAAATCACATCATTTTTGTAAAGCACTTTGAGCTCTTGGAAACTTCTCCCCAAAGCAGACTCTCTAAGCCTCAAAAAAACGGGTGGCTGTTTTCTCTGTCATTTCCAAACAGAGGTTTTAAAGGTGGAAGTCCTGTAGCTGACCTGCTGGACCTGTAGTCCAGCATCCATATGATAGGGTTGAACAAACCCACAGTTCCTCAGCCATCAGCTTATACCTCAAGCTCAATACTTGTCACTTATACTTCAAGATCCTTAGCTTTATTCCATGTCTTCTTCTAAACACTAGTTCCCATCATGTAACTGTGAGCAACATTTTTCTGTATTTTGCTATTATCCACACTGGAATGAACACACAGTGCTCAGCCAGTCCAATTCACCAACCAGCTCAGATGACTCCATAGAACTGAGGAGTTGCTACCATCTTCTTTTTTACTGATCCACTGCTTTTCCTCTATATGATACATGAGGAAATAGTCCTGCAGCAATCAATGCCCATAGCAACACTTGTGGTCATTGATAATTAGGACATCAAGACGAGAGGAGTAGCTGTAGTGCATCAAAGCACAAGGCCTGCTGGCTTACCAGTCTCCTTCCAGCTGTAGTCACAGGCAAATGCACAGGAACAGTGGGAATGAGGCAGGCATGTGCAAAATCTTTCCCAATACTTTCCCAGGACCTTAAGCCAAATATGTTTTCTAAGTACTTGCAACCCGCAGCTCCCTTCTCCTCCATTCATTTGCCCAGTCTCTTTGAACCCACATCTCTGCAGGTCTCCAGCACTCAGAAGGTCTGGCTATTTACTCCTACCTTACATCTAATATTTAAACCAACTATTTATACTTTCCAGAACTTTTCTTCTTATCCTATGGCTGCTTATTTTCCTTACAGTGAAGGATTCCTAATGGTGAAGGACACTGTTGAAAGCCTTTTGGGAATCCAAATACAGTCTATTAAATAAATTGCTCGTCTGCCACGTTAGGGAACTCTGCTGCCTCTTCTCCTGTGGATCATCCATTTGCCTACAAATACAGTTCTGTGGTATTATGGAGTAAAAGAAAGTCAACCAGATCTTTTCTGGAGCCCTTTTTCAAATTATCTATACTTCAGCCTTTAGATGCAAAGACAGTTTGAGAAACCACTTGCCCACCACCATTTCTAATTCAGCAGTCTCAGGCAACTCAGGAGGAGTGCAAAGAAGTGTACATGCAGAGAGACAATTAGAATGTCCAAAGCCCAGCTTGAAAGTAATCTGGCCACCTTAGGAAAGGATAACCAAAAATCTTAACAAGAAAAGGAAGTCCAGGGAGAATCTCCATCCTTGAGTGGATGAGGTGGGGAACATGGCTGCTGAGGATAGGCAAAAGGCTGAGCTACTTAATGCCTTCTTTGCCTCAGGCTTCAACAGTCACTTCAGTTACCCTCAGGGTACTCGGCCCCCTGAGCTGGGAGACAGAGATGGGGAGCAGTGTGAAGCATCCTTAATCCAGGAGGAAGTGGCTGGAGACTTGCTACACAGCTTAGACAACAAGAATTCCATGGTTCTGGATAGGATCCACCCCAGGGTACTGAGGCAGCTGGCAGAGGTGCTCACCAAGTCATTGCTCAGCAGTCCTGGTTAACTGGAGAGGTTCCAGATGACTGGAGACTTGCCAATATGATGTCCATCTACAAGAAGGTTCAGAAGGAGGATCCAGGGAACTCTGGGCCTGTCAGCCTCATCTCAGTGCCAGGGAAGGTAATGGAACAGATCATTTTGAGGGTGCTCACACCAGCAAGTCCAGGACAACCAAGGGATCAGGCCCAGCCAGCGTGGGTTCATGAGAGGCAGGCCCTGCCTGACCAATTTGATCTCCTTCAATGATAAGGTAACCCACCTAGTGGACAAGGGGAATGCTGTATGTGTTATTTACTTGGATTTTAGTAAAGCTTTTGACACTGTCTCCCACCACATTCTCCTGGAGAAAGCTGGCAGCTCTCATGGTTTAGACAGGTTTACTCTTCCCTGGGTAAAGAACTGGCTGGAGGGCTGAGTCCAGAGAGTTGTGGAGAATGGAGCTCAATCTAGATGGCAACCTGTCACAAGTGGTCAGTATTGCAGCTGGCTCTGTTCAACATCTTTATCATCAGTGATCTGGGTGAGGGGATGGAGTGCATCCTCAGTTCACAGATGACAACAAGTTAGGAGGAATTCTTGGTCTGTTTGAAGTTAGGAAGCCTCTGCAATGGAACCTGGATAAGCTGGATTGATGTGCTAAGGCCAATAGGATGAGCTTCAACAAGGCCAAGTGCCAGGTCCTACACTTTGGTCACAACAATCCCATGCAGCACTACAGGCTTGGGGAAGAGTGGCTGGATCACTGCCTGGCAGAGAAGGACCTGGAAGTACTGGTTAACAGCCAACTGGATATGAGTCTGTTGTGTGCCCAGGTGGCCAAAAAGACCAATAGCATCCTAGTTTGTATTAGAAATAGTGTGACCAGTAGGACCAGAGAAGTGCTCATCCTCCTGTATTCAGTGCTGGTGAGGCCACACCTTGAATACTGTGTTCAATTTTGGACCCCTCAGTACAAGAAACACATAGAGGTGCTGGAGAGTACCCAGAGAAGGTGCTGGAGTGTGTCCAGTGAAGGGCAGTGAGGCTGGTGAAGGGTCTGGAGAATAAATCTTATGAGGAGTGGCTGAAGGAACTGGTGTTGTTCAGTCTGGAGAAAAGGAGGCTCAGGGGAGACCTTCTCACTCTCTCCACCTCCCTGAAAGGAGGTTGTAGCGAGGTGGGAGTTGATCTCTTCTCCCAGGTTGCCAGTGATAGGACAAGAGGAAATGGCCTCGGGTTGCAACAGGGGAGGTTTAGAATGGATATTATGAAAAATCTCTTCACAGAAAAAGCTGGTAAGCATAGGAACAGGCTGCCCAGGGAAGTGATGGAGTCATCCTCCTTGGAGCTGTTAAAAAATGTATAGATGTTGTACTTAGTAACATGTTCTAGTTGCATGGTGGTAATAGGTTGACAGTTGGACTTGATGATCTTAGAGGTCTTTTCCAACATTAATGATTCTATGGTTCTACAATTCTTGACTTTCTTAAGAAGTCTGAAGCCAAACAACCAGCCTGGGTGGTTTATCTCTGCCCATTTCATCAATGGGTTCCATAATCTCTGCTCCAGGCGTTTCAGTTTTGAACATAGCCTCTGATGAGTCTCCACAAAGGTTAATTACAACATGTAACATGTTTTCTTCTACAATCAACAGCAATGCAAATAATTGCTTCAGCTTCTCTGCAATGTACTTGTCTTTTCTAATGGCTCCTTTTGTACTCCTATCATGTGCTAGCTCTGTCACTTCCTTGGCACACTTCTTGTTTCTGATATATTCGAGGAAAATCTACTCTTCTTTAGCTGTTTCTCAGATACTTTCAGCATGCCACCTGGGCTAGGAGCTCAGTGATGCACACCCAGCACAGGGATGCAAGACCACCATCCACCTCTACAGCTCTGGCTTTCTTTCCACAAGGCTTCTCTGGTTTTCGCTGGGATGGTTAGCCTGCCCACTTCCTTCAGTTTGCAGCTCTCTGTCAAACAACATCACCTGGCTTACAGTGCCCTAGGGATTGTCTGCCCTGCCCAGGTTTCCAATAAGCCTACTGTGTTCATGTTTTCATTTAGGACCTGTCAATCCACTGCTCCATTTCCAAAGGTTCTTGGAGATCTGGAATATACCTGAATTTTACTCCACTGAAAACTTCCTCCTAGGCTGTGTGGCTGAGGCTAACTGTAATCAGAGTGTGCAGCAAAGGAACTCAAGGTGCCCTACAGAAGCTTTAACATACAGCATTAATACATTTATATCTTTTCAGCAGCCAAGTTTGTAATTTGGTGAAGAGATACCACTCAGCTTTTCAGGGCAGAACTTTCCATACAGCAGAACTGGCAGGCACTAGTCAGGCCAGCAATCTGTAATCTGCTACAACCTACTTTTTGCAGAGCTCCAGCATATGACTTGGGCAGGAGGCAACTTTAGGTCACCAGCTCAGAGGCAGGGCAGAGCTCTGCATCCAGCACATGTGCCATTCCTCTGCAGTGCAACTGACAGTACCATCCTCTGGCAAGACAACACGCTGGCCATCAGCATCACTAGGACTGGGGCAGTTGGCCATTTAGATCCATAAAAATGGAGAAGTCTGAGAACATTTGTCCCCAGATAGCTCTCTGCTGTCTTATTTTCTGGCAAGGTTGCTGATCACCCTGTGTAACCATGCTACTGGGGATGTAGCTGCTTTAACCATGCAGAAGATGTTAAAACAAGCAAAGCTGGTACATAAAAAAAAAGTCTCATTTCACAGGAAAGCAAAACTGCAATACAGATTTGCTGTTGAGTGGCTTGATTTTTTTGTCTTGTGTCACAGACCCAAGCCAAGAAAAGCTATGAAACATGGAAAATCAAGCAGAGCAACCAGCACTATCACCAATCCCAGTGAGATACATCTTTGCTGACCACATATGTGGGCAGCAGTGGGCAGAGAGGTCTTGCACAGTGAAAACCTTTCTATGTCCTCTCCAGTCCTACCAGCTACTTTGCTCCATCTGTGCCTAAGTTCGGGTCAATGCTTTTGCGTAACGGAGCTCATGCTGGTGCTTCGCCTGTGTGGACAGGCTGTTCTGACTCACTCATGACTGGAAGGGTACAAGTCTCCATCTTGGACTCAACTTTTGCTGTGAACTTATCTAATCCCATTTTGAGCACAGTCTGCTTTCAGCCCTTCATGTGAAGGTGGATTCATAAAGAGATGTGAATGGACCACATCCAGCCATGCACCCACTTCTCACAAACTGGCAATATTTCCTCTCTCTCCCACAGATGTCTGCTGCACTCCCTTCAATTCACCTCTTCCCAAGCTGGGCACTACCCCGAAAGACATCCTTTAGAGAGAAGCCAGCTCTGGCATCCTTGCCAGAATTCCTGTACCTCCTTCCATCAGCTTTACTGCCAGCTGCCACAGACACTATCGATGCTCTGCACACACCACTCTTTTTCCTCTGAATTTGGCTTCACATGGATTTGAATTGAATGTAATCTGCCATTTTATGCAGGAGCATCATGGGACCCTCTTGAGCTTCTTGCATTCAGCCCTAGGTTTGGCTCTTCTGAATAATTTTTTTCCCTACAGATTTGCCAGCTCACTATTCAGTCTTCTCTGCATCCTCTGTTCTGTGCTGATTGGCATGAATGCTAGCATGAGCCTTTGTATGCTGCCACCAGCACCCACCACCACTGAGAAAATGGGCTTGGTGCTCCTCTAAACAGTTATTCATCCATAAGACTGCCTCTTCACCTCTGGAAAAGTTAGTTTTCCCATAGGTCACTGACGCAGAAACTCACTGGAAACATGCAAGCCCCCACATGCACATCTACTAACTGCACATCACCCTGGCCCACCAGCTCATCCACACCCCCAGAGAGCTTGGCTACACTGTGGAGCTATGACTTCCTTCTCTAAGAGTCAAAAAAACCTCTTCCCAGATATATTGTATTCATTCCAGCATTTAATAAAATTACTCTTCATTGTTGTTTCTAACAATTTGAGGCTGTTTGCACACTAACTCTGGTTCCTGCATCAGTTCAGACCTCCCTTCACTCACTCACATCTGCCTGCCTCCCTTTCATCCTGGTTTAGGCACTAATCCACAAGCCTGACAGTAGTTCAACAGCTAGGTTGGCCTAGGCAAGGTATTGATTTGCTCCAAAGCCACTTCACCAACACTGCAGTTTGAGAGAGTTCCTCAGTCTCATCTCTGCATAGCAAATAAAGGAACCTTCCTGGGATGCTGCTGCAGCAAGCAGTACACAAGCAGTTCCTTTGCTTCTGCACACCACCTTTGGTTTCTTCCTGTGTCCTCCATGCTCCTGATGTGCACATCTCAGGACAGAGTTGCCTGGATGTCCTCCTGAAAATTGGCCTCATATAAGGACTTTTAACCTCTAAGTATATATAATGTCAGAATACAAATGAGTATAACACATCTCTTGAAACAAGGGAAACTCAGATCAGTGTCCCTACAGAGTGAATTTGTCCTTCAACCTCAATCTAGCAACTTTGAGTGGCTTTTTGGTTTCTGAAACTCTTGAGTCCCTTGCAGATCTTTCTTCACTGTTGCAGCCCAGGTGTGCATGGGGTCCCCAGTTCCTCTGCCCACTCCACTTGTCCCTCCACACCCACAGCCCCATCAGCTGCTTGAGACACTCACCCCCGGAGAGCACACAGTTCATCCGTGACAGCACAGAACGAGGATTTGACTGAAGACCTTCACACAGCAGCTTTAAAAATTCTCCAAGGCAGAACCAAGGATTTCACTCATTTAGCTCTTAATTTCCTTTTAATGGTTTTCCTCTTTTTATGTAATGTAAAGATTTTCTTTCAAATTCCTGCTACTGCACTCAACTTTATTGGCCCTTTCCCCTCACAAGGATGTTCAATTTGGGTACATTACAGTCAGCATTAAAAAAGAAACATACCTTTGATAATGATATATTCACAGAATCACAGAATCATCTGGGTTGGAAGGGACCTCTGCAGTGGGCAGGGACATCCCCAACTAGATCAGCTTGCCCAGAGCCCTGGCAAGCCTCACCTGCAATGCCTCCAGGGATGGGAACTCAACCACCTCCCTGGGCAACCTGGGCCAGTGTTCCACCACCCTCATGGTAAGGAACTTTTTCCTAATATTAAGTCTAAATCTACTCCTCTCCAATTTAAAACCATTGCCCCTTGTCCTTTCCCTCCAGGCCTTTGCAAACAGGCCCTCTGCAGCCTGCTTGGAAGTTCCCTTTAGGCACTGGAAGGTCACTAGTAGGTCCCCCCGAAGTTTCCAGGCTGAACAATCCCAGCTCCCTCAGCCTGTCCTCAGAGCAGAGGTGTTCCAGCCCCTGAGCATTCTCATGGCCTCCTCTGCACCTGCTCCAGCAGCTCCATGGCCTTTCTGTGTTGAGGGCTCNAGTTCCTTATCCACTGAACAGTCCACCCATCCAATCCATAGCTCTCTAACTTGGCCAGTAGAATGTTGTGGGGACTGTGTCCAAGGCCTTGCACAAGTCCAGCTAGATCACATCCACAGCTTGTCCCTTGTCCACTGAGCTAGTCACACTATTGTAGAAAGCCACTAGGTTTGTCAGACAGGATGTGCCCTTAGTGAAGCCATGCTGACTGTCTCTGATCACCTCCCTCTCCTCCATGTGCCTTAGCAGACCTTCTAGGAGAATCTGCTCCATGATTTTCCCAGGCACAGAGGTGAGGCTAACAGGTCAGTAGTTCCCAGGCTCCTCCTTTCCACCCTTTTTGACAATGGGTGTAACATGCCCCTTCTTCCAGTCCCTAGGGACTGCACCTGACTGCCAGGACTTCTCCAATATTATTGAGAGTGGCTTGGCAACTCCATCAGCCAATTCTTTAGGACTCTGGGGTGCATCTCATCAGATTTGTTTAGGTTCCTTGATTCAGGTTCTGTGTATTACTCTAGAATAAATCAAAAGTGCTTCTTCCCTTTTAAGGTCTTTCACCAGTTGCTCCACGGATTGTCATTATGGTGTCTAAAACTCATTTTCTCCCCCAAACAGAAGCAGCTTTTCCAGCCTTAAATTTTGCCCAGTTTTTCAAGGGATTTCCCCATAATGAAACCTCATTTTCAGTAGCTGAGGATTGCAAAGCTGGATCTATAAAATGTCAAGGTTTTATGGATTAAACCATTTTGACCAACAATTTATTTCTCTTTTTACATGTTCAGGTGACTAACTAGTTCCCAATAACAGAGGAGATTCTGGAGCTTTTGCACAGAGCTTTTGAATTCTGCTCTGGAGCTTGAGAGTTACCAAGGAGAAAGTTTCGTAGCACTTGCCTTTTTCTGTTAATTTTCACGCCAGCTTTTCAAAGAACATTTTCTTTTTGATTGGCATTTTGCATTGTTTTGTTTGTAGCTATTTAAATGCAGTGTTTTGACATCATGTGCATTTATATTCAATATATCATTAATTTGGAAGGATTTCATTCCTTTGCAAAAATAAAATCCTCCAGACTAAATTCCTACACTGTTTGCAACATTTTCTACACCAAAGCTATGCAAACTCATTGCTCAAACTGCAATGGAGACGACTGAGTGAGGACTCAGAGCTCTGCTGTACCTGTCCTACAGTGCTTGAACAAGCAGCCTGTACAACCCATGGAGAGAAAATTGCCAGGCTATGGAGTCAGCTCCAAGCTGTGCTGCAAGCCAGGAGCTAATAAATGTCAGCAAGCCCGCACAGAGTAGATTAGAGATGGTCATCTGGGTTTTGGCCATCAGCCACAACACCTCTCTGAATTCCTGCTGAACATGAATCAGCTCTGGAAAGAGTTCGTTTGTAACTTTAAAAACACCTGAGTGGGTTAATCTGCCTGAGGATGTCCCTCCCATGGTCAGGACCTTGTTTCAAATCCCAGCTGTCTTCTGCCAGCTTCCAGCCACTGGATCATGCTCCAGTTACTACTGCCCTCCAGACTGGAAGGGCTGTTAATGGAGCAGGACTTTTTGCTGAGACACTTAGGTACCATGGATAAGTAAAGCTCTTAATGCTCTTAGAAATTCAGTAGTTAAAGTAGATAAAGATTATCTGATACTCTAGTGACCTCCAAGTCTTCTCTGGTCACTGTGTCTCAGAACAGACCATCCATCAATTGTTCCTCTGCAGCTAATGCTACATTCAGCCTTATTAAAGCATCTGTTTCATTCCAGCTTAGCAAAGCACCAGCCCTCCACCACTTTGGCATCCATGCAGCCTGTCAGAGATATTTCTGCTTTTTTCTGCTAGGCTTTTGGGAAAGTTGTTGAATGTAGCCAGACCTCAACACAGGTTGTTCTGAGACTCTGCACTTTGAATCCATTGTGACGTCTAGAAGTTACAGAACCAAAGGACACTGCTGGAAAACCTCATAGTGAGTTGGATAAAGGAGATGTTGAGAGTTTGCAGTGACGTAGCAGACTATGCAGCTGGTGGAGGTCAGGTTGAACTCACCATCCAAGCCTGCTGCAAGTGGGGTTTGGATTCACTGCCCACTCCTGTCTTCTCTGCTGCTCTGGGATCACTGCAGTCAGCCAAGAGGAAATCCTGCCTCACTGAAGGTTGATTCCAATGAGATTGTCCCTAAATGTATGAAACTCAAGTTTGAGAGGAATCCCCAAGCACTGCCATCAAATTCTGGTTCCTGAAACACAGCAGAGCTGTGATCTGACTCATAGAAGTGTGACTCAGGAGTAGCTACCAAAGCCTTAACAGAAGACAGAGATCAAAATGGCACAAGACTCCAGCAAAGGCATGATAACAGCAGATGATAGTAAGGACTTGAACCACCCACATGCAAACATGTGGCACAGTGGGACACAGTCCAGAGACATGGCATCACCACATTTGACACGGTGCTCTGTGCCATCGCCCACCTGGAGCAAGAAGAGGGGCAGGAAGAAGTGGGGAGGGCATTCTTGGCTTAGTTTGAAGTGGCACACAGGAGCTGTCGTGGGGTACACAGGAACACAAGGGTGATATCCATCTTTCATCACCTCCTTCTCACACCACACACACACCACACACACATCCCCCTGGATGGTTGTGTTTGGTTTTGGGCTGGGGAGGCATCAGGGCTTTGCTGTGTGGCCAGTGGTGGGGGTTGCCCCTTCCCCCAGCTGGACTGTGCAGAGTGACACTGGAACCCCTGTGGCTTCCTGGCGCAGCAGGGGTGGTTGTGGGTGCAACTGCCCGTGCCCATGTCCTGTCCCAGAGCGATGGGGACGGCGCTGGGGCCAGGGCAGGGCAGCACGGTGGCACACCCCAGTTCCGGGTAGTGCCAGCCCCAGCGACCCACATGCCCCATACCGGTGGCATGGAGCTGTGTGGAGTGGCATGCAGCAAGGCATTGGCGGGACGGCGTAGGCAGCAGCCACGGCATCCAAACACCCCCTGCAGCGTGAATGGACAGGATGTGTGTGCACACCAGGAACTACATCATGCGGCACGACATGGCACCTGGAATACATTTACCATCGCTTCCAGGGCAGGGTCTCTCTCTGGACTGTGCAGCAGGAGGTGCAGCACGGCAGCAGCGGCTCTCAGTGGAACAGGGCTTTGTTCACCCAATCTCATCTCTCTGACTCCATTCCTTTGGTATCTCATCACCATTCCACCATCCTGGCTTACTCCAGCTCACTGCATCTCCTTCACACCACATCTGGACTGTATTTTTGCAGATTTTTCCCACAGGGGGGTGGGCAGTATGAGCAGCTATTCTGTGTTGCTGGTGTGGGTTTTGGAGGTTTGCTGATTCCTGTTGTCTTCACTTGGTTTTCTTCTTTGTTAAAGTTATCCTTTACTACTTTTGCCCCGGGTGTTCGTGTGATTTTAGTCTAGTTTTCTTCCTTTTCTGTGGGAGGGGGGGAGGCTCCTCATCTGGGTTCTCCCAAAAAATTGTCCTCAAACCGGGACAAAATTGGCGCCCAATGTGAAGCAACCAAGAGCCAAGTGCAAAGAACTACTTCTTTGCTTAAAGGTACTTTTGTGTGGTTCATATACAATTTGGGTTTTTCAATGCCGATTGGTCTGCTTATGTTGGGGGGGCTATCAATCATGCAATTTGCTATATGCCCTGCAGGCATTAATTTTCTGGAGGGGAGGATGGTGGAGTAGGCTTGCTATAATATTGGGCATAAAGTGGATTTATTATCTGATAACTGTTGAAATTCTGAGGTTTGGCTGGGACATCTATTTGATGCTCTCTAAATGCAAGGGTGTGGGATGTTATTTTGGCTTTTTCACCAATTTCACTGCCTTACCTGGTACTGGGATCGGTGAAAATTTAGAGTCTCCCATAATACTCAAGAAAGCTATATTCTTTCTCCTGCTCCTGCCAAATTTGGCTTACACGATCTATTTGGCGTTTGAGAAAGGGGTTAAGGTTCCTGGGAATGCTGCCCAGGAACCCACCCCAGATCTAGGCCACACTGATTGGATGGGGGAGTGGGAATAATTGGGCCAAATTTTAAGGAAATACTCTGCCCCAATAAATTGGAAACTTTCCTCAGACCAAACCCGGGCCCCTAGCCAAATTGCTCGGTTTAAGGGGCATAACTCCTCCAGTTCTAAACAAAAACAGCTGAGTGCCATCTGCTGGATTTTGGGTTATGCATACTGCACTGTGGTTTTAGCCACACAGCGCCCCCTACAGATGGGGGAAGAGAATAACAATGCAGAAAAACCAGCAGATGCCACAACAGCTCAGCCCCCAGCTGAACCGAATCATCAGCCTCTGCCATAGTCTCTGCCACAATCACAGATTCAGCCAGCAATCATCGCCCCAGTACAAAGAAAGAAGTATAAGACCAAGTCAGCGCATCCAGACAATGATGATGGCCAACTGGGACCTTCACAGCCAGTGGAGGGATCAGAGCCTGAGGTCATCACCAAGTCTTTTTCCATCGAAGGACTGCGCCTCCTACAAAAAGAACTCTCCCGGAAAAAAGGCGAGTCCATGCTGACCTGGATGCTCTGCATTTGGGACCTGTTTGGCAATGAGACTCTCCTGGATAGCACCGAGGCACGAGAGTTAGGAGACCTGTCCCAAGACTCTGGCATCAGCCAAGCATTTGTGGTGGTGAGGGAACTTAACAGTGTCCAGCAGCACCTCCTAAGAAGTGTAACCTGCAGAGACAGTAAGGCCCCTGGAAAATTATGGAAGAAGGGATCAGATGACTTCGAGAGCTGGCCATCCTCGAGATCCTCTTCAGCAACGACCTAGATTCCAAGAGCCCTGATGATGTCAGGTTCACGTCCGGGATGTGGTCTAAGGTCTGCCGGCTTGCACCACAGATGTACTCACAATTCCTAGCATTGCTTCAGTACAGTAGAGGAGACAAGACAGTGGGTGATGCAGCAAAGAAATTGTGGGGCTGTGAGGATGCCATGCATGGTCCACTCCAAACCCTGGTGTCATCTGTGGAAAAACTGACCGAGAATGTTCAAAAAATTGAGGACAGAGTGGCTGATGACCTCAGGGATTTCAATGGCGATATGCAGGGAATTGAGGAGAGGCTTGCTGACAGAATCAAAGACAGCCACCAAAGACTCAAAGAGAAGATAAAGGAAAACAACTACAGTGTGGCCCCAGTAACCTGAGACCAAGAACAAACACCCCCACCTCAACGAAGAGACTCTCCCTCACGAGCCCACCTATGGTATTTCCTGCTGAATAATGCGGAGAACATGGATTGCTGGCACAAGAAACCTACCCAGCCCCTGGCAGCCTGGGTGTGAGAGCTAAAGGAGAGAATGAATGCCAGAGCAAAGGGTGAGTGCTGTGCCATGGGTCAAGATCAAAACAAACCACACTATGACCCATCTGACCCATTGGAAGGGACCTCCTGGATGTACTCACACTCATGGGGGTGCAGATACTCCGACTGGGATTAGAGGGGCCCTGCCTCCAGCCAGTGGGAGGAGAGGGACAACCAAATATATTGGACTGTGTGGATTTGATTGCCTGGTACATCTGAGCCACAAAAATTTAGGGCTCTCGTTGACGCTGGCGCACAATGCACCCTAAGGGACATGTGGGGCCAGAAACTATTTCCATCTCTGGGGTGATCAAGGGCTCTCATGACCTCGCAGTACTAGAAGCTGAGATAAGTTTAACTGGAAAGGACTGGAATAAAAACACCCCATTGTGACTGGCCCAAATGCCCCATGCATCCTGGGCACTGACCGCCTTCAGAATGTGTACTTCAAAGACCCAAAGGGGTATCAATGGGCTTTTGGAATTGCTGCTGTGGAGGCAGACAAAACCAGACAATTGAATGCCTTGCCCAGATTATCAAATAACCCCTTTGTTGTGGGTTTCTTACAAGTAGAAGGACAGAAGGTACCCATTGCCACCTCAGTCATGCATCACCGGCGATACAGGATGAATCGAGACTGCGTGATCCCCATCCACAAACTGATCCGTGAACTGAAGAGCCAAGGGGTAATCAGCCAAATCCAATCACCCTTCAGCAGCCCCATCTGGCCTGCGCACAAGTCAAATGGAGAATGGAGATTGACTGTAGACTATCGTGGCCTAAATGAGGTCACTCCACCACTGAGCGCAGCTGTGCCAGACATGTTGGAACTCCAGTATGAGCTGAAGTCCAAGGTAGCCAAATGGTATGTCACAATTGACATTGTAAATGCATTCCTCTCCATTCCCTTAGATGCAGAATACAGGCCACAGCTTGCTTTCACCTGGCGGGGTGTGCAGTACACCTGGAATCGATTGCTCCAGGAGTGGAAGCACAGTTCTACCATCTGCCATGGACTAATTCACAACACACTGGAGAAGGGTGAGGCTCCAGAACATCTGCAATACATTGATGACATCATTGTGTGGGGGGACACAGCAAAGGAGGTCTTTGAGAAAGGGGAAAAGATCATCCAAATTCTCCTGAATGTCAGATTTGCCATCAAACAGAGCAAGGTCAAGGAACCTGTCCAAGATATCCAGTTCTTGGTAAAGTGGCAGGATGGACAACACCTGAGCCCAACTGAGATAGTCAATAACATCAATGTCAACACCCACCAACAAAAAAGACACTCAAATATTCCTGGGTGCTGCAGGTTTCTGGAAGATGCACATCGCAGAATATAGTCAAATAGAAGTCCGCTTCTCCTGGTGACATGTAAAAAGAATGACTTTCATTGCAGCCCCGAACAGCAGCAGGCCTTTGAGCAAATAAAACAGGAGATAGCCCATGCAGTAGCCCTTGGCCCAGTCAGAACAGGGCCAGAGGCAAAGAATGTGCTATACACCTCTGCTGGAGAGAAAGGACCTTCCTGGAGCCTCTGGCAAAAAGTAGCTGGAGATACTCGAGGCCGACCACTCGGATTTTGGAGCCAAGCTTACAGAGGATCTGAGGCGAACTACACTCTGACTGAGAGAGATCCTGGCAGCCTATGAAGGAGTCCAATCTACATCAGAGGTGATTGGCACAGAAGCACAGCTTCTCCTAGCACCCCGACTACCAGTATTGGGGTGGATGTTTAAAGGCAAGGTTCCTGCTACGCATCATGCCACCAATGCAACCTTGAGCAAGTGGACAGCTCTAATCACACAATTTGGTAACCTGAATCACCCTGGGATCTTGGAGGTAATCACCAATTGGCCTGAGGGTGAAAGTTTTGGTCTAGCCAAGGAGGAGGAGGAGGAGGAAGAAGAGCCAATGGCACGTGCTGAGGAAGCCCTACCATACAGCTGCAGCTCTCTCTCTGGACCACGCAGCAGAGGCACAGTATGGCAGCAGTGGCTCTCAGCAGAATGGCACTTTGTTCACCTGATCTGATCTACCCAACTCCATTCCTTTGGTACCTCATCACCATTCCACCATCCCAGCTTACTCCAGCTCACCACATCTCCTTCACACCGCATCTGGACTGTATTTTTGCAGATTTTTCCCGTGGGTGTGGGGACAGCATGAGCAGCTATTTTGTGGTGCCGGTGTGGGTTTTGGAGGTTTGCTGGTTCCTGTTATTTTCACTGTTTTTTTCCTTTGTTAAAGTTATTCTTTATTACTTTTGCCCCTGGGTGTACATATGATTTTATTCTATATTTCTTCCTTTTCTTTGGGAGGGGGGAGGCTCCTTATCTGGGTTCTCTAAAAATTGTCCTTGAATTGGAACAGCAGCAAATTAATCGGGCAATGGTAGCTGATATGCTGCAGAAGAGCAGCCCCAGAGCTGCTTGATTCAGCATTGCACAGGGCAGTCAGGACTAAACATCAGCGAGTGACACTAAATGGAAGCAAATGTTTGAAATCAGTGTGAGGCTAATTAAGCAAAGTCTAAAATGGTTTTAAACAGCAAATCAGTAAAGTTATAAAAACAAACAAGAGGGCTGAGCATGTATAAAAAGTTATCAGGAAAACAGACTGCCAAAGTTAAAGGAATCAATTACGGCAGATGAAGATAGTGCAGAGATGCTAAATGACTCTTCTTCAATCCTCCATGCCTTCCCAGAAGACTTCTATGCCTTTGTAGACCCTCCAGGAAGACCCTATCCGTGGCTGGGGCAACAGGAAATCTGGGCTAGGAAACATGACTGCTTAAAGAGAACTATCTTACAGAGCCCATTTGATGATTTAGAGGCTTCATTGTCACTCCATCTTCCAGCCCCACTTCCAGAGAGAGCACCCACAAGGAGGGACTACATAGCAAAGGCAGGAGCTTCTGGTCTGATGTTAAAAGTCAGGAGACGGGTGAAAAGACATAAGAAAAGGCCAAATTCAGATATCAGAGAGGAAAATCTTTTCCAGAGGTGTGATTATAGAGTGGTCAAACAGACAGGATTTTTTACATCTTGAGGGAGGGGAGAAATTGCAACTGGCATTGCTAAGGTATTTTAGCTCTACATTCCAGCTAGTCCTGGGGTGGTTTCTTCTTCCTTGGTAGCATTAATATGAGCTGCATCCAGGACACAGAGCTGGAAGGTTTGCACAGATGATCAGGGCTGGCATCTCTTAAACTGATGTCAGTGGGAGGTGAATAAGGTCTGGTTGCTTCTGCCCAAGGGTGCTATACGTAAGTCACATAGCTGAAAAAAACAGTCCTGTACCCACAGCCTGTATGCCTGTCGCTTGCACAGTACTTTACAGTTGGCTGAAGGATGCTACCAGACCAGTGCTGGCACATGTGGGAGGGTCTGCAGAACCCAAACAGCCCAATGCAGGAGAGAAGTGCTCCCAGAGAGCAAGGAGATCCAGGGGCTAGCACTGCTTTGAACACACAACCCACCTGCACAGCCCCGTGTTGTCATCAGCAAGAGAAAACCAGATTTAGGCCAGCAGAGACTTCTGGGGTCACTCAGGCAAAGCGGAGCTTTGAGGAGCGACATCCTTCTTCCCAGGCATGGCAGAGTGAATCCCTGCAGGGGAGCTCCGGGACACCTCAGAGGCAGCTGCATGACATCAGCCCACTCAGCCATTTTGTTAACTTTGGGTCCTTGCCGGTGACAGATGCTCTGGGGCTGAATCACAGGGATTTGTTGTGGCGAGCGTCGCCTCAGCACCTGCTGCACACTGAATGGCTCCTCTGCCTCCAACCACCCTGTGCTTCAGTGGCCATCACCCGCATGATGAAGAGCGTGGGTGCTTTACCCACAAAGGCAGGGGACAGCTGAGACCCAAGCTTCCTGCAATGCACCTCCCATAAGGGAGACAGAGAATGGATTAAATCACCACCTGGAGCCAGGAAGCCTCTAGCCTGTGAAGGGAGAGAGGAGAGGCTGGGGAAGCAGGCTGGAGTGGGGGTAAAGGGCTCCATGATCATCTCCTAGGAGGAAGCCCAGCTGTGCTGCAGCTGCAACTGGCATCACGTCCTCCTCACCTGCAAGGGACCTGGCACAGCCACAAGGGATGCAACATTCCCACACATCCTCCTACAGCAAAGACATATGAGGAGAGGCTGGGGGATCACAAAAGGCCGTAAGAGACCCAGTGTCACCCAAGACAGTACTCTCCAAAGGAAACTGCTACTTCCCACCCTTGACTGCCATGTGCAGTGCCAGGAGCCACCCGCACCCTCCCAGGCCTGACCCAGCACGGTCCCATTCCACAAGCCATCCCACAAGACCCTCTGCAGCTTCCCCATCTCATGTCTAATGCATGAGGCCACACTTACACCTCAGAGAAGAGCTGTGCTTGTAATTGGCCCTGCTCCTGTGGGAAGACCTCACATCCCCCAGCTTCTGAGAGCCGCTTTCCAAAGGCAGTCCCTTGTACAGCAAAAGATCTGGAGAGAGCCTCCTGTGGTCTCACTTGGCCCACAGAGTCCCCACATCTGCACCGCAGGCTGTGGTTCTGCACCCCAAATACTGAAGTCCCAGCTGGGGCCACCTGCAGGTCCTCTAAGGTCAGCTGGACAAGGCCACACACAAGCAACATCACCTTTAGGGCCACGTTCAGACACAGGATGAAAATGGAGGCAGAGCAGTGATCTGGCATGGCCACCAGATAGCTGTTCCACCCACAGCCCCCTTCCCACGGAGATGATGAGTAATGGAGACATCCCTCTTGCAGAGTGTTTGTGAAGGAGAGCATCAGGGTGTGGAAAAGCACAGCATAAAAGCACATGAGGAGGAGTTTACGCTGATGTGTCGAATGAACATATGCATTTGTGTCAGTCCTACAAAAGGGGTTAATTTCTCCTTTAGTACTGCAGGAGAGAGCCCAAGCTAGAAATGTTTGGGCTGGCATAAGCAAGGACTCGGGATGGATGGATGACAACACGGATGGGTACCAGCGAATAAAGGAGTTGCCAGGGAGATGCCATGGGATAGCAAAGGCTGGACACTGACTCTTAGGGAATGGCCGACAAGGACTGGAACAAATGCAGACTTCACCCCAAATGTGATTTGGCTGCAAGTCTAAGAAAGGACTGCTTGTGAGACTGGCCAATACATGGGCTGCTGCAGAGATAAAGACCTCAGCCCTGAGGACCAGAGACCGGATAAGGCACCCTGATGAGCATGAGTCACCCCAGCACTTCAGCTGTAGCCTTTCTGACCCCAAGAAGCATTGAGGAGACTGCGTGGCATTGATCAAGCTACTCACTCTCAGCTTGTCCGTGCTCAACATGCTGGTCACAGAGAGGAAAGCCAAAACCAGGCCTTGAGCTGTGAGAGCCACAGGAGTTGCTTTGCAAACAGATGGATGCTGAGCACATGGCATAGAGGAGAACAATCCCAGGCTCAGGAGGGCCAACTACCCCAGCGAGAAACCACTCTTGGCAGCAGGCACCATGCCTCCATCCTAGGCCTTCGTCCTGCAGCCTCCATCCAGCAGCCCACACCAGCCACCCACAACTCAGCCTGGGGCTCTGTCACGGGCTGCCCGGACCCCAGGCTCACCTGGGGAGTCACCGTGCAGAGGGTTCAGGTCTGGCAGGCACCCCAAGGCACACGGCAGCCCTGGGGACATGACAGCTCCTAGGGCCATGGCAGCTCTGGGGGCATGGCAGCCCTGGGGGCACCGCGGGCCATACTCCCCACGCCTGGGGCAGAGCAACGTTAGCTGTCTCCAGGCTGCCCCTGGCACTTCGCCGAGCCCCGACAGGTGCAGGGCTGGGCCCTAAGGAGCGCCCGGGCCGGCCGAGAGAGACCTCCCCAGACCGGCACCTCCTCCGAAAGGGACCGGGACCAGGGACGACACCCCGACAAATCTCAGCTCCGCTCGGACTGAGTGCCCTCAGCCCAGGGACCAGCAGCATTACGGCGACCACCGGGACAGGAGGGGATGGGACAGGAGGGGACGGGAGGGAGATGACAACCTGACGCCACCGCCCCGCGCCCACCTGCCTCCCGCGGGGAGCAGCGCATGTGGAGTGCACCACGGCGGCCACGGGCGAGGGGGGGGTCCGGCGGCCGGAGCGACTGTTTACACGGGGCCGAGAGGGGCGGCACCGGCAGGGTCTCCCCGCCCCCCCTGCCGCCGCCGCACGAATGGTCTCTCCCTTGTGCTGTATTTAATCTCTGTCGCTGCCGCACCGCCGGCTCCAGACCGAGGAGCTGAGGCTGGTGGTGCTGCTTTCACGCTGCGGCCCGGCTCGCCCCGACCCCGCGGGCACCGCCGACACTATGCTGTCCCCAGCCCTCGTCCTCCTGCTGCTCCTCGCCTGCTTCGGTGCTGCCCGGGGAAACCTCTCCCGCGACGGTGAGTGGCTGTACCGGGGCCAGCCGAGCCCCTCCCGCCGCCATCACTGAGCNGACGCCACCGGGGGAACGGCGGAGACCCTTCCCCGGGGTGGGGCGGGTCCCCGGTTCCTCCCGGCAGAGTGAGACCCCTCGGTGGGAGCTGCCCGGTCAGACCTTCCCCCCACCCCCTCCCCTGTCCCTAGGGCGGTGGTGAAGGGTGGCCGCCTCCCATCCAGCTGGAACCACGCCACTGCCGGGGTGTCTGGTGGCTCTTCGGTGTAGGTGTATCGGTGGCGCGAGGCTCGACTGGAAGAGCATCAGTCCCTGAGACAAAGGGTGTTTATCGCACGGCAGCAGCGCGGGTGAGGCCGTGGGGTCGAAAAGGCTGCAGACTCCAAATCATTTGGGGTCGTCTGTGGCAGCACCTTGTTTACCCTAACCGTTCCTGGGTTCCAGAGTAGAACCGCGGAGCACTAGCGCTCCCTGCATAGGGCCTTGTAATTCTCATGGGACTGCTGGCGGCTGCTGTGTCCGGAGTCGCTGGCTGTGATCCATTTGCCGCTCTGTGTGTTTGGCTGGTGAGGTGGTCATGGTGAGATGCCTCTGCCCCCATCTGCACCTCGTGTTTCAGGGTGTTACAGAGACTAGTGGTGGGAATGGGTCCAGTCGCCATCTGAGTCTATGCCCGGGGCTCATCAAAAGCAGGGAGGTATTTCTGGCTTGAATGCATGGTTCTGGGATCAAGGGTCCCAAGGGCTGTTGTGGTGGTACAGATGGTGAGAGGTCTCAATCTAGCTGCTTCATGCCTGTGCTGGAGCAGGGAGCCTCCACCTACATCCCCTGGCCTGTCCTTCTGCTGGAGGAGGTTGCTGTCACCAGCAGAGCCATTCTGGGGGCTGATGTGGGTTGGTGGCAACATTCCCATCCACGAATCCTGGGATTTATTCTAGTTATGGCCATGGTCCTCCCACAGGAGCCTGAAAGAGTCACTTGGGTGTGGGTGATGCTCAGTCCCACGATACAGGGATGTTCTGGCAATGCTCAGCATGTGGGTCGGAGCTAGGCAGGAGGGGGTGGCTAAGCAGCCCAGCAAGTGCTCACATGAGGAGGGTGGCTGTGACCTGAAGTTGTGTGGTCCTTAGGGCAGGATGCAGCCTGGATGATGACACTGCAAGATTTCTTCTGGGGCTGGTCTGCTGCTGTGGCCCAGACGTGGCCATGAGCTACCAGGCTCTCCATTGTCCCAACACAGCAAGACAAATGGACCCCCAAAAAGCCTCAGTGAGCAGAGAAGATGGATGGCTGGAAGATGCTTGAAGAGAACTTGCTGGTATGCCTTTGTAGTCAGTGCTTTATTCTTGTGCCCATCAGCTATCAGCATGCCTCTCCAGCTAGGAAAGCCCCTCCACAGCAGCCTTCCTGGAACAGAGATGGAGTTGCTGTCTCCTCTCTTTGAAGAAACACTCTTCCAGTGCTCTGGATTTCAAAGCTATAACCATGGCAGGGTCCAGCAGAGTCCTTTGAAGCTGCCTGGGCACTGGAAGCACTGGTGCTGCACACTAGGGTCCTGTCTGTGCACTTGGCTGGTGTTGTGCTGCTGTCGGCAGATTTCTGAGTGTTTGGGCTGGACGCGTGGTTGTCCTTGATGCGAGGATTATTCCTCCCCATGGGGTTATTCCACTATGGAGTTGTGTAACCCTTTTGTTTGAACAGTGCCCTTTTGTTGTCCCATGGGAAGCCTTAACATGCCAAAACTGGACTTCACGGAGCTGTTTTTCTCTGTGCTTGGTAGCGACCTCATCCTGCTGTGGCACCAGCATTGTGGGCTCTAGGAGCACCAATGCCCTGTAGCAGTGTGTGGAGAGAGACCACAGCAGGGAGGTGAGCTCAAGTCTCACATCCAGCGATCTCCCACTATACCAGAGCTGCTCTGTTCATGGAGCCTCAGTGTTAAGGGTCTTAGAACTGGGTCTGCCTGACCAGGTATAGATGCCATGGTGAGGTGGCTAAGGCTGCTCTGTCCTCCTCTCTAGATGCTGGGGTTGGTTAGGCAGCTTGTGTCTATGCCTCCCTGTTGGCTGAGGAGAGCCTGGAGACCATCTTGGAATGTCTAAAGCCAAGTGAGATGAGCTCTGTGCCTGGTATTTTCAGAGAGGCAGATTCAGGAAACTGTTCCCTTCCTGGAAGCTGGTGGAGGTGTCTGCTCAGCCAGACCATGCAGCAGGAGCTTCTCAGTCCTGGGGAAATGCCCTGTGCTTCCAGCTGGTGTCCTTTCTGTATGAAGTCATCCACCCTGCCCTGCTCATGTAGGGATGATGTCTAGTGGTAGGAGAATAGGTTGGGAAAGAGCCTCAGCGCAGATGATGGCTGCAGGTCCTGTAGTTCTGCTTCCTCAGGAGGAACTTTGGGGAGATGTCAGCACTGGTCTTGAGCCAGGTTATGGGAGGCTGTGTGTGATCTTCAGCCTGTAGCATTGGCCTCGAGACCACTGCAGGGAGACCCTGGGCAGGGAGCTCTGCTGTGCAGAGGTGGGATGGTGACAGCCCAGGAGTTGTCTGAAGCAAACATGGTGCTTTGACCACAGCAGTGCTGTTCCCCAGCTAGTGTGTGCCAGTGCCTGTTCCCACATGTCATTATGGCTGTCTGTATGCTGCAAGTCTTTCTGTGGCAGCATAAGCCTTTGGCACTAGAGTAGAAGTACACCACCTCCCTGATGAAGTGGTGGTGTGCAGGCAGGAGGAGAGGGAGTGTGACCGATCTGCATCACTTAGTACCTGGCTGGCCTGCTTTTGGCTGGCTTTGCTCAGCTGCCTGGGGGAAGCGAGCTGCTCTCAGTGATGATGAGCTGGGATCAGCGTGTCCCTGAAGGAGAGCATCCCTCTGCCTGCAGGTGGCTGGGAGCATGGAAACCACCCCTCAGCTGTCTGGCACAACGTTGGGCTCAACAGGCAACACTGGATTTTGAGACAATAACCAGGATCAAGTGCTGCAGAGCTGCCCTGCCACATACCCAGACAGTGAGGGGATGTGCTGGCACTGCTGCTGTGGGACAGGAATTTTGCTGCTGTCCTGATAATGCCCCAGATTTTAGTGTGGTTTGTGACACAGAGACCAGGGTGTTTGGGAGTGCAGCAGCTTCGTCTGCCAGCAAGAGGAGAAATCCCCACAGACTGGGGTGCTGCTGCTAAGGCACGAGCTGAGCACCTCCCAAGTATGGGTAACTCTCCGATGGAGGGAGCATCCTGCTTGCCCAGGATACCCTACTTGAGAGGTCTCTTGTGTGCTAGATGTGGTCTCTTCTCCCTCTGCCTGACATTCTTGACTTACCAGGGGTGTTGGAATTACTGGGCTAACTGAAGGTGTCTACATCTGGGTAGTCACCCTGTGCTGGCATGGCCAGGCACATAGCCAGCTGGAGGAAGCTACATTAAATGTAACATTTGGGTTTGTTTTCACTAGGTGGGTTTTAACCTAGTTTTAGCCCAGTCCTGGGTTTTGCATGACCATTCAGGTCCTCGCAGGAGAGGAGCAGCATGAGGGAGGGGATGGTGCAGGATGTGAGCGTGTCTCCAAGATGCCTTTGCTGGTGGCAGTGCCAGTGTGGTGGTCTTGGAGCTCGGTGGGGCTGTGCCAGCGTGCTGCTGGGCTTGTTCTCCTGGATCCTATGTGTGTGCTACTGTTGGAGCTGCTGAAGAGCATGGTCTGCTTGTGCAGATTGTATTGTGGGAAATGCTCTGCTCCCTGTACCTCTGGTGACAAGCCCAATATCTATCTAAACTGCTCTCTGGACCCCCTTTACAGCCCAGGCAATGGCTGGGCCATGCAGGTCATCTGACCTGATTGAACTGCCTCCTTATTGCTTGGCTCTTGAGTGACTCCATGGGACCTTGAAGGTGATACCAGCACTGTAACACCCACACAGTGAGATGTGTCTGGTCCTCCACTGAATTACTGGGTTAGCTCAGCTTGAGCCATCTGGTCCAGTTCCCTCCCCTCTGTTCTTGGCCAAGCACCTGCAGCCATAAAGTGATGCAGCAGCAGAGCCTTCATCATGCAGTGATGGTGAGGTGTCAGTGCTCTCCCTGCTGTCCCAACTCCTCCAGCTGCCTGCAAGGGCAGTTGGGGGACGAGGATCTCCATCCCACTATGAAGTTTGGAGCTCTTGTTTTCAGCCAGCACTGGTAGCAAAGCAAAGGCTGTGCTGGCTGGGGGGAGGAGAGGAGCCAGGTAGGAGTTGGACCCAGCAGTGCTGTGGGTTGTATTTGGGCAGCCCTGAGGCCAGCAGCACTAACTCAGATGAGGCTTCCTGAAGCGAGCAGTTCATTAACAGTGGAAGGAGGTGGAGAAGCTGAGGTGTGTGATGAGGCCTGGGCAGGAATGTGCTTAACCATTCCAGTCACCCACCTGGTGTCACGCTCTGCCTCAGCTGTAATGTGGGCTGAGAGCCCAGGGACTGGTGTGTGCCCAGGCAGGTGTCAGATGCTGCAGCTTGCACTGCTCAGGGATTGCAGAAGCTCCCTGGTGTCACCAGGAGATGCTGGAGGGCAGCAGTGCTCAGTGGAGCCAGACAGCAGCATCTTTCCAGGTGACCCTGGAGTGTGCCTGTGGCTGTGGAGTAGGAGAGCTGCAGGGTCCTGCTTACAGGGACCTACCCCTTCCTCAGGCAATGCTCTAGGCAGTGCTCCATCTACATATGCTCTTCTTCACCTTACAGTACTTCAGATGGCATCTTTACTGGCAAGCCATCAGCTTTCTGAGACCACTGCTTTTGCTGCTGCTTTCAGGCTGTGGTTTCCAGAGAAAGCGAGTTCTGACATTGCTGGTCTGTGTGGCCAGCAGCATGCAGAGCATCCACCTTCACAGGCCACGTGCTGTGCAGGTGCTGAACAGGAGCTGAGTTCACATTCTTGGTCTGGAAACAAGTGGAGGGCTGACTGTGCCAGAAGATGAGACTTGTTAGTACCCCATTGCCACATGCACCCTGGGGACCTGTTTTCTAGGGCTGGAGTGGTTGTAGTATCTATGCCACACTGCACCCTGGGCAGCAGCTCCTTGTGCTCCTTTCTGTTGCTCTCAGGCTTGTG
This sequence comes from Bucco capensis, assembly GCA_013396975.1. Lineage (NCBI taxonomy): Eukaryota > Metazoa > Chordata > Aves > Piciformes > Bucconidae > Bucco > Bucco capensis. Next base: position 106,383 of record VWZO01014008.1, read on the forward strand.
CTGTGCTCTCCTCCCAGCCTGACCTGTGGTGGAGGCTGTGGGGAGACAGATCTGGTGTTGCAGTGTACTGCTGATGATGCTCCTGCCTTGGCTGCATGCTGCAGGGCTCTGCTCTCAGCTTCACCCTGAGCAGAAGAATGCAGTAACAGGTTAGCAACTTGGCACTTCCCTGAGGGCTCAGTTTTGTGCCTCTACATCTCACTAGCTTTGGTTTCTGGTTTTTTTTGTGTCCCTGTGGTGCTGGGGACTTCATCTCCAAAAGATGACAGATCATGCAACAAACAGATGAACTGGTGGGCCACAGCCAAAGTCAAGAGCATCCTGTTTCCACTGGGCACCTCCTGGAATGTGGGACACACTGCTGCAGCTAGGCACAATAGAGCATCCACTGTAGTCACCTGGAAGTCCAGCAGGATTGAACCTGTATATTAGTCTTTTGCAATGACTCTTCCCTCCTGGCTTCCTGGGAAGTCAGGAGGTGGTGTGAGTGCATGGTGCTCATTGGCAGGAGAGCAGAGCTGTCAGGATTCTCTTGTTTTTCATTTCTGGTACGAATATCCCCTTATACATACATCCTTGTGTGTGTGTGTTTAAACCTTGGACAGTTGAGAATGACAGTTTCTCATGCCAGCTTGGGCAGAGCTCTGCTGCAAGTGTTTAGATGCCTGCAAAGTAACAAGCAATGTACCAGGGCATCTTAAGCAATCCTTTCTGAGACACCTCGATGGGCAGGCAGGAGATCCTTAAAACAGAACTGTCAAAGCAAAGAGCTCGTTCCCTTGGCAACAGTCATGTTTGGTATTGGCCTTAGGGTAGGAGCTGAAAAACATGCTCAAAAAAGTAGGTATCAGCTGTTTGCTGTCAAACTGGAGGAGGGCCCTGGGAGAAGGGTTACCCTGCCCAGCTCTGGTCACTGCTGGCCTGGGACAGGAAGATTGGGGTGAGCTTGTTGCTTGTTATTAGTCCCCTCTTGGAGGGTCCCAGGACAGCTCAGGCACTGAGGATGGCTATTGTGGTGCTTGGATGATTATTTGTGGCCCAAAATGGGGCTTTTCTCTCTCATCTCTGTCCTGCCTTCTCCAAGGACTTGCCTCTCCCTGGGCAGCCTGCAGCTTTGGGCTTTGGCTGCTGACTTGCAGGTCAGAGTGTCAACAGATCATCTCAGCCATGGATTGCTGGTGGCCTCAGGAGGAGATGATCCCCATGGCCAGTGCTGGGATTCCCTGACAATGTAGCTGCCTTTTGCAGAGCTAATTGGCCACCAGACTGGTGTGAATGTGCAAACAGGAGTGAGCAGAGCTGCCAGCAGCAGCCTGGCTTTGTGCAGCTGCCAAAGCTGCAGGCAGGAGCTGCTGCTGCCATCGGAGGGCTTTTCCCAGCTCCTCTGTTCCCCAGCCCAACCTGCTCCTGTCCCAGCTCTCTTCAGAGGAGTGTCCAGCCTTGGGGCAACTGGCAGAGCAGTTGGTGTCTGAGAGCTGGGGAGGAGGCCCTGGCTGTGTGCTTTGATGGGGCAGAAAGCAGAGTCCTGCTGGCTGCAGAGGTGAGGCTGCTCCCTGGCTTAGTTCTGATCCATGGTGAGGACAGACCTGAAGGGATGCAGGAGGGATCTGTCAGCTGGCTCTAAAAGCAACCAGCTAGGGCTGGAGGAGGAGAACAGGGCAACCTGTGATCCCAGAGCTTCAGCATCCATTGCAGCCAGCCTCTCTCCAGCTGCTTCTTTCTTGGCTGCTGATTGATTGCTAATTACTGGCCATGGTTCAATTGCTTAACCCTGGTTAGGTGTCAGAGGCAGCTGTCGGCTCTTGCTGTACCCTTGGTCAGGGTCTGTCAGGGAGGTGACTGCATCCCCACACTCTCAGAAGGATGCAGCTCTGTAATTTGCTGGTGGTGCTTGGGGGTGAGTGTTGGTGCTCAGTGGACCATGACTCTCTTCTTGCCTGCAGAGGGCTTGGGACTGCTGGAGAGAATCAGTGGGGTCTACCAGAGTATCTAGCATGGTCTTGGGAGAACACCAGGCAAAGGCCCAGGGTTCGGAGCAGGCTGTGATGGGGAGCTGGAGTCTCCTGCTTCCTCCCTTCCTAGAGAACACTCAGGTGTATGTCTGCTTTCAGAGAAATAACACAGAACTTGGTGTTTCGGAGTTGAGGTTTTTCATGTGGACCACATGTAAAGGCATGAAGCCCCTGCACTTGACTGACCACTTCACTTGCAAGGAGCAAGCTCCTGTCACTCTGGGAGCTTGGGCAGCAAGTCCCCTTGTTGCTCCCCCCATTAACCTCTGGATCTCACACCCTAGATCACAAGCCCCCAGAGCAGAGGGCTTGACTCTTGCAGAGCCATCTGTTGAAGAGTGGCATGTCACAGCATCCCTGTCTGGAAGAGATCTGGAGTTCAGAGCAGACTCTTAGGGGCTGTGTGTTTTCCAGTTCTAGTGAGCATTTGTTAATGTGACAGTCCTTTGTCACCTCATCCTGCAGTCAAAGCCCTTGCATTGTGGGAGGGATGGGAGTCAGAAAGGCTGGCTCTTTTGGGATGGAGGTGCAAGGATGGGAGGTAGGTAAGGGGCTACAGGGAGGTTTTGGCACCAGAGGACACAAATGGGCATCCTGGATGGATTTGTCCCTGTGAGGGTGAGGAAAACATGGGAAGCTTCCTGAAACATCTGGATGCCACAGCCCCTGCAGCCTTGCTGCACTGGAGAGAATCACCTGCCTGGCCTTATAGTGGGATACCCCTGAGAGAGCAGCAGGGTGGCAGCACATGGGGATGTCTCTACTTCTAGTCCTTTTCTAGGGACTTGGACGTCCTAGGACTAGGATGCTGTTTGCATCCCTCCCACCACCACCTTTTGATCTGAGCCTGCCTCAGCCTGCAGCCTAAGTCCATATGCTCCCTTTACCTCCTGCTGCCTGTGTCCTCTTCTGCCTTCTCTACCTTGGCTGCCATGGAGCCATCCCATCTTGCTGGCTGTCTCTTGGTGACAGCACTTGGTTAAAGCCTTGCAGCCATGAGAGATGTCTAAATGCTGTGGGACTGGAGAAGGAGCCAGCCCTGGAGGTGCTGCTAGAGGGCCCCATGCCCTGCAGCTCCCAGAGGGATGCATCCTCCCTCCAAGGGCTGGAGCATGCCAGCAGGGCTGTAGCTTCCACAGGTGGGCATGTGGGGAAGACAGCTCAGGGTGGCATTGAGCAGATGTACTGAAACAAGAGCAGGTTCTCTCCTCACACAAAATCTGGAACACATCAGCTGCTGGTGAGGAGCCTGAAAGTTGGGCTCTGGGTGTCCCAGACTGTGGATTCACACACTGCTCAAACCAGCTTGCAGGCAAGCTTGCAGAGCAGATGTCTGAGCCTGCTTGGCCAGGTTCTCCATCCCCCCAGTTCCAAACTGCCACCCTGGGCAGGCTGCTCTGGTATTGGTGCACGGGAAGGATGCCTGAGGCTGGGGAGGGAGCTTTGCAGTTCATGGCTGCTGAGTGAATTATTAAAATAGAGTCCTCAGAGAGCAGATAACTTGCTTTAGAAATGTCTGTGTAAACAGAGATAAATTGGATCTTTATGATGATGAAACTAGACTAAATAGAAGAGAATGAGGAACATGACAAGTGGTGTTTCTTGGACCATGGCAGCGGACTGAAGGTGTTTGAAAGATTTGAGCAGTGGGTGTTTTCCTCTAGGGCTGCTTCTGCCCCAACAGAAATGCTTTTGCAGGCTCAGATGGGCACAGATGGATGTACTGAGCAGGAGTTGGGAGAGGGTCCTGGCAGCACTGGCTCCTGCCTGCCTCAACTGTGGCTGCCACTGGAGCTGTCTTCAGCTTTTGGGAAGCATTGGAGAACACTCTTGCCCTGCTGAGATTGGTGTTGGCAGAAGGACATCCTCTGAACACACTGTAAAGGCTGCTGGGCTGCTTCGCTGAGGATGTTCCAGGTGAAATGGCTCTCGGGAGGCAGAAGGCATGCCATGGCAGCTTGGTGCATCACCCCAAGAGATGCAGTGCTGCAGAGGATTCATGTGTCTGTGCATGGCAGTGTCCTGGGGCTGAGAGCAGCAGAGCTGCAGCCCTTTGAGAAGGGTCTGTGCTGGGGACTTGGGTGCTGGCAGGTCCTGCTGCTGGGCTCAGTGACCTGGGAGAGATGTGTACCTCTGGTTTCCCCTCATAAATATGAATGCAATCCCTTGCAGAAATGTGCAGATTTAATGAAATATGGATTTTTCTCAAGCATGGTGATGCCCTAATCCCACTGCACTAACTGGGATCCCAAACAAGGGCAGCAGCTCTTGGCCATAACCAGGAGGTCTGTGTTGTGTGTTTTGGGGGATTTTGAAGGGGAATGAGGATGTAACTGGGCTTGGTGGAGAGGTGCTTGGGTGTATCAATTCAGTGCTTGTGGGTCAGGATGCTAGCATTTTGGAGAACCTGAAGGCCTGCCACCCTTCAAGGGTGTCATGGATGGCTATGTCCTCTTTAGGAGAGAGAGGCCAGCCAGGTGAGGTGATGAAGTTGCTCTTGATGGGAGGGAGCAACTGGAATGTGTTGAGCTCTCCCTGGGGGTGGGTGAAGAGTGAGTTGAGAGCTTGTGGGCTAAAGATTCAGGGGCAGGCTAACAGGAGAGACATTGTTGTGAGAATTAATTCCAGGCAATCTGATCAGGATGGGGAAGTTGATGAGGCCTTCTACAGAGAGCTGAGAGTTGCCTCACAATCACAGACCTTAGTTCTGCTGGGGGCCTTCAGTTACCCTGCTGGGAAGGCCACAGAGCCAGGCATGGACAGTCCAGGAGGTTCCTCCAGTGTATTGAGGATAACTTTTTGGCTCGGATGCTGGAGAAGCCAACAAGGAGAGCTGTGCTACTGGACCCAGTACTGACAAAGAGGGACTGGTGGAGGCTGTTGAGGTTGAAGGCAGCCTCAGCTCTAGTGATCCTGAGAAGAGAAGCGTTCAGGATCATGGGAAGCATGCACAAAACAGTAAGTAGGATTGCAACCCTGGACTTTAGGAGGGCTAACTTTGACCTCTTCAAGAAACTGCTTGGAGAAACCCCATGGGTGAAGGGTCTGGAAGACATATGGGCTAAAGAGAGTTGGTATAAAGTATCACTTCATCCGAGCTCAGGATTGGTGTATCCCCAAGTGCAAGAAATCAAGCAGGTGAAGTAGGAGACCTAGTTGTGGTGGAAGAAGGAAGTTTCCAGTGCATGGGAGAAGGGACTGGCCACTTGGAAAGATGACAAAAATGCTGTCAGAGCATGCAGGGATGAAATGAGAAGAGCCAAGGCCTTCTTGGAGTTAAACCTGGCAAGGGATGTCAAGCTCAACAGGAAGGGGTTTTTTTCAAGTACATTAGAGGTAAGAGGAAAATGAGGAGATGTGGGCCTGCTGTTGAGTGAGGCAGGAGCCGTGGTGACTGGACACAGAGAAGATGGAGTTACTGAATGTTGCCTTTGCTTGTGTCTTTACTGCTCAGGCCATTCCCTAGTAGTCACAGACTTTGGAGTTAACAGAGGAAGTCTGGACAAAGGAAGACTTTCCTTTAGTTGCGGAGGATCAGGTTAGAGTTAGTAAAGTGGGTATTCACAGATCCATAGGTCTGGGTGGGATACACCTGTGAGTGCTGAGGGAACTGTCAGAAGCCATTGCTGGGCCACTCTCTATCATCTTTGAAAGGTCCTGTGAACAAGTGAGGTGCCTGAGGACTGGAGGATGGCCAGTGTCACTCCAGTAATCAAAAATGGCAAGAAGGAGGACCCAGGAAACTACAGGCCAGTCAGCCTTACCTCCATCCCTGGAAAGATGATGGAGCAGCTCATCCTGGGCACCATCTCAAAGCATGTGGAGGAAAAGAGGGTTATCAGAAGTATTCAACATGGATTCACCGAGGGGGAGTCATGTCTGACTAGTCTGATAGCATTCTATCCTGCTGTGACTGGATGGATGGAGGAGGGGAGAGCAGTGGATGGTGTCTACATTGACTTCAGCAAGGCTTTTGACACCATCTCCTGCAGCATCCTCATGGGCAAGCTTAAGAAGTGTGGACACTGGGGTGGATTGAAAACTGGTTAAAGGACAGAGCTCAGGGGGTTGTGATTAACAGTACAGTGCCCAGTTGGAGGTCTGTATGGAGTAGTGTTCCCCAGGGGTCAGTCCTGGGTCCAGTCCTGTTCAATATATTCATCAGTGACCTGGATGCAGCTATTGAGTGTGCCCTCAGCCAGTTTGCTGATGACACCAAACTGGGAACAGTGGCTGCTGCACTATCAGGCTGTGCTGCCACCAGTGTGACCTGGACAGGCTGAGAGCTGGGCACAGAGAAACCTTAAGTTCAACAAGGGCAAGTACAGGGTGATGCACCTGGGGAGGAATAATCCCATGGGATGCGTGAAGAAGGATGTGACCAGCAGGTTCTCTTCCCCCTCTCCTCTGCCCTAGTGAGGCCACAACTGGAGTCCTGTGGCCAGTTCTGGTCTCTCCTGTTTAAGAAAGAGTGGGAACATCTGAAGAGGCTACAGAAATGATGAGGAGACTTGAACATCTCTTATGTGGAGAGGCTGAGAGAGCTGTGTCTGGTTAGCCTGGAGAAGGCAAGACTGAGGAGGGGTTTTATCAATGCTTATAAATTCTTAAAGGGTGGGGGTCAGGAGAATGGGGCCAGGCTTTTTTCTGTAGTGCCCAATGACAGGACAAGAGGTAACAGGCACAAAATTAAACATAGGAAGTTCCATCTAAACATAAGGAAGAACTTCTTTAATTTGAGGGTGGTAGAGGAACAGGCTGCTCAGAGAGGTGGTGGAGTCTCTGTATCTGAAAACATTCAAAACCTACTTGGACACCATCCTGTGCAAGCTGTTCTAGGTGAACCTCCTTTGACAGGGGAGCTGGACTAGATGATCTCCAGAGGTCCCTTCCAACCCCTAACATTCTGTGATTCTGTGGTTCCCTGCAGGAGCTCTGCCTGTCCCTGAGGCTAAGGCAGTGAGTGAGCCCTGGGTGTCCTAGCTTATACTGGCCTGGCCTCCTCCAGGAGAGGGCCCTGTGGAGGGAGAGTCAAGTCCTCTGCTGCCAGGAGACCTTGCTGGCTTGGCCAGCTGCAAAAGAGCTTTTCACCTTATTGCAGGCAGGGGCCTGAGGTGGCTAGGGAGGCTTAGGTGGCTCCTGGGAGGTGTAGATCTGAGGGATCAGCTTCCCTCTCCTGGAGAGGAAAGCCGTAAGCATGGGAGAGCTGCTGGCTGTGCAAGCAGCAGGGTCCTGGGCTGACTGCACCTGCCTGAGCTTCCAACCCTGCCCATGCTTCCTGCCTCACCTCAGCCCTGCAGAGCACTAATGACATCACCAGGGCCAGGCCCTCACCTCGTTTGCCTGCTGAGAGAGCAGCTGTTGTTGTCCAGGGCTGCTTGGGCTGTGCAGCCCCTCGGCCTGGGGCAGGGGTGGCCCCAGGAGCTGCTCTGGGCACGGAACCAGGTGGCAGAGAGAAGGTGAGGGGACAGTGCCAGCCCGGGCTGGCAGGTGGCAGCAGCTCCGTGCTGGCAGTGGTCTCTGGCTCAGTGAGGGCGGATGCTTCCCTGAGTGTCCAGCACCTGTCCCTGGGCTCACGGGAGCTGTTCTAAGCAGTGTGCCAGGAAGACCTGCAGGCAGCTTTCCAGAGCATCCACAATGCTCCTCTTCTTGAGCCCCCGGGATGCTGCCCAGGGACTGCTTTCTCATAGCAGCATCCCTTGTGATGCTGTTGAGAGGCAGCTGTGATGTGAGCAGGGTGACCAAAGCTGCCCTTCATCTTAGAATCATTGAATCAATGAATCATTTTGTTTGGAAGAGACCTTTAAGATCATCAAGTCCAACCATTAACCCAGCACTGCCAAAAATGGGAAACCACTAAACCATGTCCCTCAGCACCACATCTCCAGAGCTTTGAAACTCTTTCAGGGATGGTAACTCCATCACTGCCCTGGGCAGCCTGGGCCAGGCTTTAACAAGCCTTTTGGGGAAGAAATTTTTCTTCATGTCCAACCTAAACTTGAGGCCATTTCCTCTTGTCCTGTCACTTCTTTGAGAGAAGAGACCAACCCCCACCTTGCTCCAGGCTCCTTCCAGGGAGTTGTAGAGAGCCAGAAGGTCTCCCCTGAGCCTCCTTTACCCTCTGGACTAACCAACCCCAGTTCCCTCATCTGCTCCTCAAGACTTGTGCTCTAGACCCTTCCTTGGGACCCTCAAGAACCTGAGCAGGGTGCAACAGTGCTGTGCCAGGGCTGGAGCTGCTGGATTTGGGAGTGGTCATGGTGTGTAAGGGATCTTCCTTCTGTGTGTCACTGTCCCCAGGTGTGGGATGGCAGCTTTGCCCCTTGTGCCCACCTGCCTGCCCTGCCAGTGTTGTCTTACCTGCAAGGGTGAGCCTGCAGAGGGACCCATGGCAGGAGAGCAAAGGAGTGAAGCTCACTGCTCCCTGGGTCCTGCTGCCCCCTGCAGCTCCAGTAGCAGCTCTGACCCTGTTCTGTCACAGACCCTCAGGTTTTCATGAACTGAAGCCTGGCTGGCACCGTGGCCCATCCCTGCCATCTGTTCTGCCAAGCTGTTGTGGTGTGGAGGTGAGGATCTAGGTTGTGCCATGGGGGCTGGCATGGGGCTGCTGGCATGCAGGTGAGAGAGCTGGACAGTGTGGTCTTGGGGGGGTGAACACACCTCATGGAGGTCCTGCCTCTACAGCTGTGAGCCATGGAGGGAGAAAGTTGGTCCTCAGCAAGGCCAAGCCAGAGCTTTGGTGTCTCTGTGTGTCACCCAGCATGGGGTCACCTGCTTAGGCAAACAGCCTGTGCTCTCTTTAACCTCTCCCCACATGTCTGAGAACAAGATCAGTGTTGTGGCGCTAAGAGCTCAAATCTCTTCTGAGAGTGTTAAAGGGTTGCATCTGAGTTGGAGTTGTTAAGTTGGGACAGTGGTGGCTTCCAGCAGCCTAATCCCTTATGGTAGTAGCTGCACAAAGGCATTGTTAACCAAATTAAAACAAGCCAACAGACAGATCTTGCTTGGGAGGAGCAGACAGAACTGTGGCCTCAATCCCTCTAACCAAGCAGACCCCAGCATGTGACATGGCAGATACATCCACCTCAAGGGGGACTTGGGTCCTGCTTGCCCGGTGCCATCCTCAGCTTTAGAGGTCCCAGTGGTTCTCACTGGAGCTCCTGTCATGCCTTGAGTGAGCTAGAGACACATTGGGGAAGAGCCTGGGCTGTGAACAGCAGCAGGGAACAGGCTGTGGAGCAAGGCTCAGCTGCAGAGCGTGGAAGGCTCCATCAGTGCCAGTAGATGTCTGCAAGGAAGGACATGTAAACCAGAAGGCTCTTCAACCAACCAGGCAGGAGTGTGGTGACAGCCAAGGCCTGGCCATCAAACCCAGCCAGGTGGAGAGGAGCAAGGCTTCCATGTCAACCATGAAACAGTAGTGTTAGTGATGGGGAGTTACCTCGGGCCAGAAAGAGAGAGTCTTTACCATGAGAATGTTTTTAGTCCAAATTTGATGCATCTCTGGTGTAGTTATGATTGCTGGGAGTGGACAGGGAGGGATTCAGGCACTTTCCAGCCCAGGCTTTCCTGGAGATTCACTGGAACCAAGTGATCCCTGGGATGCTTGGCAACCTTGTCCTCCTACTTTTCTCCAAAACCTTTTCACTCCTTCCTGTTCCCTGCAATAGCTTTGGGGAATTTCCCTTCACCATTCTGAGGGGAAAATGGGGACATTCAACTGCAGCTGCTTCCACCCCTCTCCTTGTGGTAACTGGAGCTTCTCCCAGACAATATCACACAGGGAAAAAAGCCCATGAAATGGGGTTGGCACAGCAGGCTTGTGGGCATGCAGGCAGGATCACCAAGGTTTGGGGATCCTGATGCCAAGACTTTGCCTAAAAGTGAGTAATGTGGGCCAAGATAGACAACACTTTATGAAGCCCCATGCCCAGCGCAAGCAGTGTGCAAATAGCAGCAGCATCCATGTTCCTCCTCCCTGTGCAGCTTGGCTTTCCCAAAATAGCTCTCCTTGGGGCAGGCAGGGGGTTATCTGATCGTGCTGCTGCTCCTCTCTGTCCTTGGGCTGCTCAGCAGTGTGGAGCTGGCTGAGGAGCCTGACAGAAGCAAAAGATGATGTCTTAGCTGAGGAAAGTCAGTCTGAGAAGGGATGTGCATGGCTCTGTAAGCAACAGAAAATCCCCTTAAGGAATGGAGGTTTTTACTGGAGGCAGGGGTGGAGGGGGACTGGCAGAGCAGCCGTTTGCACGGCCTGACAGGTGCAAGCTCTGGCTTGCTGACACTGTCAGGGCACTGAAGCAGAGCTTGCTGCCTTTCCAGGTGCCTTCAGCTGGTGCCAGTGCCTGGCTTTCCTGCTGCCTCCTGATGTAGCCCTGCTCCTGCCCAGATCCACTCACGCCTGGCAAGCACAGAACCAGGCCTAACGTGGATGTGTCTGTGCAGGTTGGCATGGAGCTGCTACCTGGGGGCAGCAGTCTCTCTGGAGCTGCTGTTGCAGCAGGTGCTGTAGAGTGGGCAGCAGAATGAGTCCTGCCTCCTAGTCCTTGCTTCTGCAGCTGTAGTGGGGCTGTTTTCTGCAGGGGAATGGGATGGTGGTGTGAGACCCTCAGCTGGCATGTGCCTGCGAGCAGGAGCCTGTTGTCCCCGGAGTGCACAAGAGCTTTGCTGCAAGCATGCTGCTGGGCAGTAGAAACCCCTTGTCCTGGGAAAGGGACATGCACCCACAAGCACATGTGCTGTACTCTGCTCTGGTGAGACCTCCCCTGGAGCACAGTGTCCAGCTCTGGGATCCTCAGCCTGGGACACATATGGACCTGTTGGAGTGAGTCCAGAGGAGGCTCAGAAATTATCTGGAACCCTTCTGCTGTGAGGATATGCTGAGAGAGTTTGGGTTGTTCAGCATGGAGTCATGCCCTAGGGGCTGTACATACACACTGATGAACACTCCCAGCCAGCCTCCCTGCATCCAGCCAGACCCCTGGCAATTCCTGCTTCTCTTCCCCATGCTCCTCCATGCTGCCATGCAGAGCAGTTGAATTGGGGTGACCCGGTTCCCCCACCCTGGTCTGTGTAGCCTGGTCAACCAGGACTTGGGGTCAGCTGGAAAAAATGCTTGTCTTGAGCAAGCTATGTTCACCCAGCATTGCAGTCTAACTTGTCACAGGAGTTTTGGGGATACCACTGTGTTCCTCCCTCCCTTCACTTGGTTGCTCAGTGATGCTCGTGCATACCTGAGGAGAGGTGATGGCCAGGACCTCTGCTAATCTCTCCTGTCTGTGTGCAGAGAGCCAGCCCACAACATCAGATGAGACTGTGGTGGCCGGTGGTACAGTGGTGCTTAAGTGCCAGGTAGAGGATCCTGATGACTCCTCGCTGCAGTGGTCCAACCCAGCCCAGCAGACCCTGTACTTTGGGGAGAAACGAGGTATGTGCGCAGGAGCTGGGAATGGAAGAGGAACCAGCTCTAGGACCAGAGCAATGATGGGGCAGAGGGAAAACAGACTAGGGCTGGTGATGCCGCAAGAGGGTGATGTTCCCTCCTGCTCCCTGCCTACAGTGATGTCACCAGGCAAAATAGGAGCTAGCAGAGCAACGTGGTGGTGCTGAACCTGTCACTCACCCTGTTGTCTCTTTTCCCCCAGCCCTGCGAGATAACAGGATCCAGCTGGAGAGGTCAACCCCCAACGAGCTGACCATTAGCATCAGTGACGTGGTGCTGTCGGATGAGGGGGAATACACCTGCTCCATCTTCACTATGCCCGTGCGGACTGCAAAGGCTCTGGTCACTGTGCTGGGTAAGCTGCTGCTAGCAGTTCCCTCACCTGCTCCCCATCTCCTGCCTGCAGCATGCTGTCCATGCAGCCATTCATCTCTGCTCCTCGTGGATTTCTGCCTAATAAGTCATACTTGCATGTGTATTGACATGTCTGTGTGTGTGTCTGTCTCTGGGTGGCAGCACCCACACAGCTAATAGGCAGTTCTGTTTCTTCTCTCTTCTACCAGGAGTCCCCCAGAAACCCCAGATCTTTGGCCACGAGCAGCCTATTGATGAGGAGAAAATAGCCCGGTTGACGTGCCAATCCTCTGGCAGCAAGCCTGCAGCCCAGCTCCGGTGGAAGAAGGGCAACAAGGAGCTGATGGGTGGGTGTCCAAGCAGTGGGGCTCTGGCCTGAGGGTCTGGGGTGGCTGCTGAACAGTGCGGGGGGTTGAGTGGGGCACCAGGTTTGACAGACATGCCTGGTGCTGGATCATGCTGGTATCCTGTTCTACTGCCAGCAAAGGGACAAGGACAGTGTCCCCTGCTCAACATGCATGCCAGCCTCATGCCTCTGCTAGGGTCCTGTGTCCATCAGCTCTAACAGTCCCCTGTCCCAACAGATGAGGGCACTGAGGTGGTGGAGGACCCCAATGGGAAGACCTTCACTGTGAGCAGCAGGGTGGAGTTTCGCGTAACCAAGGAGGACAACGAAGCAGAGGTGACCTGCACCGTGGACCATGAGTCACTGCAGAACTCAGAGAGGTCAACTACACAGAAGCTGCAGGTCCACTGTACGTAGCACATGGGGATGACAGGATACGTGGGGAAGTGGACAGGGCTGTGGAGGACTGGGAGAGATGGAGGAGGCCTCAGTATCACGCCAGCAGGCATTACACACATAGCCCTGTATTTACCGTGCACACGCAGCCATCACACATGCATGCCTACAAGCTCACCAACCTGCATGTCTGCTTGCATTTAGGGGCACTGCTTGGTGACACTTACCCTGTGCATGCATGCCCTTGGTTTCCCCTGCCAGTCTCCATCTCTCTGACACTTGTCTGTGCCATCTCCCATGTCCTGCCATCCCCATTCCCCTTGTCTTACATGTTGTCTTGTGTTGACAGGGTGAGAGATGTGGTGGTGGCTGCATGGTGCACCCAGAGTGCCAACCCCCATGACAGTGCACTCCAGCACCCCTAGGTGCACTGATGCTGTACATGTACAGCTGTGGCAGGGTTTTGGGGTGCCCCTGCACTGTTTGGGGCAGGGACAGGTGGTCGCCCAGCTTTTCCTCTCCTTTTTCAGACAAGCCAACAGCAAAGATCGAGCCACATCCCCAGTACCCACGGGAAGGCGAGAAGCTCCAGCTGCAGTGTGACGGGCAGGGCAACCCCATGTAAGGCTTTCCCTTGGCTTCCTCCTGCTGAGCCCCACCAGGCCATGGCCAGCTTATACTCCTGCTGCCAGAATCCCAAACCCACCACTTCACCCTCCCCAGAGCTCAGGAACACCATCCCAGGTAGCACTGTGTGGCCTGAGGGCTGGGCACAGCCTTGCATCATAAAATTGTTGAATTGTTTTGGTTGGAAGAGACTTTTAAGATCACAGAGTCCAACTATTAACCAGCACTGTCGGGTCAACGCTAAAGCTTGTTCCTCAGCATCACATCTCCACAGCTTTGAAAACCCTCCAGGGACGGTGTCACCACCACTGTGCTGGGCAGCCTGGGCCAGGCCTGGACAGCATTTTCAGGGAAGACATTGTTCCTTGTGTCCAAACTAAACCTGCCCTGGCACAACCTGAGGCTGTTGTCTCTTGTCGTGTTATGTTTTCCTTGAGAGAAGAGACCAACCCGCACCTTGTTCCAGGCCCCTTTCAGGGAGTTGTAGAGAGCCAGAAGGTCTCCCCTGAGCCTTCTTTTCATCAGGGTAAACAATGCCAGTTCCCTCAGCTGCTCCTCAGAAGACTTGTGCTCTAGGGCTTTCACCAGCTTTGTTACCATTCTTTGGACATGCTTCAGCACCTCAATGTTCTTCTTGGAGTGAGGGGCCCAAAACTGAACTCATTGACTCCAGGTAGGGCCAGGCCCTCTATGGAGAACAGACAAAGACCATATTCTCTCCCTGGAGCCTCAGATCCACCCCAGCTCACCTCTAAATAGGGTATTTCCCTTCAGCTGAAATACTCCCACACCCTTGTTGCCCCCTCCACTGTCTGACCAAGGACTCTGCTCTGGCCCAGCCACCACCAGGGCGGTGGGGAGGGCAGCAGTGCCTCACTCCATCCCTCTTCACAGACCCCAGGAGTTCCTGTGGGAGAAGGAGGGCAGCGACACGCCCCTGCAGCTCAGCTCTGACAGCGTCCTCATCTTCCCCTTCCTCAACAAGAGCGACAGTGGCACCTATGTCTGCACGGCCACCAGCTCCATGGGCAGCGTTGTGGCCAAGTACAACCTTGATGTCAGCGGTAAGTGGGGTGCCCAGCAGCTCCTGGCTGCTCCCAGCAGCCACTGCTTGGCAGAGCAACCTCCCTCATGGCTGCATCTCCCCATGAAGGGAGGACTGCGTCAGGAGCTGGGAGGCTTTGTGGTGCAGGGTGGGTGCATGCAGCAAGGTCCTGGCATGCTCACTGCATGCCCGACTTCTCCAGCCACATCCTGTGTCCCTGTCATTCGCTGCACAGCACAGGGATCCTGCCAGGGGCCCAAAAAGGCAGAGAGCAGTTTGGGGCAGTCAGAGCAGGGACAGGGCCCAGCCCAGGCTGAGCTCAGTCCCGGATGCCTCTGGTGGGGAGTGGCAGAGGTTGCAATGAGGGAACTGCTGGAGCCACAAGGAGGACTCTGCAGGAGTCTCTGGGCCGGGAGGAAAGGTCCACACTCCTGAGCCTATTACAGGCAGGAGAGCTCTGTATGTCACCATTGTGAGCTAAAGGGCATTTCCAGATAGCACCAACCCCTCCAAACCATAAGATGCCCTGGCAACCCTGTCCCAGGCTTCAGGAGCCAGGCCCTGTGACCTGCCCTGAGCTGCTGGCGCTGCAGGCTGAAATCACATCCCGTATCCCCAGAGAGTCCCACCACTCAATGCCTGTCCTCACTTGGGACAGGGTGGCACCCAGTACTGTCCCATTGCTGCCTCCCCCTGCCCTAGCTGTGCTCTGCCCCTGTGTCACTGTCGTTGTGCCGTGTCGCCTGTGCAGCAGAGCTGTGTGCTGTGCAGGGCTCTGAGTGTCTGGGGCTGCTGGCAGTGCTGCCCTTGCTCCTCTGCTCAGCATCCTACCTCACTCGGTAGGATCCTGTTTCCCTGCAGTATTGGCCTTGGATTTGGGGTTATCCTCCTCTTCTGCCAAATCTCTTTCCATCTCTCTACCAGCCTTGTAGTTTACATCTTCCAGCACTCCTACATGCTCTGGCTCTTCCCTTTACCATCCCCTTTCTCTCCCCTCCTGTTCTGGGCACTTTCAGCATCCTTCCTCTCCAACATGGCTGTGAGTAGGGGAGCACATGGCAGCAGTGGCACCTCAGGTGCCCTGTCCCCCTGAGTACATCTCCTCTGCTTACTTAGGATGAGCCCCAAAACGCCCAACCCTGTGCAGTCATTCCTTCATCACCCCTTGTGTCCCTCTGGGTGCAGGGAGCTGGTTCCTGAGCCCAACTGTGAGCACACAACAGCACCCAGGGCCTTCCAACACCCATCCAGGAGCACAGCAGCACCCAAAGTGGTCAGCACCCACCCACAGGCTCACAGCAGTATCTGGGGTGCTCAATGCCATCCATGAGCATACGGCACGCGGAACACCAGTGTCCCTCACCTGCTTGGTGTCAGAGCTCCTGGCAGAGGTGCTCCATATCTGGCCTTGGTTTCCCTTCAAATCCCCCCTGTCTTTCCCTAGAGCCTCTCAGGCCTTGGGCACTATCACTGAGGCAGCCACCTTGCCCAGTCAAGCCCTCGAGCCTGCCTGCCACCACAGCCACCTTACTGAGCAGCAAGGACAGAGCAATCCCTGAGGCTGTGCAGAGGAAAGTGTAGGTGGTACCTGATGGCAGGTGACATTTTCTAGCCACCACAGTCCCAGGGCTCCCAGACAGGAGGGTCCCAGTGGAGTCCCTCATGGAGGAAAGGGTGATGAGGGTGCTGAGGGAAGATGTTCATAGCAGTGTGTCCAGGAGGATGGTGGCAAGAGAAGAGGAGTGGGGCCTGCCATGGCCAAGAAAGGGGTCCCGGAAAGAGCCACAGAGAACAACAGGCCCTATCAGGCTGGGGGGAGCTGGGGTCCTCTCCGATGGGCTGTCACACCTCACTGGCACCTCCTGGGGTTGATTTGTGTCCCTATGTTTTTGTTGTCCTCCCCAGATCTTTCCCAGCTCCCCACCCCACATGTTCACTCCAGCCCCTCCGCCAGGCCCTTTCTAGCCCATCTCTCATGCTTCCATGGCCACCGCTTCATCCTTCACTCCAGCTCCCATCCAAGGTACCGTAAGCTCATTTTCTCTCTCTTTATGGGCCTGCTGCTCCCCAGCCCAGTGGGAGAAGTTCCACAGGAGGTTGGTGGCCCAGCCCTGGGCCAGCGATACCTTTGCCACATCCCAGGTGCCCAGCCAGGCCCCAGTCTCTGTGCAGCTTCTTGTGGGCTCGCATGGGCTCTGCAACCACCATCTCAGTGCTTTGAGGTGGTGGTAGGTGACAGAAAGAGCTGAGTCTCCAGAGCCTGGGCTGCATAATGTTCCTTCCAGCTCTTCCTGGCAGGCTGTGGCAGCAGCTACCTGCAAGCTGCAACCTGTGCCTTATGTCCATGTGAGATGTCAACACTCTGTCCTGTCACTTCTGTTGTTGTCTTTCCCACCCAGCTGTGTCCAAATGCTGCTTCTGAATGTTTCTGTGGCTCTGTCCGCCCCAAGCTAATGAGGCACAATGGGAGTTGGAGTGGAAGGAGCATTTCAAGTGTCTCAGGGCTCATGCAGGATCCCAGCGCAGGCTGTCCTGCCAGATGTGGCTGACTTGGGACTGGCCTTGGGGTCCTACCTTTCTTGGAGTGTCCTCGCCTTTTAGGGTGCAGTATGGCCACGCCAACCTGCACATCACCTCCCTAGCACAGTGCAGGAAGAGTGAGCCAAGCCTGACCCTGCCATGTGCTCAGCCTCACCTTCTGGGACAGAAGTTCCCCCCTGAAAGATGAGGCTGTGGGATCATGGCTGTGCCTAAAGGCAGAGGTGCCACAGGCTGTACAGAGTGTGGTGTTGGTGCTGCTCGCTGGGGCACATCTCAGGCAGCCAGGGATGGGTTTGCCCATCACAGCTCTTCTCTGCTGCATTCTCACCCAGGCAGGACTCCCAGCACAGCCATCAGAGCTGCTCTTGCCTCACTCCCTGCAGGAGCTGGCACTAATGACCACTGCTTTTCCCTCCTTGCTTCGCCTGCTGCCTTCCCTTTTCTTGCTCCCACCTCAGCAGCTCTCATCTACAGCAGAATCAAGCTGACTGTGCCAAGCAGGATCTGGCCCTCCAAGGTGCCCACCTGCAGCCCTGGGCAGTCTGGGATGACCAGCAGCCTCTGCCACAGAGCAAAGTCTGCAGCGTCTCCTTCTCTCTGTTTTCTCTCTCTTTGCCACCTGGGCAGATGCCAGCCCAGTGCCCTCGACCTCCAGCACGTACCACGCGGTGATTGGCGGGGTGGTTGCTGTCATTGTCTTCCTCCTGCTCAGTCTTCTCATCGCGTTGGGACACTACCTGATCAGGCACAAAGGTACGGGGTAGGGAAGCTGCACAGGGAGGGCACGAAGCCATGACCCCCACAGCACATCAGAGCAGGGAGCATGGGTCATGCTTCCCGCTCCGTGGGTCTCAGAGAGCAGGGCTGTGTCCCCAGAGTGAGTGGGCAGCATGGGCCAGGGGTGAAGGGAGGCAGCTCCACATCCTGCAGACCTGACCCATGTCCAGAGAAACCCAGCACAGCTGTTGGAGCCCTCCTGAGCTTGGGGACTGCTGCCCCTGCCCGTGCCGGGACAAGCCTCAGCGTGGTGATGTCCCAGTGAGTGTTTGGAGCTGGGCAGCACCAGGTGGAAGCACCTCCTACCCCATTTCTTTATTTCTCAGAACAGTACTCACTGCCCCAGGACTTCCCCGGCACTGTTCCCATCTGTGCCTGACCCCACCCCTGCCTCTCCCTGCCCTCCTTGCTGTCCCTTGGGCCTTCTGCCTTACTCCTTCTCCTTCACCATTTCCTCCTCCCCATCCCTGGACTTTTCATCCACCCAGCAGGTATGTGCATAAGACTCAGGGAGATGGTCACATCCAGACATCGGCAAACCCCCGCAGAGGTGATGTGTGAGTAGGAGCTCTCCATCCCTGCCCTCTAAGCCTCATGCCAGGCTGGCTTCAGGGGCAGCCAAGAGTTGGAGCCTCCTTGCAGATGGCAGTTTTGCAGAGAAACCCTCTGATTTTTCTGAGGAGGAACAGGGACAGGATTGCAGGGAGGGGCAGATAGTGGGAAGGGCAGGAGATGTACCTGGAAGTGCAGGCAGGTGCTGCTGCCTGCAAAGAGGGAGGTCCCCAGGCAGGGCTCATCCCAGAGAAACCGGTGACTTTACCATTTCAGACTAAACCCAAAGGATTTTCCTCTCACTTTTGCTTTCCAGCTGGCTCTCAGGGCCCCTTCCAGGCAGTCCAGCCTCCCCTTGCTTGCGTGGGAGTAGGGTACTGGCAGGGACTCCCTTTGATACTGACCTCCTCTCCCCACCCAGGTACCTACCTGACCCACGAGGCCAAGGGTTCGGATGATGCCCCAGATGCCGACACAGCCATCATCAATGCAGAAGGTGGCCAAGCGGGCAGTGATGACAAGAAGGAGTATTTCATCTAGGGGCCTCAGAGAGAGTGAGAAATGGAGCCACCAGACCCTGATGGAAACGGCAACAAGACCACAAACCCCACTCAACCCAACAGATTTTCTCTCGCGCCCGGCACAGGCAGATGGACGTACAGAAGGATGGCAGGACAGTGAGCAGAGAGCAACCGGCCTGAGACACGATGCTTCTTCTTGAACTTGTACAAAACATGATTACTACAAACAGTGAAAGCCCCAGCCCTGTTTGCTTGCTTGCATCTCCATCCCTGCGACCGGCGCTCACGCAAAACACAGACCAACTAGTGAGTGAGCGACTTTCCTTCTTCCTTTGGACCTTCGCTTTGGTTTCGTGGCTGCTCTTTGCTTTGGGCCCTTGGTTGGGATGTTGGGCTGGGACAATGTAGCTCTTTCCTTTGTTTCTCTCTGTTTTGGTTTCTTTGACATCCAAGGATAAAATCAGCTCCAGGCCCTGGTGCAAGCTTGGGGCAGCCGAGTGGCCCTGCTGCCACAAACGCTCACCCTATGCCTCTCACTGCGAGCTGGGACTCACCTTCCTGCTGCTCCCCCAGCCTCGGCCTCTGCGATGGCCCCAGCTGGGACAGGAGCCGGGATGCCGATGGGCAGCCTCTGAGGCCTTGCCACATGGCTGCAGTTAAGCTGGAAGGGAGCCCAGGCCGCTGCCCTGATTTTATCCTTGGTGGTTCCTGTTGAGCAGTGGCCCCTTCAGGAGGGGAGCTTTCCTCATGCAGTAGATGTGTGAAGGGGTCGAGCTTCCAGGGTAAGAACCACTGAGGCCCCCAGAGAGGCTAAGAGCTGGCCAGCCCTGCAGCTCCCTGGTCCCACCCCAGTGGGAGTGGGGAGGGCAGAGGTTTGGGGACAAATCCAGAGGAAAAAAAAACAGCTTTACAAATTCTCAGACTGGAAATGTCCATTTAAACCATCTATTGAGATGTTCAGTGCAGGAAGCCACCTGCACTGGGAGCACCGTGCACAGCCAGGATCAACAGTGGGCCTGCAGCCATCACCACATCCCTCATCACTGGGGCCCTAGAGCCTCCAGGAAGGTGATTTAGACCTGAGGGTGCCTCAGTGAGAGCTTGACACAGCTGATGGCTCCACAGGATCTAAGCTGATCTGGAGATGACCTGCTCCCAAGCACAAGGCAGCCTAGAGTGACACAAGGCTTGGAATTGTGCTGGCCGAGATGTGCAGCGAGGTGATTCACCAGGGTCTGCTCCTCAGGGCTGTGCATTTCCCTTTCCTCCCTGGTCCCTTCCCAGGGCAGAGGTGAGCTTGGAAAAGGCCATTTTCCTCTTGGCTCCAAGGACTGAAGCCAACAGCAGCTGAAGCACCCAGGTTTAGTGTCTGAGTAATTTGGGGGTCTTGAAGGAGGCTGGCGGGGCTTTCCCTGCTTCCTACCGTACGACTGTCTCTCCCAAGACAAAAACCAAGAAGCTTTCCCAACCTCTCCAGCATGTCCCCAGGGACCTCTTGGCCCACTCCAACCACATGCCCATAGGATGGGGCTGCCAGGGGCTGTACCCTCCAGCATCTGCCTGATGCTCCACACCCTGTGGGGAGCCAGGCCCCATATCTCACCTTTGGAATGAGGTTTTCCAGCTTCCCAGGATAGCACCAGCTCTTGTTCTGAACATGGGCGATTTGCTGGAGCTGCCCTTTGGCTGAGCACCCCTTTGATTTTGGGTTCTCTGGAGGGAGGAGAGCCCTTCGGGAAGGAGCAAAGCCCTCGGTGGTGTGGGGTAGCCTCACCGTTGAAGTAGAGGAAGAGCTTGCATCCTCCACCGTGGAGTGCTAGGTACCTGTGTAGGGCAGGTGCTATCACTCCCATCCAGACCCTCTGAGCATGTGGCACAAGGAGGAGGCCCATGGGGAAGCCATCACAGAGCAGGTGGGGCTGGAAGGGGGCTTGGGCTGAGCAGACAAAGAAAAGGAGGCATGGCATGGTAGCAGGCCCAGGATGTGGATGAGTGTGGCAAGTACACAGACATGACTGGGTTCACCGTGGGTAAATTGCATCGCAGGAGGACGCAGGCAGCAGGGCATCAGCACTATGAGAGAGATGGGCATGAAGCTCTTGTCATACGTGGGGAAGAGGTTTTCTCCATGTTTTTCCTCCCATCCCATCTCTCTAGAGGAGGATGTTAGCCTCGAGTCCCAATGCTAGTTCTGAGCTTGTTTAAAGGGCTGCAACCATTGCTGCTGGAGATAACACTACAGGTGTTGATGCTGTTAACAGCCCACCACACACCAGGCACCACACCAAGCACGTGTGAATGCAAAACCTGATGCTTCGCTGTTGAATAGACCTAATTCCTTCAAATAAAAATTCAAGAACGTGTTTTCAAGTACAGTTTAAGTTCATTGTAAGTCTAAGTGCTGTAGGTCGTTACAGAGAAAGCTCCAACCCAGGGGTGGAGAAGGGAAGGGAGTTAATTTGTCACCAGGGAAAGGGAGATGGTAGCTGAAGTCAGAAAGGGAGGTTTGTGTGTGTTGGAGTCAGTGTGGATATGGCCATGGCCAGTTTGTCTCCAGCACTGCTGCTTCGAGGGCTGGCACTGGTGGTCACCACTTTGCCCTGGTGAGAGAAGTCAGGATTTGGCCTTTTTGAGCTGCTATGTGGTACAGGACATGGCAGGTGTAGCACGGGGAAGGCTGGGCACAGGCAAGGCATCAGGGCAGAACTTCTTCCTTGCAGCAGAAGCCTGCAAAGAACAGGCCAAGTCTGAGCCCTGGTGGGATCAATGTCCTACAGCCACAGCGAGAGGCTGAGTGATGGCCATAGGCATCACATCACTCCACCTGAGAGTGGTCAGGGCAAGAACATGAGGCTGCATTTGCAAGCAGAAGCCAAAGGCTTTGGTAGATGCAAGGGAGCAGTAGACCCACTGCCATGGGCATGAGGATGATGGAGACCCCATGTCACATGGGAGGGGTAACATTCATCAGGTCACACATGTGACGAGCTTGATGCTGTCAGATGAGGGGTGATGGAGGCATCATCATGAGGCTGTGATGGTGCATGTCACAGTGCAGGAGTATGTAGTGAAGGTGCACCCATGATGCTGATGGTGGAAGGTATGATGGGTCTCAGCATGTTGTCAGTGTAATGGAGAAACCTTTTGGCAAGTCTGAGGCCCTGAAGAATAGATCATGTCATGGGTGTGAGGTGTTGGGAGCCCAGGGGCATGGTGGCGTACACCATGCATTGAGACTTTGGGGGCAATGAATACACCATGTCACAGACATGCAGAGGAGCAGTGTACAACGGATGTCAGTGATGAGCTGCACCACACCATGAGGATGTCAGGGTGATGGGAGCGGGTGCACTCTATGCTGGCTCTGGGGCACCTTCTGCCATACGTGCCCAGAGGGCTGCAGTACACTGCGTCAGGGCTGGCACGGAGGGTTGGGTACACTGCAAGTACCAGAAGTGCTGCAGGTCAGGGGAAGGCTGAGAAGCTACACCTTGGTGGGGGTGGCACCCAAGGTCAGCAGTGCAGGGAGGCGACAGGACACATGATGACACTGATGTGGCTGACAGCAGATGTGCCACGCTGCAGAGGGAAAAAGTGAGGGGGCAGGTGATGCTGCTGCAGTGGTGACATGAGGGACATGCTGTCACAAGGGAGAGTAGACACCGGGCTCCCTGGGCCTCGGTGCTGCCTTTAGGAGCAGGGAGTCCTTGTTGGCCATGCAGGCAGGGGACTTCCAGCCCAATGTCTGCCCTGTGCCACCATGGTCACCAGTGCTGGGTCCAGGGCATCCAAACAGGGACACGGCCAGGGCTGGTGGTGGGGGAGCAAGGAGGATTGAGGACCCTGCAGTCCTTGTTCACGGCCAGGCCCGTTCATGCTCACCAGCCCCAGCGAGGCTCCGGCCACATCCCAGCTGGCACTGAACTCTCAATAGACACAAAAGCCATATTTGTGGGGAGCTCTGGAGACTCTGTGGGACAGCAGCAGTGCAGGGCAGAGGATGGTCTGTGTTGTTGTGCTGTGTTCTTGTATGTACATAAAAGGGAGACAATGAACGTCGATGTGACTTTATAACCTTTCTAATATCCTGTGCTAATCTCAGAAAATAATCCTATAAATATATCTGGATTACACACATTACGTGCCTCCCTGTCTCTGCTTCTGCCTGTGCATACTGGGGCCTGGAAGGAGTCATGGCTGTGACTCCCACTGGGGTAAGGGAGAGCTAGAGGTACCGAGGTCAGGGGAGAGGTGAGACACATCTCAGCCCAGTGCACAGTCTGGGAGGGACATGGCTGAGCTCACTGCGCAACCCACAGAGCCAGAGCTCAGCTCCCTCAGTGCCCCAAACTGCAGTCCCCAGACCCCCTGTGCAGACCCCCAGCCCTTTCACCCCCAGATCTCCCCACCTAGTTCCCCAGTGCGGACACCCAGACCCTGACCCTCAGCTCTTCCCAAATCACCATCCCCACCAAAATGACAGTAACTCTCAGTTCCAACCCCTTGAGCCCTTCCTACAGCCCTCAAGCAGTGTTCTCACCAGGCACAAGGGCCACCAAGTGCTGCCAGTCTCTGAGTCCCCTGCCAAGCTAGTATTCCTGCAGCCCAAGGAGCCTGTGACTCAGCCCTAGTGCCACAGGGTGACCTGGCAGGATCCAACCTCCCAGTAGGGTATCCCAAGGAAGAGCCGCAGATTTCCTCACTGTATAGGAGCTAGAAAGCTCCATGTGCTGCTGTGAGGTACACTTGCTAGCTGCCCCCATCCTGCACCCACAACACCCATCCTGCTCCCCAGAGCCAGGCTTGCACATAGCTAGCCTCCCTGAGATGAAACTGCACACTCCTGAATCTAGGCCAGCAGTAGGAGCATCTTCACAGCTTGGGTGCCAGTAATTAATTTAAGATGTTCTGCCAAGAGGTGATTGTTTCCTGCTTGAGAAATTGCAGGCTCGCACTGGCGTCTCATCAGCTTTCCCGGCAGTGGTGGCCCCCCCATTTCCTTCAGGCCCTGGCAAGGGGATTGCCAGGTCGGGAGGACTGCAGTTTACGAGGCAGCTCTTATCTCCCTACCACAGTCCTTTGCCTCCCTTTTGAGCAGGAGGAGCAGAGCCCGAGGGAGAAGCGGAGAAGGCACAGCTAGGCACCACAGCTCTTGGAGACTGGGCACTGCTGTGCGTGAATGCCCATCAGAGGGTGGGCACCCCTGACCAGGCACTCCTGAGCTTGCAGCCCTGAGCAGGTACCCCTGAGCCTGTACCACTGGGCACAGTGCTCTGCCGCGTGCAGCACCCATCAGAGACTAAAACCCAGAGGAGTGGGTGCCATCGTGGGACACAGATCATGGGCAACTGCATCCTGGTGGTGAGTGCCTCTCCCCTCCCCTGCTGCTTCTCCCCAGAAATTTCCTATGAGGACTGGGACCATGAGAGTACATGGTGCTTATAAGGACTATACTCACAGCAGGTTCTGCCAGCAAATATGCAGTCACAGACAGCTTGGTGGGGTTCGCACCCACCTGCTGCAGCTCTGCAACCCTCCTTTGAGGCTGTAAGAAAATTCATGCTCTCATACACCGTATCTCTCTGAGGTATCAGCTGGAGGCAGCCTCCCTTCTCCCCATGGTGTGTCCCTCTTTGATAAATCATCCTGCTCAACTTGTGCTAGGGCTGTACAGGAATCACCAGCAGGGCAGCAGCTCCCTGGCAGGGGGGATGCCTGGAGGGGATGTCTTAAGCAATGCCATAGGATACAGGCACTTGCAGTCAGCTGGGTACATCCCTGCCTGATACCCACTGGTTTTATTTGCAGAGCCCCAGTGTCCTTGAGAGCAAAACCTCTCTGGACCTACTGGACATCATGGCCAACCTCTCCTATGGTGACGACAACACAACCTTCCCAGACTATGACGCTGCGCCCTGCCACAACCACTACTGCTCCCTCTTCCAGCATGTTGCGCCCACCTTCCTGGCCATCACCTGCGCCACAGCTGCTCTGGGCACTGGGGCGCTGCTGGTGGCACTGGCTAAGCGGCCCCACGCCTGGGGCTGGCCCCAGAGCCGAGTGCTGGTGGCCCAGCTGGCGGTGGGGATGGGTCTCTTTGCTGTACTGCTGCCACCAATAGCGATAGGCATTGGGCAGGGCTGGCAGCTGGGCAGCGGGCTCTGCAGGCTAACCCACCTGCTCTGGCACTGGAGCCTCTTTGCCCAAGGGCTACTGGTGGGCAGCAGCTCTTGGGGCACTGTCTGGTGCTGCTGGGACTCCCAGAGCCGGCGGCTGGCTGTGGCCTTGTGGGCTGGGGCGCTGCTGATGGCAACGCCAGCAGCCGTAACCAGTGGCACGGTGGCAGCCACAGAGACAAGCTGCATCCGCCGGACCGTGGACATCCTCTCCCCAGTGTACCTGCTGCACCTCGCCCTTTGCTTCTGCCTCTTCCTGCTGCTGCCAGCAGTGCTGGTGGTGGCCACGTTGGCCGTGCCGCAGCTGAGAGCAGGCTGGGAGCCACGTGTCAGTGTGAACTGGCTCTTCTTTGGGCTCTGGATGCCTTACGGCGTGGGGCTGGCTGTGGATTTTCTTATACATGCCCAGCTGCTGCAGCCCACTTGTGGCACCTTCAAACACTTTGACTATGTGCTGGGTCTGAGCGAGGGGCTAGGGGTGCTGCACTGCTGCTTGGGGCCTGCCATGCTGCTCGCTCTCTGGCTCTGCCAATGCCAGGCAGGTGCCAGGGGCAGCTGCTGAGCTGCTGGTGCTGCAGCCGAGGGGCTCATGCTGACCCCTGTCCCCCAGCACTGTCCGCTGTCCCTCCAGGCAGTGCTCCCCCAGGAACCAGGGGAGGACAACATGGGCCCATTATCCACCTGTCTTGGACTCTCTCCATCCATCTGCTTCTTGGGGCTTCAGCCCCACTGTTTAGGGCTGGACACCTCAATTTGCTCTATGTCGAGAGACCTGGGGATCCTCAAGCATCCTCCGGGGGGGAGGATGTCACCCCCAAGGCTCAGTCCCAGCCACTCCAGCTCCACAGGGACATTTCAGCAGGCAGAAAGGGCAGTGGCGAGGTGAAGCCAAGGGGCGATTTTCCACTCCCTGCTGACAAGCTAAGTGTCACGTACAAGATCAGCCAGTGGGAATTACAATAAAATCTATACATCTGTCAGAGCTTCTCACCAAGCTCAGTTAATGGCAGGGGCTGAGAGGTGCGGCGGGGAATGAAGGTTGAGATCCATCACCTCCGGTCAGGCTCCAGTAGACTGAGGGATGGGAAACAGGAGGCGTGTGCTCCTTGTGCCTCCTAATTAGCAGGAAATGTTCATAATGAAGCTCTGCAGCCTGTTTGTGGAAAGTGAGGTGATTTATATCCAGCACTGGAAGTATCTGAGCCATGGTTCATGAGGGGCAGGCGCGTGCAGTCACGAGGCACATGGGATACAAAATGGCTATGGATAGAGAGCTGGGGGTGGGGGAGCAACGGAGGAGTGTGGGCCTGTGCCCAAAACCTGCTTACCCGTGGTGTCCAGGACCCAACATGATGGCACACAAGGAGCTGCCCTGGCTGAGCCAAGCCCTGCAGGACCTGGGGGCTCATCCCTGGTAAACTGAGGGACTGAATCCATGGGGAGCAAGCCTACTTCATCCCTAAAAATGGGGCAGTCACAATGGCCAAAGGGATTCCACTGTTGCCTTGCCACCCTTCCACCCAGCATACCTATGCAATGGCCCCACATCCCCAGCCCAGAGCCTCCCACCCAGCAGCCAGCCCAGCACCTCCACTGCAGAGCTCAGGCCGGATGAAATGCTCCCTCTTCCCAACCCAGGCTGGGGGTACAGCATGCTCTGGACTAGCCTCATCTGCTCACAGTACATGCAGATGCCCTCAGAGGGCGCCCAGATCACAGACACCCTCAGAGGACACTGGACCATTGGCCATTTGCGGTGGTTTCTTCTGCCACCTGGTGCCTATGGCTCCAGCTTCAGTCTCCTTCTCGTTGTCCAGGATGTGGCAAGCAGGCCGGGGGATGTGTGCTCTGTGAGTCAGGGCGAGGAGGCTGGAGGCAGCTTGCCCTGTGCCTCTCAGATGAGCCAGGATCAAACCGAGTCCCTTCCACGAAGATTTGGGGTGGTGGTGAGATGAGAGGAGCTAGGTGGAAGCCCCATGGCTGGGTGCCCTCACCACAACCCTGGGCACGCGCCTGGGGCAGAGTTCCAAGGAGGGCCCCGTGCAGGCGGGTGACCTGGTGTCTTGTGGCACAGCCATGTGACAGCATGAAATTGCTCCTCTCGAGCATGCCAGGCTGCTGGGATGGGATTGGGGGGATGCAGCTTCCCTCCCACCCTCTGGCCCATAAACCCAGTGGCCAGCAGCCCTGTACCAAGGTAGTTCCTCTCCCAGCATCAACCACAATGCCCAGGACCATGGGCCAGCTGCAGCTCTGGCTTGCTGTCCTGGCTGGGCTCTCGGGGATCATGGCCCAAGAAGGTAGGGGCAACAATGGGGGACAGGAGCTGGCGCGGGTGGGGAAGATCCAGGGGAGACATGGTAGCAGCTCTCAGAGACTTTTGCTTTGTGCCAGAGCCTAGTCAGCAGAGATGGAGGATGCTGGAGCAAGGCGGGGGATCAGCAGAGGGGATGCAGAGTCACCCAGGGGAATGGAGGAAGGCTCTGAGGCAAGTCAGAGGGGGCTGCAGGACACCCCAGCCTCCCGCCATGTCCCCTCTGTCATCCCTCAGACCTGTACCGAAAAGTGTTCGTCTTCCGGAAGGACCCTAGTGACGCCTATGTGGTGCTGAGGGCCAAGCTCGAGCAGCCACTGCAGAATTTCACCGTGTGCCTGCGGTCCTACACTGACCTGACCCGGCCCTACAGCCTCTTCTCTTATGCCACCAAAGCGCAGGACAACGAGATCCTCCTCTTCAAGCCCAAGCCCAGCGAGTATCGGCTCTACGTGGGGGGCAAGTTTGTCACCTTCCGCGTCCCCGAGGGCCGCGGGGACTGGGAGCATATCTGTGCCAGCTGGGAGTCAGCCACCGGCATCGCTGAGTTTTGGCTCAA